>PVJD01000261.1:0-528595 GCA_004026545.1 Mormoops blainvillei
CACGAAATTAGTGCGAGGCATATGGAAGCCCTCAGAGCAGAGAGTTGAGGAGGATAGGGGCTTGCAGGAGCAGAGACCCACTTAGATAGAGGTCCATTTCCCAGAGAGCAGTTTTAGTAAAAAATAATAGTTGCTTAAGACGTTTAATGCCCTGTTCTAATGTCCAAGTCTGGACAGCAAGGAAAGTGAAGTGAGTCCCTTGGTCAGAATCAATGACATACAGAACATCAAAGGATCTAAAGTGATCTTTTTGAGGCCAGTGACAGTGGTCTCCTTTGTGGCATGCTGAGTGGGGGAAGGTTAGCATCAACTCCATAAAAAGAGTCAATTATAGTAAGGGCAAACTGATTGGCACCTGTGTTTTGGGACAAGGCACCAATATAATCAATGTGTCATTGGGAGAAGGGACAGTTACTCCATGAAACAGATCCTTACTGAGGAACATGCCAGTGTTTAGTCTTGGAGCATAAGTCACAGTTGTCAGTTGCTGCCTTGGCCGGAGAGTCCAGAAAAGTGTCCTGTTTATGGTCCCACTCGACAAGAACATGGATGCCCAAGTGCCCAGAAAAATTATGTGCCCAAACTGCTGGCAGATATGAAAACAAGGAGGAGGCCAGGAAGGCAGCTGAGGTGGCTGGCAGGAGAGGTCAGTCTTAGGTACTGGGTCCGCTATGTTGCTGATATGTGCTCTAGATTGTTGTGTCGTGTATATACAGACAGGTTTGACAGAAGTGGGGATGGGAAAGGTTGCCAACTCCTTTCAAAAGTAGGGCCGTCAGAGGCGCTGGTCTTGTACTAATTAAGGAGTCATCTTTCTGTCATTGGCACTACCAGACCACAAGGCCATTTGCAACCATCCATGAATCAATTAATATGTCGAAGCTGCCTAGCCAATGGCAACCCGTAATGGCAAATGCTCCACTTCCAACTCTGCAGGCTGGGCAGAATCAAGGACATTGTCCATAGTCATAGAGGTATTCAAGGCCAGATGACAGGCTGCGGCTCTGCAGCAGGCTGCACTGCACAGAGTGGTGGTTATGCCATCAGTGAACTACACCCACTTCCATTCCATGTCCGACAGTTGGTCTCAAGGGGCTATCCATTTCACCATAAAAGGAAGCAACGCGGGTATCATTGCCATCTCCGGGTCCATAGGCAAGAGGATGAGCACGGGGGAAGCCACATCCTCCTGCAACTGGGAAGAACTCTGTTTATCCAGTTTAACAGATTACTGGAGAATCCATTTCCACTTAAGCAAAGGGGCTTCCATGGTCTGACAAATGGTTTATCTTAGAGAATGCCCCATGTACACTCTAGCAAACTATGCACTCTACTATTCTTATACATGTTAGGTCTAGTCCATCTATGGTATTCTTCAAATCTTTTGCTTCCTGACTTCTCTTCTGTATGGTCTATCAATTATTGAATGTGGGTTATTGAAGTCTCCAGCAATTACTGTAGAACTTTCTATTTCCCCCTTCAATTCTGTCAACTTTTGCTTCATGTACTTTGGAGGTATGTCACTAGGTGCATAAATGTTTATAATTGCTATATATTCTTGCTGTATTGAACCTTTTATTAGTATATAGTGTCCTTCTTTATCTCTTGTGATCTTTTTAAATTTAAAGTCTATTTTGTCTGATATAGACACCAAACACTCTAAATAGTAACTTTTAGTTACTATTTGCATGGAATAAGTTTTTCTATATTTTCACTTTCAACCTATTTGTGTCACTGGATCTAGAGTCTCCTGTAAACAGCAAATAGTTGCATCATGTTTTTAAAAAATTTATTGTGCCAATCTCTGTCTTCTGATTGGAGTTTAATACACTCACATTTAAAGTAATTACTTATAAGGAGGAATTTAATTTCTGCCATCTTGCTATTTGTTTTCTATATAACTTACAGCTTTTTTATTTCCAATTTTCTCCATTACTTTTTTTGTGTTTAGTTTATTTAATTCCCTTCTTGTTCCTTTTATGTATATTCCATAGGTATTTTCTTTGTGATTGTGATAGGAATGATATGTAATATCCAACTTTTATAAGAATTCCAATTTGAAATTCTGCCAACTTCAAAAACATATAAAAACTCTGCTCCCACATACCTTTGCTCATCATTTTCTGTTTGTGATGTCACAAATAACTTCTTTATACATTAAGTGCCAAATAACAGAATGTTTTTATGTATGTCTATTAAATTTGGTAGAAAATCAAGTGTACTTACAAACTAAAATTATAAATATACTAGATTTTACAGTTTCCCATGTGTTTATCTTTACAAAATGTTTTTCTTCTTAGTTTTGAGTTACTCTCTAGTTCCTTTTATTTCAAACTTTAGCACTACTTTTAGCATTTTTTTGCATGGTAGGACTTATTGTAATAAATTTCCTCACTTTTGTTTCTTTGGGAATGTCTTGTTTTCTCCCTCAGTTTTTTAAATAAAGAATTCTCACTTGACAGCAGTTCTTTCTTTCAGTATTTTGAATATATCACCTCATTGCCTTCTGACCTCCAAGAATTCAACTGGGAAACCTCCTGACAGTCTTACTGATAATCCTTGCATGTGCTGAGTTGTTTTCCTCTTGCTTTCAACATTCTCTTTGTATTTGTCTTTGAACATTTTAATTATAATGTGCCTCAGTGTAGTTTCTTTGGTTTTCAGGGTCTTTAGTGGTTCCATACAAATTTTAGGATTAAAATTTCTATCTCTGTTAAAAAATGCCATTAGAATATTGATATGCTTTCCTTAAATCTATAAATTTCTTTGTGTAGTATAAATATTTTGTTTTTTAAAAAGATTTTCTGTATTTTTTAGAGAAAGGAGAAGGGAGGGAGAAAGGGAGGGAAACATCAATGTGTGTAAGAAAAACCTTGATCAGCTACCTCTGGCACGCCCCCAAACAGGGGCCTGGCCTGCAACCTACGCATGCGCCCTGACCAGGGATCAAACTGATGACCTTTTGGTTCACAGGCCAGCACTCAAGCCACTGAGCCACAAAAGCAAGCGTGGGTAGTATAGATATTTTAACAACATAAATACTTCCAACAGCCCTGACTGGTGTGGCTCAGTTGGATGGGTATCATCCCATAAAGCAAAAGGTCACTGGTTTGATTCTTGGTCAGGGCACCTGTCTGAGTTGTGGGTTCAGTCCCTGGTTAGGATTGTATGAGAGGCAACCAATCGATGTTTCTCTCTCACATCAATGTTTCTCTCTCTCTCTTCCCCTCTCTCTAAAAACAAATAAAATCTTTAAAAATATATAAATATTTTAAATTAAAGAACATAAGATAGCTTACCAGTTGTCTTCTCTTTCACCAATGTCTTAGTATTAAGTATACAGATCTTCATCTACTTGATTGAATTTATTTCTAAGTACTTTATTGTTTTTGTAGCTACAAAGTAATGGTAATACTTCCTTAATTTCTTTCAGATAGTTCATTGTTAGTGTACAAATATTTCGGAGATTTTTACATGTTGATATTGTATCCTGTAACTTACTGAATTCATTGACTAGTTCAAACAGTTCCTTAGAGACTTTAGGTTTTCCATCATGTCATTTGTACCATATTGATTTCACTTATATGTATAATCTAAAATACAAAACAAATGAACAAACTCAACAGAAACAAACTCATAGATACAGAGAATAAACTGATGGTTGCCAGATGGGAGGGGTTTTGGGAAAATGAATGGAAAAGGGATTAGGATATGCAAATTGCCAGTTACAAAAACAGTCACAGATATAAAAGTACAGCCTAAGGAACAGTCAGTAATAGTATAATAACTATGTATGGTGCCGATGGGTACTAGATTTATTGGAGTGATCACTATGAAAATTATGCAAATGTCTAATCACTATGTTGTATACCTGAAATATAATACTGTAAATCAACTATAATGGAAAAATAAATTTTTAAAAACCACATCATTTGCAAATAGTTTTACCCTTTCCTTTCTTCCTCCCTCCTTCCCTCCCTCCCTCCCTTATTTGAAGGCTTTTTTTTTTCACCTAGTTGTTCTGGCTAGGATTTCCAGCACTATGTTGAATATAAGTGGTTAGTGTGAGTATCCCTGTCTTGTTCTTAATTTTAAAGGCAAAGTGCTTAGTTTGCCACAGTTGAGTTGGATATTAGCTGTGGGCTTGTCATATATGGCTTTTATTATGTTATAATCCTTCTATCTCTAATTTGGCAAGCACATTTATCATAGGGGATGGGGGGAGGGGGACAAAGTGAGGTATGCAGGCATCTTCCATAGCGTCAACAATAAAAATAAAGAAAAAAGAGATTTTTATCATAAAAAGGATGTTGAATTTTGTCAAATGCTTTTCCTGGATCTACTGTAATAAATGTATATTTTTACCCTTTATGTTAATGTGGTATATCACATTGATTGGTTTGTATATATTAAACCACCTTTCATCACAGGAATAAATTTCATTTTTATTATAGTGTATGATCTTTTACTGGACTCTTGAATTTGGTTTGCTAGTATTGTGTTGAGGATTTCTGCCTCAATGTTCATCAGGAATATTGACCTGTAATTTTCTTTTCTTATGTCCTTATCTACCTTTGGTATCAGGCTAATTCTGCCTTTGTCAATGAGCTTGTCATGTTCCCTTCTCTTCAACTTTTTGGAAGGGTTTGAAAAGTATTGGTACTCATTCTTCTTTAAATGTTCAGTAGAATTTACCAATGAAGCCATCTCATCCCAGACTTTATCTTATTGGGAGGTCTTTGATTACTAATTCAATCTCCCTACTCATTATTGGTGTGCTCACATTTTCTATTTGTTTATGACTAAGTATTGGTAAATTAGGTGTGTGTCTAGGAATTTATGTTTCTCCTAGGTTATCTAATTTGTTGGCATGTAACTGTTCACAGTAATCTATGATTTTTTTGTACTTCTGTGGTATCACTGTAATGTCTCCTTTTTACTTATAATTTTATTCGAGTTATCTGTTTTTCCTGTTAGCTAAAGTTTTGTCAATTTTGAATTATCTGTTTTGTTGGAAACTCGACAAAAAAGTCAAGTCTGTTTTGTTGATATTTTCTATTTTCTTTGTATTGCATTTCATGTATTTCTAACTTTTATTATCTCCTTCCTTTTGTTACCTTGGGCCTTAGTTGTTCTAATGGTGGCGAACTCCCTCAGTTTTTGTCTATGAAAGTCTTTATCTCTCTTATTTCTGACATACAACTTTGTCAGGTCAAGTGTTCTTGGTGGGCATATTTTCTGTCAACTCTTTGAATATAGCACCTTGCTGTCTCATGGTCTGCAAGGTTTCTTTTGGAAAATCTGGTGCTCACCTTATCGGGGGATCCCTTGTAAGCAATGACAATTTTTCTTCCTCTGCTTTCAAAATTCTCACTTTATCTTTGATTTTTGAGAGTTGGTTATAATGTATCTTGAAGATCTCTTTGAGCTAAGTCTGTTTGGGGACCTTTGAAATTCATATACCTGAATGTCAATATCTCACTCCAGATTTGGGAAGTTTTCAGCTATTGCTTCTTTAAATAAGCTTTTTGCATCTTGCTCTCTTTCATCTTCTTCTGGGACTCCCATAATAAGTAATTTGCTCTCATGGTGGTGTCCCATAATTCTGTAGGTTATCTTTATTTCTTTTCATTCTTACTTTGTTTTTCTTCTCTGGTTGGATAATTTCAAGAAATCTGAATTCAATTTCACAGATTCTTTCTTCTGATTGATTAAGCCTGCTGTTGAGTCTCTTTATATTAATTTTCACTGTGTTCATTGAATTCTTCAGTTAGAGCATTTTTGTTTCTTTTAAAAAAAGACATCTCTTTGTTGAACTTCTCATTTTGTTTATATTTATTTCTCGAGTTGAGCTGTTCGTGTTTACTTAAAAATCCCTGTAATTCTTTAAAATAATGATTTTAAATTATTTTACAGGTAACTGGTAGATCTATGTTTTTAGATAATTCTTTTACAGGTAACTGGTAGATTTCAGTTATTGAATGGTTATTTTGTTCTTTCAGTTTTGTCATTTTAAAAAACTTTTCTGTGTTTCTTATGGCTTTGCATTGATGTCTGTACTTTTCAGGGAGCAATTACCTCCTCCAGCCCTTTTGAATTGGCTTTAGTGAATAAAAGCTTTCACCTACAGGTGGCAGTGAAGGCAACAGTTAGTGGGCTGCAGAGTTTCCAGTTCTGGGGAGGGCATCATCAGGTACTCTCCCGGCAGCTCAATCACCCATGGTCAATATCAATGAAGACTGTCTGAATCCTCAGTGGCCAAAGCTACAGGTATCTTCAGTGGCAGAGTTATCTAGGAATGTTGGGGTCCTTGCTGGAAAGACTGAGGGGTCCTCCTGTTTTTTACATCTGTGTGAAGAAATTCAAGCCAAGAAGGCCCCTTCTGGCACCAGGTCTGGAGCAATGGCACTCTGAGCAGCATCCCGGACTTGGAAAGCGGGGTGCAACAGTGACTCAGGCAACAGGGAGATCTCAGCACAACCAAGAGCTCCAGTCCTGGGGAGGAAATTTGGTGACAGGAATTCTGGGCAACTCCATGAGCTGTGTCCAGTGTCAATAAAGAATGTTGGGGTCTCTGGTAACAAAGGCTGCAGATGTCCCTGGTGGTGATGGCTGGACTTCTCCAGTTCCCATTTTCCACATGGGGTGAAATCTCTCCAAGGGGATCCTTCTTGGTGCCAAGCTTCTTTGAACTAGTGGATAAGGTGAGGCAGGGAAAATGCTTCCTATGATTTTCTATGCAGCCGTTCTCATATTTTGTGTTCCACAGTGTTCTCACTGCTTCTTCATTGTAGTCCAGAGCTTTCACAGAGCTGTTATTTGTTGGTTTGTGGGGGATTCAAGCACTGGGATTTACAAGTTCACCATCTTGCTGATGTCACCTCTCAACTTCAGGTACTCCTCAGATTCAGCTAAGCACTTAGTCTTATAAAACTATCACACGCCTCTCTTAGGTCTACTCAGAGGCTAGGAGACGAGCACCACAGCTTGCCACAGGTTCCTCTTTGGTGGAAGTAAACCTTGCTTCAGTCCCCGCAGTAGTTCACATGGCCACCTAGGAGTTATCTTCTCTGGCCTTCCAAGTAAGAGTTCAGTTGCAAAGAAATGAGATTAACATTTAAATAGAAATTTAAAGAGAAAGCTTTGGAATAGCTTTTTATTTAAAAGCCTCATGCTCTTCAGAAGCTAGATACAACTACCTAGGCGTACCTTCCAGGGTTCCCACAGGAAGCTGCATGGTTGTAAGAGTTCCTCACTAAGGAAATACCCAAAATATGACTCTAATGAGGGATTTATAGCACTCCAAGTCCAGACTCAATTAGCCAATCAGGGTTCATTTTAACCAAAGTAAATTTTGCTTAATAGCACAGTTAATATATACCATCTTTACTTATTTCCAGAGCTAAGAAGCTAAGAAGATACGATTCTCAAGCAGAAGAGAAAAGAATTTAACCCTGTATTCACACTCTACCTCTCATAACCCTTCATTAATGCCTTTAATGACAAATTAATATATTTTAATATCACCAGATTTTTTATCATTCAATGAGATATCTTATTCAATGTTCTTTCTGTCCCTTAACAAATCTGACATTTCTTTAGCCAATTAGTATCCAGAGTGCCCATGGATATCTGTATTCTAGACATCAAATGTAAGTTTACGTCAAATAACAACACATTAGATGTTTAATGAACTAAGCATAGCACAGTATCATTTTTCATTTTCAGTAAAAGTGTTTCTTTCATATACCATCAGAAAATTAGGGATTTTATCCCATCTGAAATCAGTCTTAGTCGTTCAAAAATAAGGTTTTGTATATAGTCTCCTGACTTAAGTTTTTTAAAAAGTTAGTCACTGAACGACAGTGAAGAAATGTTTACATTCACATCAGTTGTCACTAGATGAAAGCAGAGGACATTAGTCAGGCTCCAGTAGAGTGTTATACTATCTGAATATGACCTGGCTGACTTCATTCAAAAGATATTTCTAGCCAAGCTACGGTGATCCAATCCCACACATATTGGATATTTTGGTAAAACTTTTTTTTCTATTATTGTCCACTTTATAAAGTTATTATCAGTGTGTCTTGCCAACACACAGCAGAGACTACCCTTCTTCGCCAGGAGTCTTTCGAAACGACATGACAGGAGCCACAGCTGCTGGTAGGACAAGTGTGAGCACACACCTCCGGGGGAGTGAAGTTGCTGTTGAGCCTGGCAGCATTCCAGAGAGCCAACGAAGAGTCAGTGTCCCTGGTTCCCCAAGTATCAGCTCAGGTGTGAAAAAGACTCACATCAGGTGGGTTGGAGTCATCCTGGCTTTAAAAACTCATTCCCCTCAAGAGCAAGTATCTCCTGTTAAGAGATGTCATCTTTTTAAATTCCAGGTATTGAATTATTAGGTTTTCTCTCATTTCTTTATTAGTCTTGCTAAACAGTTAATATTTGTATTAAACTTTTCAACAAATTATGACTGCTTATTTTCTCTATTGTGCATGTGTTCACTGATTTCTGCTCATCTTCATTGTTTTCTTCCTTCTATTTTACTTAGGCTTAATTTGATTTCTTCCTATTTTTCTTAAGGTGGAAGCATAGATTTTTAAATTTCTCTTATAATACGTGTTTACAAATTTTTAAGTTTTATTTTTTTTAAGAGTGAGGGGAAGGGAGAAAGAGGGAGAAAAACATCAATTGGTTGCCTCTCATGTGCCCCAACTGGAAACCAAACCTGCAACCCAGGCATGTGCCCTGGCTGGGAATCAAACCAGCGACTTTTCATTTTTGTGGATGATGTGCAACCAATTGAACGACACCAGTCAGGGCTTGTAATAGATGTTTTAAAGCTTTACATTTGCCAATAAGCCCTGCTTTAGATGTATCCCTGAAGTTTTGAAATAGTTTGTATTACTATTCAACTTAAAAAATTTCCTGTTTCGCAGTGAGTTCTTCTTTGAATAACTGGTCATTTGGAGTATGTTGTTTAATTTCCAAAAATATTTAGATGTCTTACAAAACTGTCTTTTTGTCACTGATTTCTAGCTTAGTTTTACTTTTGTCAAAGTAAATTTGCTGTATGATTTCAGCCCTTTGAATGTATTCAGACTTGCTTAAAGGCCTAATAGATGGCCAGAGTACACTTAGGCAGAGTTGTCTATAAATACTGATTAGGGTAAGTTGGATAATAATGTAATTGAAATTTTAAAAATCCTGTATGTGAATGTGCTAAATCTCAAATTCTGACTGTGGATTTGTCATTTGGCTTTTTGTTTTTTGTTTTTTTAGTTTTGTCAATTTTTGTTTCATATATTCAGCAGGAAAAAATAACTCATTATATGAGGCATCCCCATTTGGATTAACTGCTGACTCCTCATCAGAATATGTGAAGGACAACGGGCAATAAAATAACATATTTAAATTGCTGAAAGAAAAAGAATATTAACCAAGAATTTTATGTCCAATAAAACCATCCTATAAAAATGAAGGTAAAATTAAGATGTTCCCAAGCAAACAAAAATTGATAATTTTTTTCATTTGTCATTAGCCCCATCAGACGCATCTTTAATATTCGCATTTCTACCTATAGTCTCTTCAAAACAATAGAGACTTTTTCTAACATGCATCTTAACACTCATCCTGGGTCCACTGATTAATCCATTCCAAAGGTACTTTTTGTTTCGATAGTTGTTATAGCAACATCTCACTTCATGGACTAAAATCTGTATTAGTTTGTCAGGACTGTCATAACATAATACCACAGACTGAAATCATACAATGTATATTTTTTGACCACAATGAGATGATATTAGAAATTAATAACCACAAGAAAACTAAAGCCCTGGCTGGTGTGGCTTAGTTAGTTGGACCATTGTCCATAACAGAAGTTGCAGGTTTGATTCTCAGTCAGGGCACATATGTAGGTTGTGGGTTTGACCCCCAGTCCAGGCGCATACAATCCCTGGTCTGGACATGTGCAAGAGGCAAGTGGTCAATGCTTCTCTCTCATCGATGTTTCTCTCTCTCCCTTCTTGTCTCTCTAAAAGCGACGAAAAAATGTCCTTGGGTGAGGGTAAAAAAATTTTTTTTAATAACCATAGGAAAACTAAGAAATTCACAAAATTGTGGAAAGTAAACAGCATAATCTTAAAAGAAATGGATCAAAAACGAAATCCCAATGAAAATTATAAAATATAGATGAATGAAAACAAAGAAGAAAACATCAAAACTTATGCGACACAGAAAAAGAATTGCTAAGGGGAAAAAGTATAGGTATAAATGCTCCCGTTACAAATGTAATAAAGTACATTATTGCAACAATTCGAGAATGTAGGTTCACAATTTAAAGAACTAGGAAAAATAAACTAAACCCAAAAGTAGCAAAAAGAAGAAAATAGTAAAGATTACAGCAGAGATCAATAAACTGGAGAATAGGAAACCAATATGGAAAATCAATGCAACAAAAAGTTGGTTCTTTCAAAGGATCAACAAAAATGACAAACTTGTAGAAACCTAAGAAACCTAAGAAAAAAGGGAAGGTTCAAATTACTAAAATCAGAAATGAAAGTAGGTACATTACTACTGATTCTACAGAAATAAAAAGAATTATAAGAATATTATGAACAATTATATAACAACAAATGGATTACCTATATGAAATGGACAAATTTCTAGAAACAAAAAACTTAGGCTAAATCATGAATAAATAAAAAATCTTAATAGAACTAAAAATAGTAAGGGGACTGAATCAATAATAATAAAAACATCTCCCAAAGAAGAAAACCCCTAAACCTGATGGCTTTACTGGTGAATTCTACCAAATACTTTAAAAAGAACTTATACCAGAACTTCTCAGGCTTTTCCAAAAATTGAAGAGAAGGGTACACTTTCTAACTTATTCTCTGAGATCAGCATTACCCTTATACAAAGGAAAGACAAAAACTGTAAGAAAACAATAGACCAATATCCCTTATGAACTGATGCAAAAAATCCTCAAAAAATTCTAGAAAACAAGAATTTTCCAACATACTTAAAGAATCAGACACCATGAGCGAGTGGAATCATTCCTGGAATGCAAGGATAGTTTGACATATAAAAATTGATCAATGTACTAAGAGGTGTGGGAATCATGAAATGGGGTGCTAGGCGGAGGGGATATAGGGGGAAAAATAGGACAACTGTAATGGCATACTCAATATACGAAAAAAGAATAAATAAATATCTTTAAAAAAAAATTGATCAATGTAATAGGCCACATCAACAGAAAGGTAATAAGCCCACAGGGTCATCTCAATTGGTACAGAAAAGTCATTTGAAAAAATTTTAAAACATTTTTTTCACTATAAAAACACTCAACAAACTAGGAATAGAAGGAACCTACCTTGACATAATAAAAGCCATATATGAAAAACCCACAGTGAACAGCATATTCAATGGTGAAAGCATTTCCTATAAGATTAGGGACAAGACTTCCATGCAACATAGTACTGGAAGTCATAGCCAGAGTAATTCATCAAGAAAAATAAATAAAAGATACTCAAATTGTAAAGAAAGAAGTAAAATTATTCCCATGCATAACATGATCTACAACATAGAAAATTCTAGAGATTCCTCACAAAAAAACAAGAGTAATTTTAGCAAAGGAGCAAGATACAAAGTCAACATACAAAACTGAGTTGCATTTCTATACACTAAACAATGAACAATCTGAAAGGGAAATTACAAAGCAATTTCATTTGAAATAGCCACTCTTTTCTGGTCTGGAGCTTCTGCTGAAAAATCAGCTTACAGCCTTATGGTTCTTTCTTTGTATGCTACTAGTTTATTGTCTTGCTGCTTTTAAGGTTCACTTTTGACATTTACATTTTTTAATCCTTACCTGAGGATACGTTTACTGATTTTAGAGAGAGGAAGAAGAGAAAGAGAGAAACATCAATCAATTGCTTACCATATGCACAACTGGGGATGGAACCTACAACCTAAGCATGTGTCCTGACAGGGGATCAAACCCCCAACCTTTTTGGTGTATTGGATGGTAGTCCAACCAACTGAGCCACTGAGCCTCCCAGCTACAGCAAATTTTGACATTTTGATTATAGTATGTCTTGGTGTGGGTCTCTCTGGGTTCATAATGCCTGGGACTTTGTGCTTCCTGGTCATGGATGCCTGTTTCCTTTGCCAAGTTAAGAAAGTTTTCAGCTGTTATTTCTTCAAATAGGTTTTCTCTCTTTTCTCCTTCTGGGACTCCTATAATGCGAATGTGAATACGCTTGTTGTCCCAGAGGCTCCTGATAATCCCTTTTTTAAAAATTTCTTCTCTTTGCTGTTCTGATTGGGTGACTTCAACTACTCTGTCTTCCATATCACTGATCCATTCTTCTGTGTTATCTAATCTGCTGATTCTCTCATTTACTTTTCATTTCACTTATTGTAGTTTCAGTTGTTTGGCTCTTTTTAATGTTTTCTCTTTGTCGAAGTTCTTTCTGTGTTTGTCCACACTTCTGAGTTTGGTGACCATCCTTATGGTCATCACTTTGAACCATTTTTCTTTCGTTTGATTGCTTATCTCTGTTTTACTTAATTTTTGTCCTGGGGTTTCTCTTGCTCTTTTGAAACATATTCCTCTCTCCTTGGGTTGCCCAAGTGTCTGGGTTTGTTTCCAGGTATTACGTAGATCAGCTACATCTCATGATATTGAAAGAGTGGCCTTAAATGGAAGGTGTCTTGTGGAGTCTAGTCATGCCTCACCCCTTGGCCACCCCAGCCAGGTATTCCAGAGGTTCCCCCTTTGGTGGGCTGTGTGCCCTCCTGTTGCAGTTGTGCCACAACTGTTGTGGGCAAACTGGTGAGTGGGGCTGTGTCCTGGCCCAGCTGTCTCTGAGGCCTAGCTGCAAGTGCTGTTGGCACACTGATGTGCTGGCTTGCCCCCAGCATGGCTGTGTGTGAGGCCCAGCTCACACACAATACATGTACATTGATGAGAGGAGCTGGTGTGGATATACTGGAGTATGATGCAGTTCTCCCATGGGGGTGGCTGGGGCCTGGACTCTACTGTTGCAGGCATGTTGGTGTATGAGGGCTGGCCCCCTGGAGTGGTACACCCCTCTGGGGGAGCTCCAGGGCTTCCAAAGGCCTTCAGCCAGGTGCTGCAAAGGGGCTTTGGTTTGCAGTGGCCAAGGCGTGCTTGGGCTGGGCAAGTCTGCAGAGGAGCAATGAGGTGAGGCAAACAGCAAGGGGGTTAATGCAGAGTGCCAGAACTGGTCCCCACTAGTGTGGGGTCAGCTAGGTGGAAGGAGAGCAAAACAAAGCAAACCAAGAGAAAATGGTACATGCCAGTACCTCCATCCCTGGAGCAAGTTCCAAGAGATCCCTAACACTCTGGAATATGCTGCCAAATCTGTCAGTATATTTGCTTCATTATGACCCAGATGCTTTTCACACTGCTGCCTCTGTCCTGGGGCTAAGAGTGAGTTTGTGAATGAGCCCTTTAAAAGCAGAGACTTGGTTTCCCAATCCCTCAGCCTCCCTTCGAGGCAAGCCTCTCTGGTCCTCAAAACTAGATGGGGGCTCTGCTTCCTGATGCTGGCACTTGTCCCTGGTCTAAGAAGCCTGACATAATTCTTGAAGTCTTCACTCCTCTAAGGGTCTGTCCTCTGCAAATGTGACATCCCTCACACCTTTGGGATACCACACTGAGGGTGTGGGTCCTGACTAGACTGTGTCTTTACCTCTTCTGTCTCATTGTGGCTTTTTCTTTATATCCTCAGATGCAGATAATCTTTTTCACTAGTCCTCAGTTTGAGCTCAGATAGTTGCTCTACATAAAGTGTAGTTTTCATGTGCTCATGGGAGGAGGTGAGATCAGGATCTCCCTTCTTTGTCATCTTGATCAGAAGTTCAAGTATAGATCTTAAATGTTTAGTGTAATGAGCTAACAATAGTATACACCTGTCACACACATCCATTTCAAGGCGAAGAATGTCTACATCATCCCCAGAAAAATCTTTGCATTTTCCAGGACTGCCAAAGAAAGTATCACAGACTAGGTGGCTTACATACATTTTTTTTCACAATATCAGACACTAGAAGTCTGAGATCAAGGTGTTGACATGGCTGGTTTCTTCTGTGGGTTCTCTCTTTGGCTTATAGATAGCCACCTTCTCCCTGTGCCTTTGTATGGTGTTTCCTCTGTAGGTGCCCATGTCCTAATTTCCTTCTTATAAGGACACAAGTCATATTGGATTAGGGTCCACCCTAAAAACCTTATTTTAGCTATTTACCTGTATTTTTGAAATTTTAATATTTCATATTTTGACTTTTTAATAGTTTTGTTTTTTATCATGTTTTTCCCATCTATTTACCTATTTAAAGACACTATCTCCAAATGGTCACATTCTGAAGTACTGGGAATTAGGACTTCAACATATGAATGGGGGGTGGGTCACAGCTCAGCCCATAACCCTCATGCCTCTTTCCAGTCAATCTTTCCCATAAAGCAATCACTTTCTGACTTCTATCACCATAGTTTTGCCTGCTCTTGTGTTTTGAATAAATATAATCATATATTATGTATTCATGTCTGTGTGTGGCTTCTTCTGGTCAATACAATGCCTTTGTTGTGATTCACCCATGCTGTTGTGTATAAGCTGTTACATAAATATACCTCAACTTGTTTACCCATTATATTATGGTCATTAGGGTTATTGCCACACTTGGACTATTATAAATATAATTGCTGAGAAGATTTTTGTTAAAGTCTTTTTGTGAACATATTTTTATTTCTTTTGGGTAAATTCTTATGAATGGATTTTTCAGGATCAATAAGCAGATACGTTTAATTTTGGAAGAAACTACCAAATTGTTCTCTTAAATTGGTTTATGAACACACGAGATCCAGTCTCTCATATACTTATCTATCATTTGCTGTTGTCAGTCTTTTTTATTATAGCCATATTAGTGGGTATGTAGTAGTACCTCAATGTAGATTTATTACCATTTCTGTAATGTTGTACATATTTTCATGTGCAATTTGACCATTCATATATCTTCTTCTGTGAAGTATTTGTTTGAATCCTTTGCACATTAAAAACAAACAAACTGGATGGTTCTTTTTATTATTGATTTGTGGACGTTCTGTACGTATTCTGCATACAAGTTGTAAAATATACAAATTGTAAATGTGTTCACCCAATATGTATCTTGTATCTTATCAAGAGTTTGTCAAGATAAGGTCACCACTTAGATTCTTAACTGCTTCTTTTGAGAAACATAAATCTAGCATTTTGAAAAACCCCTCTGTAATATTTCCTTTTATATTCCTAAGAAAACTTTGTCTTCCTCAATGTCACAGATTCTCCTATGTTTTTATCTAGAAGCTTTGATTTGGGCTCTTTCCTGTAGGTCTAGATAGGGCAAAGGTAAAGGTTGAGGTTCACTGTTTAACTTGAATGTTCTGATGTAAAAAGCATCCGTTGAAGACTTCCCCCTTCTCACTGAATTTTCTTAACTCTTTGGTTGAAAATCTAATGACTATGTATGTGTTATTATCTATGACTATGTATGACTATCTATGCCTATTTTAGGACTCTATTATGTTCCATCACTGCATTTGTCTATTTCCATGTCAACTGTCTTGTTTATAGGACCATGGTACATCTTGAGATTGTGTTTATGTCTTCCGATTTTTTCGGGATTGCTTTGGCTATTTTAGATGCTGTGAATTTACAAATTTTAGAATCAACTCATCAATTTCTTCAAAATATCATGCTGGGAATCTTGTTAGAGGTTACACTGACTCCATAGATCATCAAGTAGAAATTGGGCATCTTAACAATATTGAGTCTTTCAATACATAAACATGTCAAACCTTTCCATGTACAGTCATGTGCTGCTTAAGAGTATACATTCTGAGGAATGCATCTTTAGGTGATTTTGTCGTGTGCAAACATCACCGAATGCACTTAGGCAAACCTAGATGGTATTAATACACACTTAAGCTATATGGTATATAGCCTATTGCTTTGTTGGGGAGGAAAAATAATTTTCCCTTTAATCTTCTGGGTTCTCGGCAGAGACATCCCAGTAGAAGTCAAACGGAAGAAAAACAAATAAAAGTTTAATAACATGTATACCTTCTGCATACATGGGAGAGACCCAGAAAAAACAAGTCGCTTGTCAAAATGGCTGAAGCCACCACTTTATATATCCTCGTCAGCTGAAGACAAAAGGAGGTGTAGAGTTAAAGAGAGTCAGTCATGGGAGGTCACAGGAGAAGCACAGCAACAAGGGTAGGGCTGTTATACAGATTTAAGTACTGTCTTCTGCATTTTTAAGTTTGTCAAGATGAGGTCACCTTCCTTGACCTGGTATAGCAAGATACTTTACGAATGGAGGTTTCCCTTAAAAATGGAAATGTCTTTTACAAAGAGTGACTTTGTGTTTTTTTTCAAAGCTTCTTCCATGTCTGCCTAAAATAATCCTTATGCCAAACAGACATACTTTGACGTGTTCAATTCTGTACCTCTATAGCTCCTAGGTTACCAACCTGTACATGTTACTGTACTGAACACTGCAGGCAGCTGTAGCACAAGGTATCTGTGCAATGCATTGTGCTACCATGGTATGATGGCTATGTCACTAGGTGACAATAATTTTTCAGCTCCATTATAATCTTACGGGACATTATTATCGTGCACAGTCCACTGCTGACCGAAACACTGTTAAGCAGCACATGACAGTATTCAGGTATTTTAAAATTCTTAACAGCAATTTTTGTTGCTTTCAGTGTAAAGGTCTTACAGTCATTAGATTTGTTCCTAGTTATTTGACTGCTTTACACATTGTAAATATTGTGGTTTATCACCATTACTGAATTTCTATCCTATGATCTAAGTGGACTTATTACAAAATTAGCTTTTAAACCTTCATAGCATTTTTGTAAACACACATTACCCTTTTTTTCTTTTTCTTATACTAACTAGGATTACTACTGCAATGCTGAATAGAAGATAAGAATATTAGCCTTTTTGTCCAATCCTAGGGGAAAGAAATTTAATATTAAACCATTAAATATATTAATTTTTATAGGTGCCCGTTATAAAGTGGTGAAATTTTCTTTTGTTTCTAGTTTGGTGGGAGTTTTTATCTTAAGTGTTCCATTTTATCCCTTTTTTTCTTTCCGGTTTTGCTTTCCCTTTATGTTAAGGTGGTAGTTATATTGCTGGGATAAACTCCACTTGCTTATGCCATAGCATTTGTTTGGCATTACTAAGCTCTATTTCCTGTCATTTTGTTGAGTATTTTTGCAGCTGTGTTCATGAGGGACATGAGTGTTTTTCTTTTCTCATGCTATGTCAAGTTATGTTACTGGGGTTATGCCAGCCTCATAAAACAAGTTAAAAAGCTCTGTTTCTTTTGTGTAGAACTTAGTATTATTTCTAACTTAAATATTTGATAGAATTCGCCTGTGAAGCAATCAGGGCCTGAAGTTTTCTTTTGGGAAAGATCTGTGATTATAAACACAATATTTAAATAAACATGGAGCTATTTACTTATTTTTCTTGCATCACTTTTGGCAAGTTATGCTCAAAAAGGCATTTCTTTGTTTCACCTGAATTGTTGAATTTATTGGCATAAAGCTGCCCATAACATGCTCTTATTATCTTTAATGTCAAAAGGCTAGGTAATTACGTCCCTCTTTTCAGCTCTGGTATTAGTAATTTGTATTTTCTTTTTTACTTGATCAGTTCCATTTTTGTTTTTTTACATTTCCTAGGCTGTCATAACACATTACCATTAACTGGGGCGTCTGGAAGAACAGAAAGTTATTCTCATATTTCTGGAGGACAGAAACCCAAAATCAAGGCTCCCCAGTCTACAGGCAGCGGGAGAGAATCCTTTCTCGCTTCTTCCTAGTCTCTGGTTACGGGTAGCCTTTGGTATTCTTTGGCTTGGGGCTGCATTGCTCTAGTCGCTGCCTGTCTTCACTTTGCCTTCTCCTTTTCTGGGTCACAAGGTAGTCTTCTTATAGACTCCAGTCACTGAATTCAGGGTTCATCCTAATCTAGTATGATCTTATCATAACTAATTCCATCTGCAAATACTCTGTTTCCAAATACAACATCCTGATGGTCTGGACAACATGGCTTTGGGGGGAATGCTGCTCAACCCCATATATTAGTTTTGCTAGGTGGTCATTAATATCAGTCATTTTTTAAAACTCACTTGATTTTGTAGATTTTCTCTTCATTAATGTCCATCAATCTTGGAAAAGTTCCTAGTATCTCTTGAAACATTTCTTCTGTACCATTCTCTTTATCCTCCCCTGAAACTCAATTATAAGATGTAAGGCTATTTGATTTTGCCTTCAAAAATCACATACTGTATTTTTATTTTCACTCTTTTCTCTTCAAACTTCAGTTTTTATACTTTCAAATGTCTTGTCTTCAATTTTACCCATCATTTTCTCTATGTGCAATTGCATCCAATTGTGGACATTTTTCCCCCCAAAGTTTACATGTCTCTGCTGAAAGTCCCCATCTTTTCATGCATGTTTTCCATTCTTTTTAGTTCCTTCAGCATTTTTATCAGTTACCTACCCTTAATAACTGCAACACCTGGGAAATCTCTGCATTTGTTTTTTCTGTTTCCTCTCTGGATCAAGTTTTTCTGCTTCTTTGCATGTCTTCTGATTTCTTACCATATGCTGGATATTTTGTATAAAAGCAGAGTAGGTATGAAAAGAAATATTACCTCCAGAAAAGGGGGTGCCTGTTCCGTCCTGTGACTCCTGGAGTGGGAGGCAGTTAACGGGTCTGTGGTTGAGGTGGAGATGAGCTTTGTTGCGGCTTTCATTTGATTCACATTACCACTTGCTTAAGTATTTTAAGCGAACAAGTTTTCTTTCAGCATGGCTTGGGATGCGAGCATTGGTGAGCTTTTAGTCAAATCTCTGGGCTTTTTGGCTGAACTGAATTTCAGGCATTCTCTTTCTACTCCACTCAGGCTTTCTGACTAGGCAAACGCTCTGAAATGGCCATTGCTTCTGGAGGACAGGCCCACTTACACTGCTACAACCCACAATGCCTCAGGAGGAGCCATCCTGATAAAGGGTACATTTTTTCCCTAAAACCAGCTGTACATCACAGATCAACAAGGACATTAATAAGCCAGTGGTAAATGAATTTCATTTCACAGTGAGTCTGTACAGGGTACTGCAGAAGAGGTAACAAAAACTCATAAATCCAGTATGCATTTTCAATATTTATATGACACTATTCTAGAAATATACAATATAATCTTGGGAAGTGGAAAGGATAAAAACAGATTCCTAAATTATATTAGATTTCTACTCTGACTTTCTAAAATCTGGTTAAAAGTGGACTAGTGAAGGCTTCTGCTATCATGAGATGGTGCCATCTCTTAAAAATCTTGTTTTTATCCAATCGATATCTAACTGGCGTAAGGAGAAAAAATTGTGAAAGAGCATTCTTATTTTTCAAATACATCCAGTACATTCAAATACACTTACATTTCACCAGCTAAAATTTGGTCTTGCGCCTATTCTTAATTGAAAAGAAATCTGGGAAACACTGTCTTGCTGTTCACCCAGGACAAAATGGAAATGGATTTTCACTATCGGTTCAGTGTCTGCTAACTTTGTCAGCGTAAAACCTCTTACTTTTAAAGCTAAAAATTCAAAACAAAAATGTTATTTGAATTAAACAGAAATACCTTATCTGTTCATCCAATCTATTGTATCTGGCAGTAGAGGCACGAGTGTATCTCAAGGGAGGATATGGTTATCTTCCATTACTTAAGCCTTAAGGCGAGGGATAAACACATATACAAAATTTCTAATTATAACCCATTTTTGAACTTAATATTTTGAGCCTATGTTATTTCCAAGGGTAAAAGTTAAATAATGGAATTAAAACACCATCGAAGCAGTATTTTTATTTTAAAATAATTTAATATGTTAGTGTATATCTTTTATCTAATATTCTAGTATGAGCATACAAGTCCACAAGACCATACAAGTTCTTCCCTGTGTCAACTTACCCACACACAATTTATATTTTATGAATGTTATTCTATCAATTTTCCCCTCATCATACTGTGGTCTTCATAATTAAATTAGTTTCCTTGATATACAGCAATCAGGACTAAATGCTGTTTCCCATGTGTGGTTGCACTATGATTTGCAGAGACATAATACAAATTTTTAAAACTCTGTACCTGTATTTTTTTCTAGTGATGCTAATTAATGTTTACTGAAATGTCTCCCATGTTCACTGCTGCTTGATATACAGTATTTTATTCCATTTTGTCTCAGTCCAGAACTCTTCAGAAATATTTAGTCCTATTCTAGAAATCATTCATGATCAAACTCTGGTTCCACCATATAACCATTTTCCTTTAAATTCCTTCCTCTTATACTTAAAACTTGTTCTCACCATCTTTTATTCTGGCTGTGGAATCATTTCTTCTAAAACGATAAAAACCTTGTTAATCTTCTACAAAGATTCTTTTGCGAACCAGTTTGTCATCAGGTACCTTCCAGATTAGCATTCTCTTCTTCTGAATTTTATCTGGGATCTGTAAACCATTCCTCATGTGTGTAGCAGACAGGGATTCAGGTAGAAGTTACTCAATTACTTGCATGGTCAGAGACAGAAAACTGTGTTCGTGGCTGTTTCACAATTATTTTGTGGCTAGTTTTCTCAGATTGCTCATTTTGTCCTTCAGAATTTGAGTTCTACAAAGATCACATTCCAGTAAAAAGGCTCAATATTTGCCTGTTCAGGGCTACTTTTACAAGTAATTATAATTTGCCATAAAGAAAATCTAAAAAGCTCTTGACTGCAGTTTAAGGTAATTTTATTAATGATCTGCTGTTATTCCCAAATTTCTCAGCCTCGTGAATGAACACTAATCTTTGTTTTACGTAAAACATGATTGAAGTAAATTTAACTGCAGCTACTTCTCTCATTTTGCATTAAAATCTCATACCAGAGACTGAGCTTCATGAAATTATTGCAACCACATGTGACAGGCCAGCTGGCATAGGATCTGGCCTGGTGGCAGGAATCAAATGAATACCACCAGAACCTCTTGTGCAAAGCTGAAGCAATGACAGTGCTCACATGAATTCAGATCTGCTTTCCTTTACAGGCGGATTCCAGGAAAAAAAATTTTTTTTACAATAATTTCTAAAATGTAAAATGCTGGGTTTTGCAGACTGTCTGGTGCATTTCTGGTGTTTCATTTAAATAAAGTAGAAAAAATCTACAGTGCTATAGTCCTTTGGTTTTATTTTCTGGGATTAAAAATGTATAGGCATAAATGTTTGTTACATGATCCTCTTGAAGATATCCTTTAAAATAATTTATAAAATGGCTTAATTCACGTCTCTTGATTATCAGAATCCATCGATGTCACTGTCAGCCTTGATTAATTGGTTGAAAATTTCAGGGCAGAAGTAACTTATGAATCTTTTCCCAATCCCTGAGAATCATAATCATCACGGAAGTATTTTATCCTTTCATCAGAAATCTCTGGAGAGTAGATGTGTTCGTTCATTGTTCATAGGACAAGGAGCCGTGTCATAGAGGGTTAATCCATGTAAACTGGTTTCCACCCGTAAAGAAATTTTCTGTAACAAAAAAGAAAATTACATACAGAAGTTTGTTCTTTAATGACAGATCACATCTTCAATATGTTCTGAAGAATGTCTTTTGAGGTTAGGAATATAAATCAATTCTAAGGAGTAACAAGAATGAGAGAGCTGTTGTGCCACCAAAGATATCATCGGCAGAACTGGTAGAGCTCGGGAAACCAGGCTTCTCTGTTCAGAAGTTGTTCGTTTACCTTTCAGTTCTACGAAGAATCAGTAAAACTAAACGTTGAGGACGGTCAACTCCAGGCAGGCGGAATTGATAAAAAATTCTAAAAAAGAATTCCTACAAATGTAATAATTTTGCAACCCCATTTTCAAAGCCAAGTCCTGTTAGTAATACACTACTTCTGCAAACACAGAAACAATTCATCTGAAAAGTTTCTCTTCAGGCATTATTGCTTAGAAAGTTAGTTTTTGAAAGGTTGAAGACTTGCCTTTAGAAAGTTCTTGTATTCCACCTGAAGGAAGTTAGATCACGTAAATGTAATTCTGTGTTTTCTTACCTGAAAATCACGGATATAAGTCAGGAAAAAACCAAAGAAGGAAAATGACATAGACCATTCCGCTGCAGTAGTGATCATGTGAAGCACATAACCCTTGAGTGGCAATGAAAAAAAGAACAGTTCTGTGAAATTTCGTTCAAATGGTCTACAAATTCTCTCAAATAAAAAACCCGTAATACTTATAAATCCTTGATTTTTTTCAATGTATCTTGAGAATTAAAGGCAGACTTTAGGAAAGTCCTCTTGAAATGATCTATCAGTTTTACCTAGAACATGTAAAAGTTCCATTTGAATAACTAGGACAGAACTTCTACTAAACAATCAAGAAGCTATTGGCTTTCCCAAAGCCAGAAGTTCATCCAAAACAAAACAAAACAAAAAAAAACAAACTTAAGTAAACAATGCTCCTGATAAGCTTAGTGTTCTTTTTAAAACATTAAATAATATATGGATCATAATTCAGAGACTCAAGTCAATTATTTCATTCATTCATTTTCAAAAACATGTACGATTAGGACTGATTCTTTCAAAATAATTTAAAATAAAATGCCACTGAGTAGTTTGTGAAAACAGACACACTCATTTTATTATCATTTTATTATCTATTATCTATTATTAAAAAGAGGAGTATGTCCCTCCTCTTTTTTCCTTTGGGATCAAAGGTGCTATCTCTGTTCAAATATCTACTATATTGTGGAACCCAAACGGTAGTGTTCATAATAACACTTCCAGATAATAAAAAGTGGGAAAAGACATTTTTTCCAACTCAGAGGACAGGTATTCTAGTAACAGAAGACCTCAGTTGGGTGTATGGTATAGTATCACCATATCCTTATTTTGAGGAGTCAATTTCTGAGAAATCTCTTTGCCGTTGCAATTCTTTTCATGTCTTGAAAATGCCCACAGACCACAGGTGACAGAATATGGATAATTCTACATAAACTCTATCACATATAGAAAATAATCCTAATGCATAACTGGTTGTTCTACTGAAAATGTTTCATCATTAGTGAAGAACTGAAAAACATACAAAACATATCTGTAATATAAGACGAAGCTTTTCAGACTCTAAGTTCTTACTTTGTCCTCGGGTTTCCAGTGGAGTTTCTGTACTACGTCTGTGCCGAAACTGCCACTGTACAAGAGTGATGAGCAAGTCAGCACTAGGAGAGACACCAGTCAAGGAAGAGTCTCAGACAAGAGCTTTAAGTTTAAATTAGATTCAACACAAAAATTGCTTTAAAGGTCGAAAAGGGACGCAGTCTCCCTCCTCAGAGCACGCCTGCACCTCTTCCTTCCCCCCCTACTTCCCCCAAAGACGTGAATCTCCTAAACTCGAAGGGTCTCCGTGAGACCTGCACCCCGGAGAACAGTGGGCAGCAGCAGTCTGTCTCAGGCCAACCCTCTGTACCCGTCTCCAAGCCCCACTTTTCTGATTTCTGAGCTGACAGTAGCCCCACCTAGGGTCTCTTTCCTGTTGCTTCTTCTGTGCTAAGCACTTCCTTGTTCCACTGTCCCCAGCTTTATAAATGTACTCTCAAAACCATCATCATCATCATCGTCCAGAAGGATCGCTCATATATTCGTTTCCAAGGTCCAAACCCATCTTCTTAAAGACTTCATGTTACCCAGCAGTAGAATTAAACTGTGCCCAGAAGCTCACTATAAAATGCCTCCCATAGTCAACCCCCTTCGCTCAGTCATTTGGCTCTTCTATCACAAGCTTCTGCTACATAATCATTCTCTGGGAAGGCATTAACTCACCCACATCATCTCTGAAGTGAGCGTGATTAGGCTAAACATTGCCTCTGTTCCTAGCTCAGTTACTGAGGTGCTATGTAAAATTTAAATGACATGTTTCAAATCCTTGAATTCAGGGTCACTAACCTAAGAATCACACTGTCCACAAAAGGACTGCTTACACTACGCCAGCAGCGTTCACTGGAATTCTGTCACTCAACTCCCTTCCCAGTGGGGCCACGTGTTAGGGCAAAGGATACTGCTAAAGGCACTCACTCCACACCAGACGACCAAGAGCAGTCTGATCCAGAAGACGTGCTTGCCATGGATTTTCGGCTGCATTTGGTAGGAAAGGACTGTCTGCACGAACATGTACAGCGAGCCCATACCAAAGGTGAGCACAGCTCCGCACACATGCACACTGAAAAAGGTGGTTTTCTGAGAGGCACAGAGAAAGGAAGTAAGAAAACGAAAAGGGCTGAGTACACATGGCCAAAGCAGTATTTAAAAGTGCAAGCCTGTTTCGCTAGGACAGTCACTGAGTGGAAACTCTCTGCAGGCTGTATTAATTACTTCCTGAGGTCATTTTCTTTCATAATATTCAGCATAAACCCATGGACTGTAGTAATTAAAATTATTTCATAGGCTGTGACTAAAACTACGGTAGTAATTATTTATGTATTTAATAGGACTGTCTATTTAGGTGCTTCCTGTATGTCAAGCACTGTTTCGTACTCAGGTGTATTAGTGAAAAAAATGAACAAAAATAGGTCCTCAGGGTTTATATTCAAGTGAAGTAGTAAAATAATAAATAATAAACTTTAGAAATAAGTAAATTCCACAGTATGTTAGATGGTGACAAGAGTTAGGAAAAAAGGGTGCAAGGTAAAGAGGATTGGGATGGTTAGGAATATTGGGATAGAAAGTTTCGATTTAAATCTAAATACATTTAAAGGCTCAAAAATTTAAAATGTTCCCTCTTGGCTCTAGTTTGATTGGTTTTGATAAATTATGCAACAAGGGATTATCATAAAGTGCAATTTTTTCCTCCTGTACCTTACTCTTTCTTATCAGTATCTATTTACATTTTCCTTTTCATTGTATACCCACTGCTTAAAACATGATGACTGTAGCTTTCTAAAAGTCCTACAATCAAAAGTCTTCCTTTAAACCACTCCATTTTTCTTTTTTTCTAATTTAAAAACATATTTTATTTATTTATTTTTAGAGAGAGGGAAACATCAACGTGTGGTTTGCTCTCAAGTGCCCCCTACTGGGGACCTGGGCTGCAACCCCGGCATGTGCCCTGACTGGGTATCAAACCGGCGACCCTTTGGTTTGCGGGACGGCATTCTATTCACTGAGCCACACCAGCCAGAGCAAAACCCTTCTATTTTTCTAATCAGTTGCTGTGTGTACTCCATTTGGTTGGGAAGGTACACAGCACACCGCCTGGCACAGAGGGTCTACGGGGACAAAGAAGAGAGGTCAGGGCTTAGTCCCCTCATTTTACAAGCAAGGAGCTAACTCACAACAGGGTCCAATTTTCTTAGCTGAATATACAGAAAGTTTCTAGTATGAAGAAGTAAAGTGTAACAATTTATTTGCCAAAGTCATTAGTTTCCTTTCCCAGAGAGAAAGGGAGACTTCCGCATGGTTTTGGGTGTTAAAACTGGTGGTAAGTTATGAGCACTAAGGAGAGAAAAAGTTGATTGTCATTACTGCTGGGTAACAAAAGAAAAAACATTCAGCTGCCGTAAAATGTAATGCAAAATGCTAATATTTTCTTTGTTCATAGTTATGTGGGTTTACCTACACATAAAAGCTAGAAAAATAAAGGCAAAAATGAAATTAATTATTTTAGGGCTAAGAACAGAAAAATGGGTAAATTTTCCCCTTAAAAATATTCCCACATGTACTGAAGCTAAATGCAGATACTGCCCGATCAGCGCCCACTGTGATCCCTACATAGTCCTATGAACAAAATCCTGTGAATTAAAAAGCAAAAATGAAGAATGGAGAGCATTTACCACTATATTTTTCTTACTAGAACAGAAGTATATAAAACTGGTTTGTGATGTTTGGTTATATGGCAGCTCCAGGAAATTAATACAGATTTCTGCCCATTTATCGCTTTCAGGGTTCCTTGAGGATAAATTTCATAGGAAGAGAAAACTCCCTCTAAGTAGACACTGAGTACACATCCCACGTTTTTGCTTGCTGATTATTATTAAACATACTTGTTTTCAAAGAAATTAAATTTGTATTTTTAAGTCAGATTTTCAAATGCCATGTTATAATTATTAGGTCTCTTTAAATGCAGATAACTACAGTAATAGCAAGAGATTTTTTAAAAATTCATTCCGCTTAGTCCCTTTGGCCTCTCTCAATAAGTTAGTTTCTAAATATTTAATGAGAGCACGTTTGTGCTAAGTTTTATGTTAGGTGCTGAATATATAATGGTGAACAAAACCATTGTGCTCATAATTAATGGAGAAATATATATGAGTAAAATTTAAAAAAATAAAATTTAAAAAACAGATGTAAAATTAGATTGTAATAAGTACTATGAAGAATTAATCTCCATTTGGAGAACACAAAGAAAGAAAACTTGAAATACACAGGAGCAAGTCTATCAACAGAAGACTTCCCTGAGGGAAGACAGAGAGGCAACCACACATTGATGTTTCTCTCCCTCTTGCTCCCTCCCTTCCTCTCTCTAAAAAATAAATAAAATCCTTTAAAAAGGGGGCGGGGGGAGGCAGAATATGCCTCTAATATATGTATTTGTATGATGTGTATTCTTATGTCTGCCTAGTTATTAGATGTCTAACCAGGTTATCAAATATCTGAATGGAAACTTTAAGGGCTGTAGAGAGATCAACCGAAAAGCACCACAGGCCCGGCATGCAACTGGCAGTACCAAAGCCTTATCTGAAAGAACAGCGATAGAAAGAAATGTGGAGAGTTTGCAAATATACGGAAAGGCTGACTACTACTTTAACATGAAGAGTTCCTGAGAAAAAGCTGAAAGAGCTACAGGCCCTTCCTTCACTTCCTCACCCAAAGGGCTGGGCACCTAGGAATGCAGGTGACCAATGGGAGAATCTGAACAAGGAAACAAATACGTAAAGGAGTGTCACTTGCCAGGCATATTAAAAAACATAGTTTAGCCCTGGCTGGTGTAGCTCAGTGGATTCAGTGTTGGCCTGTGAACCAAAGGGTCACCGGTTCAGTTCCCCAGTCAGGGCACATGCCTGGGTTGCGGGCCAGGTCCCCAGTAGGGGGTGCACGAGAGGCAACCACACACTGATGTTTCTCTCCCTCTCTTCCCCTCTGTCTAAAAATAAAATAAATAAAATCTTCTAAAAAAATAGTTTAAATCTGTAAGTATGTCACTTAGATTTATATCAATTCACTCTAGGAGTAATCTCCAACTAAGTGGTAATAGAGTCTAATAAATAGAGTCCTGTAGATCCTTAAAAAGACAGAACAATTTATATTTGGTCAAGAGGTTATTGAGAATGGAATTTTCTAATTGTGAATGTAGCTACTTCTAAAAGGGTTGAACAATTTCAAAGCAGTAGAGTCTGTTTTGTTAAGGAAAAGAAATAACAGCATGTAACAGAATGCTTCAGGTGTTCTTTGTCACATGTGTATTTAAGTACTTCAGAAAAGTATGCTGGGTTAAAACACAAACCTGAAAGTTTGCCACAAGAGAAAGTCCTAAACAACTCAGCAATCCGAGTACAAGGCCAGCCTTGTTTAATCTGATGATACAGTTCCCTTCAGGACTCAGAGCATGAACTTGCTTATAACGAACATAAATGGTAGCAACGCCTGGGAAGAGAGAATCCCAAAAACAACAGTTAATAAATAACCACAAAATGAAGCTGCCAAGAAAGATTTCACAAAGGTCACTGCTACCCAGAAACACAGATTTACCTTTTAAAGTTAATCTGAGAGATGACTCCCACAAAAAAGAGAAAGCTATAGATTTAAAGAAAATTTAAGGTTGCATTATAAAACTACTGATATCTCTGTGGAACTGGGGAAGTCATTTGCTCCCGGGGGTGTTCATATTTAGCAATATTTAGGATAAAATTTAAGAGGCAAGTCTGATGTTTTCTGAAAACATCTAGTGATAAATGTTATATAAAACAAAATATTCATATGTTTAATGGTAAAGTGTAAAGTAATTAGTTCTAGAATATAGATAAAACGTGCACAGGCAAAAACCGTCACAAGATTATTTGCCTTACTCTCAATTCACTTTATTTCAAAATCCTACAACTTGCCTCAAGCAGATGTAGCAATTACACAGAAGGAAAAAGCACTTTACCATCCTTATTAGTCAAGAAAGGGCAAACTCAAACTTTCCGTTGCAAAAATATTATCAAAGAACTCAAAAGTATAGAAAATGTAGCTCTGTAGACATTTTAAAAACTATAGTGATAAGCTGAATTTCTGTACATTGAATCATTTACTTGACTTTCATTTCTGACTTTGTATGAAAGACTGCAAATATTTAAAACAATCACAACTGGTGGAAAAAACAATATTTTAGTAAACTATTAATAAAAATTTAGTTAAAAAAGTAAGGAATCAATAGGAATGTAAAATACTGTGGAACTCCATCCCTTTGGCATTAGAAGATCACTTAAAAATCAAAACATGCTTCCACTGCCATTCTCCAACTGCTGAAGGATTTGTCCTAAAGGAATTTTGTTGGGGTTAGCTGTGATCAGTGTGTTTATAGCTCTTTGTCCTCTATTGGTTGCTTAAGAAATTGACCTAAGGCCTCAAGGAATATTTGGTTATACTCTGCAGCTGTATTTGAATGAATGATCAAATAGCCCTATAGTTTTGGGGGGGGGTTTAAAAGATTTATTTCCAGCCCTGGCTGGCATGGTTCAGTGGATTGAGTGCTGGCCTGAGAATCAAAGGGTCTCTGGTTTGATTCCCAGTCAAGGCAAATACCTTGGGTTGTGGTCCATGTCCCCAGGATGGGGCACACAACAGGCAACCACACACTGATGTTTCTCTCCCTCTCTTTCTCCTTCTCTTCCCCTCTTTCTAAAAATAAATAAATAAAATCTTAAAAAAGAGATTTCTTTCCATAATTCAACATTTCTAGAAATTGCTTTTCTTTTAAAAGGAACATGTCTATGACTGATAATTTAGTGATAACATTCCCTCAAGTGGAGTAACTAAGAAGTACAAGTAATACAATATTGTCTAAAGATGAAAGGGGCAACTTAACTATTAATTTTGATGGTTAAAACCACTCTTGTTACTTACATAAAACTGCGGCAAAATTTAACATTGCCCCAAACAAGCATTTTTCTGGAGCGATTGTACCAGTGTCACTGAAAGAAAAAAAAAAAGGTATGTGGATTTCTTCTAAGGGATAAGAAATAACGCCGGTTACTTCAAGTCCTTTATCTTTTAATAAACCCATGTTCAACTCTTATAACTTCATAATGGAACATGAAAATCTGGGCTCACAATATTTGCCTCATCCACTTTTTTTCATATCACTTAAGATTATTTTTTTCACATACCAGAAATCAATGTAAACTAATAAAATGCTATCCTCAGCATGTTAAGAATGTGTTATTGACTCACATTGGTCAGGCAGAGGTTTATCTGTCTCTCCTGAACATTCCCTAAATGTCACATGTCATTTCACAACTCTGTTTTTTGTTATCTGTTGTTGACTCTGCCTATAATTCAGTTAACATCTAGTCATTTCCTGATTAATTAAAAAAAAATTTATCAAGCACCTACCATGTGCCAGACAGCATTTGGGGAGAGGAATGCAGTGGTAAGTGAAAGGGGCAAAACCCTTGGCCTCCTGGAGCTCCTACTCAAGACCAGTTTGGAGCCCTCACCTGCCTCTGGCCGTGGCCAGTCCTCTAGCAGGGTGCTGACTCACAGCCTTCCGTCCACGCCTCTGTTAAAGCCAGCTATCACAAGGCATTGCACTGCCTGTCTTTCAGGGCAGTGTGGCATACACCAGCAGTCCCCAACCTTTCTGGCACTGGGAACTGGTATTGGGGAAGGTGTAGGGGCCTGGAGCGGGGGACATGACAAGAGGCAGAGCTTAAGCCCGCTAAGGATGGATGAGGTAGAGCTCAGGTGAGCTTGGCTTGTTATCCCACCATGGGCGGAAGAGGATGGGGCGATGGGGGAACGGACCTCAGCGGGCCGGTCCGCAGCCGGGAGGGTCGCGGACCTCTGGCGTACACAGATCCAGTTTAGCAGCCCACCATCTACTAACGGTGGAGGCTTGGGCGTGTTCCTTTACCTTCCGAAGACTACCTGAGAAACGGAGCTATTAATGTCCTCCCAGCCTCACTGGGTGGACAAGAGAACTGAAACTGTGGTCGCCCATGTGAAACGTCTACCAGAGCAGCAAGACCCATAACTGTTAGCTCCTTTCCCTTCCCTCGCACCACTGTAAAGGCTAAAGAGACAAAGTCTTTGGCCTTGAACTGAAGTGCTGCAAGAAAGAGACAATAAAGATCTCAACTAAGACAAGGTAACGGAAATAAACAAAGGATGTAAAGTCATTTCTGGTAAGGTATCAGGAAAATGCAGTGACCGTAATTTGGATTACGTTTAAGAAAAGTAAAGTATCAAATATGAATTTGAAGGCCTGCTCTACAATGTATCATAGGATACGAAAGATTCTGTTACTCTTCGATCAGTTCAGGGAGTGGGGATTTCCTTTTTTTGTTGCTGTTGTTCCCTCCACCTTTCAACTTTTGGAGAATAACATATACATATTATTGCTATAAGAAAAAAACAGCACAATTTTAGTAGCGGCATTCTGAATGATGCCCTTGTTTTAGATTGCCCTGAAGTAAAGAGAAGCAATGCATTTCCCAGTTGGCTGGCTAGGTGGGCTCCTCCCTGGCTCTGGAACACAAAGACAAAGACTGGGCCCCCCAATGAAAACAGCCACGCCCACCACATCATCAGCACAGCCCTTCAGCCCAGTGGTCAGCACACAAGTTTGATCACATACCATTAAAAAAATTTCTGATCATGGAACTTTAAAATATATGTTATTAGTATACATATATTATTTAAATATCTTGAGATTTTAAAAACTATACAAAGGAAGTTCTAGTTTCTTCTCGTACTCCAGGGGCTAGGCTCATGCACCCTACCTGGGTACCCACCACCTGAATCTAGAGAGCAGAGGAAGCCAACTGGCAGTAGAATTGTCTTTGAAGTGAAATTTACTTTCGGTTATGTCCTTGGCAGCTATAACAAATCTTTTAGTTAGGGTTTATGAACTGAAAGGACCTAGTTTAACTTAATCATTTTTCAGATGAAGGAAATGAGCTTAAGAGAAGTCAAAATAAGTACCACTGAATTTAAATATATTATAATGTTGGGGCAAGAACCTTGGGTAATAATACTAGGTTTATTAGCAGAAAAAAAGGCAGGGACAGGAAAGGAAGTGTCTAGGGGACTATTGGTCAGGAAATCACATGCAGTACCATCAGAGAACTGAAACTGAAGAACTCAGAGGGCCTCTTAAATCATTTAAAACTCTTCAAAATGAAAGAAGACAAGTTTTCAAAGGGGAAATAAAAATGCCCCAAGAGCCTTCTCTATGTATCTTCTCCTGGAGTTGCTGAACAACGACCTGGCTCTTTAAGCTACACGGGCTCTGGCGGGGTAGTAAACCGGTTATTATTTATCAAATTATTTCTAGAATTGGAACTTTAAATTAAAAAAGAAAAAATCTTTGGGTTTTGTACATCTTCCCCAAGGACACCCGACTTGTTGATAGCCTCGGAGTCACATCACTGTGGAGACAAGTGTGACGGGAATACCACGGTCTCTTCTTCACATTTATAAAAAACAGATTTGCCTGTTGGTTTATCATCCTTTAAACGTTTACTATTTTGTATATTAGAAAGGCTATTTTTTTCAGATGGTAAACAAATAAATGAAACAACTCCAACAATGCCAAAACAGGACAAACTCTGGAAGGAAATTCACTAAACCACTGATTGCATGTGTGGAGGAAGGAACTGAGGGGAGGTGAGAAGAGGAGGTCAACTCTTTGATTTACCATCACTCTGGTATTGTTTCAAGTTTGTTATAATAAGCACATACTACTTTTACAATTGGGAAAAAAAAGGTTACAGACATGCATGAAACTGAGTACCTATACTTACCAGTAATTTTGAGATTTCAAAAATATTGCCAATAAATTTTGATATTTAATGTGTCAGCAAGATCTAGACGATGTGTCATAAAAACTGAGAGCATGGCCTGTAGGGTCAAACTGACCCATTAAATCGAATCTTGGTTCCATCACTTACTGAGTCACGTAACTTTGGACAAATAACCTTCCTGGACCTCATTTCCTCAAATGGGGTAACAGTTTCTACCTCAAAGGACGGCTGTGAGGACTGAATTATTTAAGACCCAAAGAATGCTTAGAACATTACCTCGTACATAGTAAGTAGATCCATAAATGTTTGTCATTACTATTATCTTTCAATATTACTGTTGTCTGCAGCACTTTTTAAATTTTAAGGCGAGAGTTTCTCCAATTCTATCTGCTGAGACGATTTCAACTACTTGTTTGCAGGACAAGACACTGAAGTGTGCCAATTCACTAAGCGGTTGCCCAGCTGAACCTCAGCCCTCTGTCTCCACACCGCTCCGTCACACAGAAGGCGCCAGATGCACGTCCCTCGCTAAGCTCCTCTTACTGCTGTCATGCCCAACATTTAAAACCTGAATTTTTAAATGCTAATGTTAAAACTTGGCTTCAACGTTGGACCACGAATGAGGCATAAACATCCTCCTATGAAATACATGTCGCTGACCTGATATAAGGCAAAGCAGGATCAACATGGTGGAGAGTTATGGCGATGATGTAGGAACAGATGAAAGCAGCAGCTGTCCAAATCACGAGGGCCGAGGGAAGGAAGCTGAGGCCTTGCTGAAACCACCACATCTCACACGGGCCTTCTGAAGTAGAAGCAAAACAGGCCAAGCAAGATTATTCACAAGCACTTCATCTACTCTACTTTAGCCCTCGACTCCCCCCACCTTGGACTTGTCACCCTGAGCAGCTTCCCTTCTGAAATCATCCCTCATGCCACCTACCAACACCTGCTCTCCTTCGGTTTCTCAGTAAATGAAACCAAGATTAACCCACCTGCCACATCCAGAAACCCTTCTCTTCCATCCTTCCACACAAAATCAGGTACCAAGTACTGTTTATTCCTCCTAAATGTCCTTAAAATTCACCTCTTCTCTCAATCTTCACTGCCACTGCCCTACCTAAACCACCATTTCTTGGTCAGCTTATTATGATAACCCACTAAACGGTCCTCCTCTATACTGGACCGCAACCAGTCTGGACTCCACCCTAATAGCAGAAAGATCCTCCTAATTCTAAAATACCCATCTGACCACCTTTTTCTCCTACAAAGAATCTTTCAGTGCTTCCCCTATGCCCTTGTAAGCGTTCTTTCCTCCTTAACATGGTCTAGAAGGTCCTTGCATTGTCTGATCTCTACTTATTTTCTATAGCTGTCTCTGGCCACTCTGTCTGCTCCCAATTCCTTGCTCATCATCTTCATCATCATTACAAAAGCAAGCACAGTGTTTACTCTGTGTCAGCAATGTCACTAAGCACTTTGAATACAGGATCTCATTTACTCCTCACAACGGAATTATAGAGGTTAAGAGAACTGCCTAAGGTTATGGGGAAGTTGAGTCAGGATTCAAACTCAGGCAGTCTGGTTCTACCACCTATTGCTATGCTACACGGCCCCAGTACACTTCTTTCAGATCTGCAAACGTGTCGTGCTTTCCTGCGTACTTTCATGCACACTGTGCTGTCTGGGTGAGGAGACCATGGTGATGTCACTCCCCACCACTCCCACCAGTGACCTCTTGCACGTTTTCAAGACTCAACTCTTGCCTTCAGCTGAGGGTCCCTGCTTTGCTCCAAAAGCACCCTTTTCTTCCCCACTAGGACACTCACAACACTTACCTGTTACTTGCTTGTTTGGTTTTATCTTCCTCACTAAGCTTTAAGTTCTGTGAGAGCAGGAACCAACTGCTTTGTTCACCATTATATTTCCAGCTCCTGCATAAGGGTGAAAAAAGAGAGGGTCTAAATATAAACAGACCATACATCACCACTTTCTCCCTTACATTCCACACCGAGGATGTTGGAAAGTAATAATGGGTCAATAATGTGAACTAGAAAACATAATTGTCTCTTCGTGCATGTAATTTTAAAAAATACAGAGCCACGGCTGGCGTAGCTCAGTGGATTGAGCATCGGCCTGTGACCAAAAAGTCACAGGTTTGATTCCCAGTCAAGGTACATGCCTGGGTTGCGGGCCAGGTCCCCAGTAGGGGGCATGCAAGAGGCAACCACACATTGATGTTTCTCTCCCTTTCTTTTTCTCTCCTTCCTCTCTAAGAATAAAACAAATAAAATCTTTTTACAAATAAATAAAAATAAATGTAGAAATACTTTTGTATTTCAAATTGTAAGAAATTACTTGTAGGCATACGAAAATAATTTCATGTGTGGAGAAGTATCTTCTCATAGTTTAATGGACTGAAATTTAATATTTCCCATAAACTTTGTAAAAACTTACAACTCTTATCTCCACCCATCCTCCAATGTGTCCAGCTTCCTCATCTCAGACTGACTTTCCAAATAATGAAACCTCAGCCATTTTTCATTTGTGCCTGTCATTTACTCTAGTCATCTGCCTTATGGCTAAACACGTATATTCAAATCTTGCCAAGTTAGTTTCTTTTCCTTTGTCCCTAAAGCCACCATTATAGACTTGATTTGAATAATTCCAGTATAAATTATCATAATCTCCTCCTTCCTCTTCTCTTTCCCTTGTCAGTCCTTACCAGTTCATCAATTTTCTTCATCTCTTTAGTTAATCATGACAATTCCTCACTAAATTCCTATAACGCTTTCACCAGCATAGGCTTTTGGAACCGTAATTCTCAGCTTCTATAAACTCTGAACTACAGTACTTCTGGAATCTTTTTCTCTTTTATCCTCTTTCAATGTTATTTCAATTTGTTTCTGATCATCCCTTAGGAGTCTAGTACCACATGCGTTGGCTCTGCCAACCCTTGCACATGCGTTTTATGGTTTTTGATGATGAGCAAGCTCACAGGCTGAGAATATGGGTGATTGATTCCAGGGAGAGTCTGTATTTATTTTTGCTAGGTACTCTGGCATATTACCAACCTGGGCCAACTTTTAATTTCTTGGCTTCCAGGTTTTCTAGCCCATGTCAATTTGAATCTTAAATCTGAGTGATGGCAGACACTACAGTTTTGATACAGCAGGGAGTTAGGCTTGAAAGAGTAGGACAGATAGGCAGGTCACCAGGGCAGAAGGCCCCAGTACCTAGCAGCAGGCAGAACTGGGAGGACAAGTATTGCAGGGTGGGACCTGGCCCTCGGGGTGACCTTTCCTCCCCAGCACGTTGCTAGTGAACAAGCGGGCCAGAGAAAAGCCTCCTAGGGCTCCCTTACAAGCCCTTGAATGACCAATCCCTTAAGCATTAAGCTCTCAAGACAGTGAGTTTCTGGCCTGCATCAAATAATCTTAGAAACAAAGTTCCGAGAATGTTGACCACAGGATAGTTTTAGTCACACCAGCAGCAACAACTAGGCTTCTGCAGCAGCAAGGCCAGGAGGAGCACCGCCACGCTGACACCGCCACGCTGACACCGCCACGCTGACACCGCCACGCTGACACCGCCACGCTGACACCGGGGTCAGCAGCACTGATGATCCCCTGCCCTGGGCCAACCAATCAGTGGAGACCAGGACCCTGAGACACCCCTGGAAAGCTGATGAATATTCTACTGAGATCCTCCCGGTACACTAGCACAGTCTCTGAAGAGTAGAGTTCCCGTAGGCACCTTTCCTCATCCCCTTCTTTCCCCAGGCAGGCACTCTCCGGTGCACGCCTGCCCTCTCCCTCTCCTTCCCCTCAGGCCCAGCGCATCGTCTTTCTCCTAAGCTCCACTGTTCCTTCTCTTGCCTCGGTGACTTGTTTCCTGAGTCCATGCAGCCCAGCTGGCTCACTTTTTCCATGGCTCACTACTTCTACCCCTGTGACTTTCTAAATAAACTTTCTCTTGTATTTGAGTCTTGGCTCTGAATTCTTTTCTTCGCTGAGTTCAAGGACCTAGGTCTAATATCTGGTGCTATGAACACTTTTCTGTTCTCACGTGGTAACTTCATTCCCCTGCCTGGAGCTATGGTGGAGATGACCAAATTTCTTTGGGATCTTCCTTTGCCACGAAGGAGATATTTTTCCTAGCCCGCATTTCACTGATTTTGTATAGTTTTTTTTTAGGGTTCTGGCTAATTTGGGGGGAAGGGGCTTGTCCAAGGCCATGAGTTGTATACATTCAAGCAGAAATACTGATATTCTACTTGTTATGAAAAAGTCCGCCCCCGAAACACCACTTACACAAACTACCACAAGAGTGGTACCTCTAGAAACTACACGGCAGCGAGGCCACAGGGGGATGGTTTTCTCTCTCTGCCTTGTGTGGAGAGCAGGGGGACGCCTGTCGCCTTTCCCGGGTTGTGCTTCATTTCTGCTGAGCCACAAGCCCCCAAAGGAGACACACTGCTAGTTGACTGCTCACCTCAGCTCAGCTCTTACTGCCCCTTTCTTTCCTACAAGCCCTTCTATGCATTTAAAAGGCTAACATAACTTATTCATCATTTAGGTGTTTTGGCAAAAGGGATTTTCAAAACATTCTGTCCACACCATTGCTAGAGGCACAAACTCTTCCTCATTTAACCCTTTTGGCACATCCAAATCCTTCCTCATCTTCAGAATGGAGCTCAAATATCATTTTCCACCCACAACACCTTCCCTAATCCTCTGGCATCTGGAAATGAGCACCCCTGCCTCAGAGGACACTGCATTTGCATACTCCTACAGCTCATTATCCTCCACAGTAGGAAAATGGTGGAGGGTGTCTGAAGCAGATAAAATCCTTAGTGGGCACTCTACTTCTCTACCTGAGCATAGCAGAGGGCCTTGCTCGACAAATATTTTTTTTGAATAAACAAACAGCCAGAACTAAATACTCTTAAACCCCAAAAGGGTTCAGGAGTTTTCTGCTTTAATAAACAGTATTATCATTTTTCCAGTTATCCAGATTATAAGACCTCCAAGTAACCTTAGGTTCTCTCTCCCAAAGCCCTCGCATGCTGCCACTAAGTGATGGCGATTCCACCTCCAGTCATTTGCAACCATTCTTCCTCCCAGTTCCCAGGAACTTGACTCTAACCAGTCAAGTAAGAGTCTCAGTTCTCTCAGTTTAACTGTCTTTCTCCTTCCTCTCCATCAATTCCACATGCACTGCCAAATTAACATCCCTATAACATTCTTCTGCTCAAAAACTAGTTTTTATAAAATTGTATGAACTTGGGCAAGCTTCACTAACTTCTCTGAACCAGTTTCTCCTTTGGAGAATGGGCACAATATTACTGGCAAAGGCTGCATTGTCCAATACAGTAGGTACTAGCCATATGTGGCTATTTAAATTAAAAGTTCAATTGACTAAAACAAAATAAAATTAAAAATTTCATTAATTAAAAGACACATGTGTCTAGTGGTTATCATACAGGACAGTGAAGATATATTCATTTCCTTTCTCATGGATAAGTTCTACTGGACTCTGCTAGATAGTTATTGCTGAAACTGCACTGACGTAGCAGAAGTAAGAGTGTAGCACATTGCTGACATAAATGTTAGCTTTTAGCATTAACGGTGAAGTGTTCTAAAATAATACTCACTTCATGAAGTTTACTGAAGAACTAAATGAGATAATACACACAATAGGTGATATAGATAATATAGTATCACAGGTGGTCAATAAATGTTGTTTCTCTTTTAGAACATAAAAAATGAATTACCTGTTTCAGTATCAGTCTTCAAATCTGCCCAAACCTGCCTCTTTGTATATCCAGAAAGTCACATATGAAGCAAATCAGAGGTTGTTTCAACCCACATGCTTTTAAATATGTACAATTTCAAGTCAATGCACCAATACTGTGCACGGGCAGAATGCTATGCTATAGCATTATTAACAGGTTATTTTTCCTGTAGAGTTGATATTTGTGTGTTTCATAATGATGACGTACCATCTAGAATTAAATATTTTAAGCCTAGCATACCAATTCTCTAATCCTTTCTCATATTAGACACCTTCCTTTAACCTCAAAAAAGATAAAAGACAAAAATTGGGAAAAAATAATAGCTCATTATAAGCAAGATAAAGCGCTACCTATTCTTTGTGATGCAACTGAAAGAACATAGCTGTGAAATCAGATTTATGTAAGCATAAATCCTAGCTTTATCTTGTCCCAGGTGTATGATTTCAGGCAAGTTGCTTAGCTTCTCTGAGTTACAACATTCTCATTTGTAAGGGAGCCATCTCAAAGTCGTTCCTCAGAGTAGAATTGAGTAAACATAAATATAATAAATGACAGCTGACATCAACTTTGCGCAACCATAACTAGCCACAGTTATGGGGAATAACACTTAAGTCTTGGTATACATGAGTCACCTTGGATTCGTATTTCCTTAGGTTTTGAGGGTTCTAGTTGTTTCAACTGACAACTTAGATGAGAAGCAGGGTTTGAAATGGTTGCCCAGCTTGCTAATGACATGAGAAATGTACATGCACCGATTAGGTGAGGAAAGTGAGTATTGCCCTAGTATTTTCACACTGGAAAGCCGAAAGCATGGCTGGCAAACTGCCAACCAAGCAAACTAAGAATTTTAATGGTTAATAATTTAAGAAACCTTTTAAAATCCTAGAAAATATTCAGGAATAACCTTCACATGGCACGACGAATGTTTGGCAAAATGTTCTTGCATCTCTCACCTATGTTCTCTGCTTTCTTTCACGTCCCGTGAATCAGAACTGCAGTTACAATTTTTTAATTTCATAAATATTTAAATGCCACTGGTAATAAGATGAACTCCTTATGCTGTCTCCTCTAAGTGATGGCCGCTAAGAAATTATAAGAAAGAAAACTCTGGATATTCCAAGTAGGGAGAGAAAGCCCCACGCTTCCTTCAGAGAAGGCCCAATGCTTACCGGAAAATGACTATTTTCGTAAACTCTAACTTGGCCTTCTGACAATTGAAATTGTCTTGTAACGCCTAAATCCTGGGGTCTAGAAGATTAAGCAACCTTTTTTATTTTTACAAGTTGGATCAAATATTAAAGGAAACTGGGGGAGAATCTGATGATGCGCTGCAAATTACAGAACGGCATTTGGGTACTGGTTTGTAAGTTAACATTTGGAAGATCTGGAAAAAAATCACTTGTTTTTCACAGGTATCTTAAAGTAACTCACTCTTGTGCATACAAAGGACTTGCCATTTACCGTTCGGTGGTGGGCTCACCCCTCCACCTGCCCCGCGATAGAATTGCGCTCAGTAGACTTGAACTTCATGTAAACACACACGGCCACCACAGATCTCGATCTCAAATCTTCCCCCAACCTCCCATCAAGGAATCTGAGCCCAGGAGGGACAACTGGAACGCGTCCTTAAATGTAGTTTTTGTGGGACTGGGGCAAAGGTTCTCGGTAACCATTTACAACAAAAAACCGTAGGGAACTGCATATTTACACCGCTGCCTTTTTCCGGAGGCGCGAAACCCTAGCAATAAGACCAGGGCTTGGCTTTGCCCCCGGCCAGGAAAAGATGCGGGGGGCGGAGCTTGGCCGGGCTTGGGCAGCGGGGATGGGGGAGGGGGTGGGGGTAAGAGCCCCAGACCCGGAACGGAAAGGTGCTGCGCGGAGACCTGAGCACAGCTTGCAAGCACCCCTGCCCCCGGGAACCCTGGAGCCCGCCCGCGGCCACCATCCGGTCCCTCTGCCGCGCCCCTCACAGTGTTGTCTGTGGAAGCAGCGCGAGCTGGCACATGACTCGCACGCCCGCCACAGGAGTCGGGGGCTCCGAAATGCCTCTACTTCCCCGGCCTTCCCGACCCTCCCGACCCTCTGACACACACCGCTAGAGAGGGCTGGGGCCGTTTCTCATCCCCACTTCGGCCTACCTTGGTGGGATGAGCCCGCCGGGGCTGACCGCTGGGACCAGGAGCCTGCGGGCTGGTCCGAGACGGGGCGGGGCCCCAAGCGCGCACCAGTGCAGCGAGGGCCGGCCGGGGCGCGCTCACCGCCGGGAGGAGCGCGCCCGCGCCACCATCGTCCCGACCCTGAATTCCTTTACGGCAATCGCGAAAGTGTCGTGAACGTGCTGCCGCCCATCAGAGTCACCCAGTCGGCTGGAGGCGGAGGTCCTAATTCTAGCGGTGTGCTTACTGGGGTCCGGGTAAGGCTCTGGGGCTCGGTCTTGGGAAGACGTTCAGGATGTGGATGTGTTGGGGGACACGACTCCCAAGAGGGTGTGGAGAGAGGGCTCCGTGCTGCTCTGGGGTGGGGCATCGGCATATAGCTGTGTATGGACTCGCGCGAGGCGAAAGCTGTCGTTCCTCCTACCGGGTGGCCTCGAGCGCGGCGTTGTGGGGAGCGCGAGGGGCGATCGCCCCTCTGGCCCCGGGTGGAGAGCTTGAGGTGGCCGGGTGCCAGCGCGGGAGCCCGGGGACTGCTGTGGGAGTCGGAGCGGGGGGAGCCTCGGCGGGCCAGGGTTGGGCAGACCGAGGGCTAGGGGCGCTGCCCGCGCGGAACTGACCTTGCCTGGCAGGTCCACACCATCCTGTGCCGGGGTGGCCTTCCCTTTGGAATGCGGTGCTGGTGTTTCGTGCTTGGGCCACGCGTCTTGGTCAGCAACTTCTCTCGAAATTTCACAGTGTATTGACAAGCTCTGAGGTCGCTAGCTAGAGTTTATTTGAGCACTGTTCTTGGAAGGAGAGAGGGCTGGACGGTGGCTAGTGTTTGTCGGTGTCCCCAAGAGCACTGGATGAATGGGATCTTTACATTTAGCCACATTTGACTTGTTTTCTCCGATACGGTGCTTGGCGTTTTTGTGTCGTTTTCGCTCTTTTGTGTCATTGAATATGTAAATGCAGCTTGAAGTCCCTTAGTTCATTAATGGATTCGTATTAAGATAGTAGGCAAACTTAGAGTTATCTTTCATCGAATATTAGTGTTTTATCTTGTATGTGGACAAAAATACTCAGTTCCTACTCTACAACTAGTAGGAATGTGTTCAGTGTGTCTATTGGATTGACTGACAACACAAGTTAGACTGTGGTAAGGACATTTCGCGCATTATTACTTTAGAACCGCTGACGTTCACATAAAATTCCTGAGCATCTAAAGGCATTTTGCTGCATTATTTGTTCTGTGCTGAGAAAAATAAGTCAAACCCCCTTATGCAACTTGTCTTTGCATTCCTTCCATTTAAGAAATAAGTTCCATCCATCTGCCTCTTTTATTAACCTGTTCCTACAGAGATGTCGTTATTTGTTGTCCAGTTAATCAAGTACTATTGAATGTTTACAACTATGGTTTTATAAATTTATTCTGCTTCCTGTCCCACAGCCAGTCTTTCAAAGTTTACATTAGAAACACTATTAAATGTTTGGTGTACAACTCTAAATTTTTTTTATAACTCCAATTACATTTTATTGCATTGTCAATTCATTTTGTAGGCAACAGGAGACGTGTTCTCGAAGCCAGCTGAAAGTGCTGGTGATGTTCTTTTTGAGGGCCATGCTGTGCTGCCTTTTTTTTTTTTGAGAGAATAGGAAAATAATCACCAAAATGCTAGGCTGTTTGCTTCTTTTCTTTTTTACTGGAGGAAGTTGTTTCCTATTTTTAAGGAATGCGAGATTTCACTTTGGCAAAACAGTAGCTTGAAATTGTTATTGCACAGTACTGTTTTTGCTTCCAAGTCTACTGAAAAGGCTTTTGTTTTTGCTAGTTTGTTTTGTGTATCACTTGTTAAATAATGCTGAATGTAATCCTGTGATCCTGCTGGTTTGCTTTCTTTTTGTTTTAACTTGCTTTCTGTAGTTTGCTCGGCCTCGCAAATAGTGTTGGTCATTAGTATTTTCCTTTCCTAGTGCCCTGACGGTTGCAAAGAGCTGTGTAGTCACCAGTGTCTGTGAAAGGACTGTAAACATACTGCTGAATCAGTACAGCTCAAAACTTGGCACACCTAGGCATGGGGAGTTGGGAATTCTGGAATCTCCCACTACAGGTTGGATATTGTGTAAGCTTACCTTATGTTTTGCTGAGCAGTGGAGATTCCTTTTTTAGTGTGATACTTGTCAGATGCTCCCCAGCTCCGAACACAGGAATAATGTGGGCTGCATGCCATTAGCCTCAGTCACCATAAGCACAAATGTTTTGCATCACCGATTTAAGGTCCACAAATGGTGTGTAACTTTAGTGAAGGTATTCTTTAAATATCTCCAATTACATTTCTGTACCTTCGTTGGACTTTGCCCCTAAAAATCTTCATGCCTGCACAGAGACAGATTTTTGTCAGGCCCTATGTGCCCCCTCCTCTGAACTCCCACAGCAGCAGGTTATAAACCTGGCTGTTTACAAGATGCCCCCACCCAACCCCCTTTGACGGTCTTGTGGGCATGGATGGCATGTTTCAGTCTTTCTCTTTCCTCAGGATCTGGAACAACTAAGTGATCATTACATACCAGATTAGTCATATTGTTCATTGTTCCACAAATTAAATACTCATTACCTACTTAGTGTTAGGTATGCTGTGAGATTCTGGGTAAAGAATGTTAAGACAGGCACAGAACAGGTGGGGAAAACACCAAAACACCACCGCCGCCACCACCAATAAGAACAGCCAAAAAAAGCTTAAAAGGTGTTAAGCTTTATGAAAGGAGAGTTGAACTCTAGCTGGGTTGTAACGGAGGAGGGGAATTTGCTGATTACAAGTTAAAAGGTTACAATAGCAATAGGACTGTGATCAGTATTAATTGTAAACTGAATTCCAGGTGATGGGAATTTTCTACTTTAAAACATTGACTCTTAACTATTAACAATTTATGAAAACATATCTTCAGTGAACAAATGGGCTGTGCTACAAAATTATAGATTTCTTTATAAGGTTGTTGTTGGCTTTTCATACATCGACTCCTTGCCATGGTCCGTACACCTCTGCTTTGCCTGGTGTTTCCATCGTCATTTTATTCCACTCTTCCATCTGGTTTACCACTGTCCAGTCTTGCTGATCTCCAAGGCCCCTGGACAAGAGAAGCTTTCTCTTGTTCCCTGAAAAGGGCCTGTTCCCTTTTCAGAAATCGTTTCTCCCGCTCTGGGAATGGCTGGCTCCATTTCTTCCTCTGAACTTGGCATATAAGTGCTGCCTCTTCCTGTACTACTTCAACCACCCTCAACTGTTTTCTGGATCCACACTTTGTTTCCCTCATAGCACCCATCACAATGTATATGTTATTTGCTTGTTTACCTGTCTTTATTTATTTTCTCATTGGGCATAGGAGATAAGACTGTGTCTCTCTTCTTTACTGCACTCAACATATTGACCGAATGCATTCGGAACTTGGAATCCATTTTCTTATGAAAACTTATGACTGGTGGCTAGGTTTCTAGGCTAGCCAGCAATAGTTTTAATATTTTTTTAAGGTCCTTATAGTATGACAAGAAAATGACATTTTTCTCCTCATCGTCTTGGATATAGGCCTGACTTATATGAAAATCCTAAATGGCTAAAATAATTTTTTTGTAGCATTTGCACCCCATTTCCATAGTTCTCTACCATATCCTTTTGTCCTTTCTCTCCAGATGGTCTGATTTTCCTCTTGTAGTCGCCTGCTCTGTGCCCAGCTCTCTTGAAATATGCATGCTTTTCTTGTGCTAAAATTCAGACGCTCCTATTTTTCCCTGAGATGATGTTCATGTCATTAGCCTGTGCATTTCAGGTGTAATGGGAGGAAGGCAGAGTGGAGATGGACCTGTGGCAGTGGGTTACCCCCGTGGCTCTCTGTATGTGTTGAAAGCAAAGGATATGGAGGGCTACATGTATCTGAATGTATACTTGCAGTCTTGTTGCTAATAGCTTCACAGAGACAATCTTGCCAAATTGAAATGTTCAAAAACTTACTGGGTTTTTTTTTCCATGTGTGAATTATACAGTGGCTACATCTTAGAAAGGTTTGTCAAAATGTAGATTTTTTCCAAAAGAGAACTAGAAGGTTAAAAAAAAATCTAGGTCAGCGGGGAAAACACTCAGAAGGAAAGTATCAGTTTATCATACAGTCTTGCCAAATGCTCAAACTTAAAACCATTCGGATCAGTTGCCGGTAGCTGTTATTGCCAAAAGTAAGCTAGCACCGTCAATATGTCACCTTAAAAAAAATAATATGGGAATGGGATACTATCATAATAATAAAATATAAATTAACTTGGCTAAACTTCTTATTCCTTCAAGTCGAATTCTGTAAGAGGTGATTGATTATAGCTTACCAAATATGAAAATGCATTATTCAGTTTGAATAGAAAATTTGGCTTACTACAAAGCTGAGTGTTATGGTGGTTTGATCCAAAATGATCTTGATTTGTAACCAGTTGTTTGACATTACATAAATATTGCTTAAAGACAGTTTTAATCAATTGGTTTGTGACACATGTTGATTGAAACATCCAAACCTGTAGAGAATTTTTATGAATTTATTTGAGCCAAACTGATAGTTCCTGACAGTTGCAGGAAGAAAAATCTCAGTGGCTTGAGAAAATGTTCCAGAGAATGGCGGCTTTGCAGCTTATTTTATACATCAGAATCAGAGGAGGAGCTGTGAGGGGGTGTTACATGAAATGCATTGGCAGTAGACTTGGGAAGCGGGGGGAAGCAAAGCTGGGAAATCTCTGAGACTGGATAACGAGTAAAACATAAAAACATAGAGTCACATACCTCTGTTTCATCGGTGGGTATAGGATTGTTAACAACTAGCATTTACATAGAGATGGTATTGGAGGAACAAGATAACAATGAGGGGTCCTGTGGTCTGTGCTCTGGTGTTGTGGGTGTGCCCTGAGGGGTCTGGAAAAGGAGACATTCCAAGAACACGTTATCTTAGATGCAAAAGGACAGCAGGCAAGCTTACTTAAAGATTGACTTTTGTCAAGGAAGCTTCAGGCCCGCCACTAGTTAGGAATTTTTGTGTTCAGATCATCCTATATGGTTACTTTGGGTCTCTAACTTTGCGCAGACCGCCACGTGGGCCTCCCCTGAACCTCTCAGGTTTAGTAAGTGGCCCCTTTTTCATGCACACAATTATTGAGCTACATGATTGATTGTGATTTTGGATGTTAATGTAGATCTTCGGTGACATTGAAATTTTGGAATTTGTTACCTAATGGTAACAGAAGTAAGAAGTCCTGGGCACATTTTGGTACTAGACCCATTGTCAAGATGTCCTAGCCCTGCGTCACCTCCTGTACTCTGTGACTGTGCGACATCCCTGGAAATCTACTGTAGCAGTCAGGGGAGCCTTGTGTTGAACACCAGAAGGTCTGGTTTAATGCCACTAGACTTTTAGTTCTATTAAGATTATTCCTTTTGTAAAAAGTCCTCTTGTGGCTTCTCTGCCCCCTGCCCACTAACCATGAGTTTCCCAGAAGGTTCTTTGTTTCCCTTTCTCCTCATACTTAATCCCTTCAAGAACTTTTCTTTTCCATTTTTTTACCTTTAACTAGACTTTAGCTTCTAAGGTGATAACTTGAAATTTTCATCTCATACCTAAATGCCAGTGATTTGATTTTGTCTAAAACATCTGTACTTAAAAGTCTCATGTATGTATTTCCTACCCTCTTCCCCAGATCCTCTCTCATCACCACCCTGCCACCAAAAGCCAAAATAACCAACTGGTTTTTCTTCCCAACCCCCTCCTTTTGACAGTAGTACCACTAGTCTTTGTTGGTTACTTTTTTTCTCTACTCCTTCACCCTCATATCTTCCTTTTAGAAAGAAATTACTTAAAGATTTGACTGTCATATTTCCATTTTTACCACTCTACCCTAGGCCCTCACCACTTCAAAACTCTAAGGTCCCCATATTAATTTTTAAATGTTCTTATTACTTTCTGTATTCTGATGACTATATATCTGTCCTATTAATCTTGAAAATATACTTGTCATTATCTTCTTATGTTGCTTAATAACATAATTATGCCATCTCTAATCTTTTCTGAGTCATGTGCTTGTACTTTAGAGGTTAAACTCAAGATCCTTTATGAATAGCCACCACTTAATGCACTTAGACTTTTATCTTATTTCTTCCGTGACAGGTCACTCTGCTAATACACGTATCCAATCCTGTTAAAGTTAATTTTTTTCATTCCTCTTTACCCTCCACCTGGAATACTATGTACAGAATATCCCTTTCTACTACCAAGAATTTTTATCTTTTAATCTAGCTTAAACAGAAAGCCTGTGTTTGTCTGAACCCCAGTAACTATATGAACTTGTACGAGTTCAGTAGCCTGTCTGTGCCTTAGTGTCATTTTCTGTCAAATTAGAGATTATTAATAGTCCTTACTTTCTGGAGTTGTTGTGAGGATTAAATGAGTTAATGCAGAAGACATGTTTAAAGTTTTAAAGTATATAGTAAGCGCTCAATAAATATTAAGTATCAGCATTAAATAAAAATCTAGTTTAAGACCCATGATATTCCACTCATTCCTCCGATATTAATACTGATCTTCCAGCTCTTTCAGTATGCATTTGGACCTCAGCTTTCATGTATGTGAAATGATTAGATCTTCTCTAAGATTTGTGCCATTATACTACTGAAAACAGTGAGAGGAAAAAAGAGCATGACCTTTGAAGTCAGGCAAACTCTAAGATAACAGGAAGCACATTACTATTGAAATCCCTTAATATTTTTCACTTAAAGTGAGGTCATATGACTTCATTTGGCTCACACCATCAATAAGAAGTAGTAAAAAGAGATCCTTGGTTTTCTGATTCCTGTCTGATATGTATTTCTCTATTACCAGTTTAAATTTTTTTTTTTTAATTTGCTGGCATTGTTGTAAATAATGGCTGACGGACTTTTCTCCCCTCCCGCCCCAGGTGAATATCAGCCACAAAAAGCTGTAAAACAAGATAAAGTATTCTCTCCAAATAAAAGAAAGCCAAAGTCCATGAGTGGGCACCGGTCAACCAGGAAACGATGCGGAGACTCTCACCTCGAGTCCCCTGTGGGCTTTGGGCATATGAGCACTCCAGGGTGTATATTAAACAAATTGTTTCAGTTACCCACACCACCGTTGTCGAGAAACCAGCTAAAGCGGCTAGAAGAGCACAGATATCAGAGTGCTGGACGGTCCCTGCTTGAGCCCTTAATGCAACGGTACTGGGAATGGTTAGTGGGAAGAGTTCCCTCCTGGATTGCCCCAAATCTCATCACCATCGTGGGATTGTCAATAAACATCTGCACAACTGTTTTGTTAGTCTTCTACTGCCCTACAGCTACGGAGCAGGTAAGAGGAATTTCTTACTAAATAAAAACAGTTGCCATATGCCAGAAACACTATAATTGGGGTTTCTAGGTCATTTAGGTTACAGATAAGATAATCTGACAACTATTTGTCAACTGTCACACATGCTGTTAATAAGCTTGTTACTACAGCCTACCTCACACTCTACGTTTAAGTAAAGGGTGAACCCTGATTCTAGTAAGTAGATTAATGTCAGCAGGGATTAACATAACCAGATGGTCCTTTTAAAATTAGTAAATCTCAGTTCTTTACGAAAGAGTTTTTCTTTCTTTCTTTCTTTCTTTCTTTCTTTCTTTCTTTCTTTCTTTCTTTCTTTCGACTGAATCAAGTCTTCGCAAAGGCTAAAATAATCAGAGAATAAATTCTGGTAGTGAGATGGCATAGCTGTAAATTAGTCTTGTCAAAAGTGCTGTCCTCTCCCTTCTGAAACCAGAAGAGTCAGTGTCCATGCTTCCTGTCACTACCAGAACCAATAAATGGAGACAAGGATTGAATCTTTATGGGCACTTTACTCAGATGCTAGCGATCTGAGAAGGTGGCGGGTTATGTACCCTGAAAAGGTGTCTTAACATCTCACTTCAAGCCAGCCTTTTTATAAGGAGAAGGAAAAGGTAGGCAAGGGATTTGGGGAAAAAGGTTCATCAGATAGGAGTTGCAGTCCAGTGTTGTTCCTTGTATTTCTCTGTGTGCCGATCATCGGTCTTCATCTGCAGCACGGACATTCCCTCCCCGGAGCACAGTGGCTCAGGCACCATCTCAGTCCATCACTTGCAGCGCCCCCCGGGGCACAGAGCTTGCCTGGCTTTTTGACCTTCTGGACTCATGTAGGTTATGTATTCCAGTTCTTGGAAGAACAGCTTTCCGCATGCATTAAATCATGTAAACCTGTCAACTATAACCACAGCTACAATGTTTAACTCTTGAGTTCCCCTATCAGTTCCAGGGAAATTGTTGAATATCCCTTTTCTTTTCCTATAAACATATGGCTGATAGACCTCAGATATACCTCTGTTATTCTAACAGGGCAAAAGATGGATAAGAACAAGTCATGGTCATGTATTTCCATTCTGTATCCTGCTGTGACCAGCATTTTAAAAATGGCTGGGAAAGGCTGTCTCCCTGTGCCTTCTCAGATGCAAACCTCTGTTGCTGTTTCCTCTTTTACCCTCTGAACTTGTTACTTAAAACCAAAACTGAAACTAGAACCTGTCATCAGAATGGGTAAATGGATGTTTTTACTTTGGTTTTAAAATGTCCTTGTCAAAAAGAGAACTGAAGTAGATGAAAGAATCAAACATTTGTTGTGACCATGTTAATCAAAATGATCCATCACAGATAACCCAAAAAGATAGAAGGTAGTTCTCAAGTAAAGGTGTCAAAAGTGACTGAACCATGTGTCGTAGTGGCCATAGCATTCCTTGTCTTGCTTTAGGCTTGAAGTATCAATTTTTTTAAGTAGTCTTTTCATATGCTTTGTTCTTTGAGATAAAATTTTCATCATCTATCCCCTTCTGTTTTCATTAATTCATAGCTGGTTTTTTTTCCTTCCAGATTGTCATTTCCCCCTCATCCTTTATTTTAATTCCTCTTTTACTACACAGACTCAGTCCATACAGATTATATGAACATATTTCTGGTTTTCACTCATTTTCTTAACTATCTTACTTTACATCAGTCAGGAAACTTTAAAAAGAAAAACCAATATGATTGTTTACATATTGTTGGGAACCTTTCCCAGGACAGGACTGGTAGGGGAGCTTGGGTGTGGCGGGCTAGGCGGGAGCAGGACCGCAGCCTGTTCCAGGAACCAGCATGCCTGGGGCACAGGAAGACTTAGGAAAGACAGTCCGAGGGGGTCCTCAAGAAGCTACCTCTGGTCTGGTCCAGTCTTTCTGGTCCAGCTGGCAGGTCCTGCAGAAGTCAGGCTGCAGTCATGTCATGTGCTAGTCCCCTCCACAAATATGTCCTAGGACTCTGTGTTACCTGTCCTTTGAGCCGTTTTGCAAGTGGCTTACTTGAGAACCTAACAGCTACTTCCAGAGGAACTCGGCCCAGGTTTCCCACATCCGTAGACATGCAGAAGAGCAACCCGGTAAAAGCCTTCCCATGGCCCTGAGCGAGTTCCAGGATGGGGATCGGAACGAGAGCAGGTTAAAAGGCAGCTCAGCCACTGAGAGTCATTGACTAACGCCCCGAGTGCACCGGGCACCATGTCCCCGAAAATCCTTTTCCTCGGCCTCTGTTCTTAAGTGCTTTGGAACTGTTGGAGTAACCCTAGAATTAGTAAAGTCTTTGGGGACATTTCCAGAATAAGACTACTCTAATCCCAGGGAACTTTTCAGAATTGCTGCCGGGAGGAATCAGAGCAGACTGTGACTGAGCCACCGTTCAGTGCTCTGCCAGGGAAGGTAATGTCCCACAGCGGCCGTGCCTGGGTGCACTCATGGCCTCACGGAGGGGCCCTGTTAGGCTCCGGTCAGAGCACATTCACATAGGTCATGGCGGTTTTCCATGATAGGCTCCTACTATCTCTGTGATCGTTAGCCAGCCACAGGTTATTTGTCCTTTTCAGTCTTATTTTGGAGTACTACAAGGGTTAAATAAGACAGTGCATTCAGACGGCCTTGTACCTAATGCTCAGTGAATGGTAGACAGTTATTCATTGGTCAGAAAGATTGAATATATAAGCTGTTCTTCAGGCAACAGGGAATGGCAACAGGGAAGAAATAGATAAATGTTAGTTCAGTGTTGCACGGGTTCACGGGAAGTAAAAAGAACTCAAAGATGAGACAGGAAGGCTTCGTTCTCTCTTATGTAGGTAATTGCTGTCTTGCTGCTTTTTAGGATTATATGTATGTAGTTAAAGTTGCCTCTGTTCCAGAGTCACACTTTGCCCCATTAGAATCCTGAGTTTAGACCACCCCCCACAAAGCCCCAGCCCCTAGTCTCCCCGTCCCCTAGAGCAGTACCGTTCGATAGACATCCCTGCGACCATAGGGGTGTCCTCTGTCTGCGGTCCCACCTGGTAGCCGTAGCCACAGGTTGCTATGGAGTGCTTAAGATGTGTGTGCTGCAACTGAGGAACTGACTTTTTAGTTTTAATTTAATTTTAATGAATCTGAACTAAAATAGCCACATAGCGCTGCCGTAGAGTTAGTGGATTCGTTTAGGCGCAAGAAGCAGTAGACCCAAGTCCAAGGTCTGAGTCACACCAGATGGATCCCTCAGTCCAGTGTTGCTTGCACCTGCACTGCAGTTACACAACCATAGTTACTGCTTCCCGGGTCAGGAACTCGAGCCTGGGGAGGTGTATGCTGTGGTCCTTTCAGCAGCCTCGGTGCCGTAAAGCTTGCTGCTCCCAGAAAATGTTGAGGAAAAGACCCTTCCGTCCTTACCTTTAATAACTGAGACCTAAGTGGATCTCTGTCAGAGAAAAACAGACCTTTGCAGAGCAGAAAGTGCTGAATCTGATTTGCAGCTCTGAGTGGTTTTAATTTGCATCTCTGGGCATTTAATAGTCACAGTTTAATTTGATAACCAATACCTGACAAAATACATTGTGTTTATTTAAAAAAATCTTTATGACCTGGGTGTAAGAAATAGTGAAAAGTGATATAAAACATTATTCTTTATTTTTAAAGAGAACAAACCAAAAAGAAGCTCTCCTTTTTTAACGCACATTTAAAGTCAGTATTGGTGGTTCATTTTCTGTCTGGGGGAAGAAAAAGAGTATTTTCAAAAACGTGACCATAGGTATATGAAAAATCATGTTCTAAGCACTCTGTGTACTAGATCGTTATTTCTCTAGTGTCATTGCATGGAACGTTGAAGAAGTGTGTTTAAAAATGAGCTACATGCTCAGACTGGGAAGTGGCAGCGCACTGAGCCCCCCTCCTGGAGCGACCACAGTGTGTGTTGGTGATATTGAAGGCTGATAGACGTCCAGTAGTGGGGAAATCTGTTTGACATTGTTTAACCCAGTGTGTCCCACATGAATTCGGTTTAGCATGGAAGTTTCCTTCACGTAATACCTGTAAATGTCTTGAAAGATACAATTTGGGAAAAACTGTACTAGATTATTCATTCATTAGAATCTAAACGTTGAAGGAACCCCATAGAGATCACCTAGTCTGATCTGTCATGGGATTTCTGTAATGTCCCTGTGAGGTGGTTGTCAGGCTTCTGCTTGAATACCCCTACTAAGGAAGGAATTGAATTCTTTTGCAATTCAGATCGTTTCTGAACATTTTTTCATTGTGTAGCACTTGGATCTTCTCTCCCATAGCTTCCGAGCAGTAGTGCCTCTCTGGAGAATGAAGATGAAACACATTAGCCAAACACAGCAATGAATATGTCTTAACGGTCTTGCTTTTCGTGCTTTATTTCACAGGCCCCGCTGTGGGCATATATTGCCTGTGCGTGTGGCCTTTTCATTTACCAGTCTTTGGATGCCATCGACGGGAAGCAGGCAAGAAGAACCAATAGCAGCACTCCTTTGGGAGAACTTTTTGATCATGGTTGTGATTCACTGTCGACAGGTAGTATTGATTTATTTTTTACGTTAATGATTAAACATTACAAAAGAGATGTGATAAGAGGTTTCTGGTGTTATAATAGTTATCAGAATGAGTGATTCTGTGTAAGTTTTTCAAATTTATTTTCAAAAAACTGAATCTGGTTAATGTTTGTTCATTAGCTGTACTGGGAAATTTTAACTTCTATTTAAAGTTATTTTTTAACCTTAAATATTACTGTTTTGGCACCTGTAATTTTTAAAAATCTTAGGGCATAGTTGTCACCATCAAAAGTCTCAAATTATAGATGCTAGTACAATAGTGGGAGACTAGGAAAATCCTAGTCTTCGTGTTCAAGTGAATATTATGTAGATATTTAAAATTATGTCATAGACTTGGAGTACAACTGTGTGATAATGGACTTGGATAAAAAACCTAGAAAAAGTCCACTAACAGGCTAGCAATAGATGAGATCCTGCAGTTAGATTATAGGTAATATGTCTTTATTTGTACTGTTTTTAAAATAATATTTCAGCGCTTTTTTAATAGAGGAAAAAGAGATTTAGAAACTAAATGACAGTTTCTAACTAGTCTTCCTGTCAGGACTCCCCCGCCTCCCTTCACACCACACACACACTTATTTTTATTCGGTTCTTCAGTTACTTTCTTGTCATTTGGCAAAGCCATTAAGGTATTTTAAAAGAAACAAAACCCTAGGTAGTTTTACCTTGCGGACTCAGAGCTGCAGATGTAGGCGCATGTTAAAGTTACTGTTCCTGTGCACCCTGACAGCAGCTTGCTCAGTGGGGACGGAACAGCTAAACTCTTACAAAAACTTTTAAGACTCAAGAGAAACTCAGAATTCCACTGGGCAGCTCAAAAGGCTATTTTAATTTAATTAGGCGGCAGCAGAATGATAGGTATCCTATTTTTTGTTTTAAGTGATAGTCATTTTTGCCTTGTAGTTTGAGTTCTAAAACTTTTATAGGAAGTCCATAATATCTGCTAAATAAGAAAAGACAGCCCTGGCTGGTGTGGTTCAGTGGATTGAGTGCCGGCCTGCACACCAAAGAGTCACTGGTTCGATTCCCAGTTAGGGCACATGCCTGGGTTGCAGGCCAGGTCCCCAGTAGGGGGCGCACGGGAGGCAACTACACATCGATGTTTCTGTCCCTCTCCTTCTCCTTCCCTTCTCTCTAAAAATAAATAAATAAAATATTTAAAAGAAAGAAAGAAATGAAAAGACAGCTATCACTCAGGCCAGCGTGTCTTGGTTGGAGTGCCATCCCATAACTGAAAGGTTATGCGTTTGACTCCTGGTCTGAGCACATGCCTAGTTTTCAGGTTCAATCCCTGGTCCCGGCACATGTGATACCCCTTCAGGACATGCACAACCTGAAGGGGAGGCAGCCAAATGAGGCCTCTCTCTCACATCACTGTTTTCTCTCCTTCCTCTCTCTCTGAGAAGCAGTGAAATAAACAAAAATGTCCTTAGGTGAGGATGAAAAAAAGAAAAAGACAGCTATTGATCTGAAGCAAGTAGGTCCCTTTGTGAATTATCTAGGCCTTTTATTTTTTCTTTTGGACACTCTGCATTGTCATTTTTTACTGCTCATTAATGTACTATCACTAAATGTAACACTACTAAAATTTTTATATGTATTTAAAAAAAGCATACACTATCACTAAGTTGGGGGAATACTCCAAAAAAATGCTAAAGTATTTTAGTTGCTTTCAGAAACTTAGGTTTCACTAAGTGGTGTAGTGAAAGAAGAGATTGAACATATGGGGTAAAATATAATTTAAAAGATTATATTCTTCTTTCCTGTTACCATTGATAACTGAGAGAAGGTGGTACATTTCCAGGAGGCCTTCTTTTTGCCTCCTCTAAAATCGTTTCAGCTCAATGCTTTTTTATTCAGATTGTTCAGTTTTCATTGTGGTCTTTCTTTTGCAGTTTTTGTGGTTCTTGGAACTTGTATTGCAGTCCAACTGGGGACAAACCCTGACTGGATGTTTTTTTGTTGTTTTGCCGGGACGTTCATGTTCTATTGTGCACACTGGCAAACATACGTTTCTGGAACGTTACGATTTGGAATGTAAGTAACACTTACTGGCGATTTTGTTTTCCCTTTCAAATGTGGAGAGTGTTCATGTATGTATTTGAGTATTCAGAATGGTCAAATCTCGAAATCAGTTTAATAAATAAAAGAAGCTGAAAGCCCTGATTATTACAGCTCTTACCTAATGATCTCCATTATGTGTCCTTCTGTCACAGCTTCTGAAAGGAAATATTAGAACCTCCCAATCAGTATTTTTAAGGTAATGAGAAAAGCAGTAGCCCCGCCTCACTCGTGATCCACGTGGCTCTCCAGCGGACAGATTCACTTTTCTTTTTTTCTACTGTTATTCACCTTAATTCTGTGTTTTGTTTTGACACATGAAAACTTATTTTCAGGAAAGAAAAGGTGGTTTATGAGAGCAAAGAACTGCTCTCATCTCTAAATATCGTAGCTTAATTAGGTTTTATTCTTTTCACATTATTGTACTTATTTATGACTCCATAAAAATCTAAACTCTTGATAATTCGGTTGATGTGAGAATAAACCAGTCTCGGAATGAGGTTAAGGATGGAATTCGCCAACCAGTGTTTAAGTGTCACAGATCATATTTACACTGTTGAAGTTAGTCTTATATTTTTTTCATGGAATAGGATTAAAAGAGAAAAAATTTGAATAAAAGACTCAGAATACATCATGAAATATCAAAATAAAAATATGATGGCAAATGATAGAACATCTTAACCTAGTCTCTAATTAAGATGAATCTTTAATGGAGTTTTAAATTTTAGATTCCTAATAAATTTAGTTTTTGAGGCCCTGAAAAATCCAGAGTACATTGAAATGCAGGTGTTCCCTGCAGGTTTAGTTGAGATGATTTTTGCCAAACTTATTTAAATATAACTTAAGATGCTCTTCACTTATGACAGCAACTGAACAATTATTAACTAAGAGACATGTCTCAGACTAATTTCACTTAATGTCTCTAACTAAGAGACATGTCTCAGAATAATTTCAAAATAAAGGGGTTTAGAGAACATGTTTAAGGCCCATCATAAGGTGTTATCCTTATTATAAGAGACAGTGAATGTCCAGTTGAAAACTATATGCTTTCATCAGCAGGTTAAAAATGATCAGGGCTCAGAAAATATTGAGAGTTTCTAATTTTATTTTTAAAAGCAGTAATTGAAAATATTATGTACCAGTGTTTTTTCTTAATATTATTTTCATAGCTTTTACTTTATCATAATGTTTTCATAGTCTTTCTCTGCATTGGGGAAAATTACCAAATATAATAGATTTCTAAGATCACTTGGTTTGCCCTAATTAAATTTTAATTTTTAGTGATGTTACTGTTTTCACAGATAGCAGAATATTTAATATCTGGATTTCACGTAGTTTATGCTTCATTGGTATTATTTCAGAGTTCACTTTCAGGCCCTTATTTTGAAAGCTTATTTATCTAGCCCTAATTTATTCTCTTTCCCTTTCAAGTAGAGCAGCACCAACCGTATAGTGTGGGAACTGAAGGAAGGAAAGCAAAAACCGTGGAAGCAGAGGAGTCAATAGGTGGTGTTTGTAGGAGTGATTTGCTATGACAGCTTTCTATTTGCCAGCCTTACAGTTTCCCTGGTAGTGTATTCCTTTGATAAAATATGTACTTGGAGAACTGCAAGCAGTTCCATGTTGTTCGATCATCAGGTACCTATAGAGGGGTGGCAGGAGACGGGCTGCAGAAGATCCAGAAACTCAAGGACCTTCCATGTCCTGCCAGGAAACATGGGTTTTGATCCTGAATCTGTGGGGAACCTTTGCAGGACCTAAAGGTGGGATGTGACAAAAGTACCTTTTAGAAGCTCAGGCTGACAGCACTTTGGAGAGTGGATTCGAGTGGGCTATGAGAGAAGTAAGGAGACCCCTTAGGAGGCATCGGCATAATTAACGTGAGGAATGAAGACTGAACTAGCACAGTAACAGTGCCGTTGAAGAGAAAGGGGGAGGTTGCAGAGCGGTGGAAGAGACAGACGCTGTAGGGCACAGTCCCTGTTTGGGTATGGAGACTGAATGAGAGAGCGGAGGCTAGAACAGCCGCCAGTTCACCATCTCAGGTGGTTGCATGGAAGGTGGAGAAAGGCACCGCAGGAAAAGGAGCCGGTCTGCAGGGAGAGTGCTACTAGAACTCGTATGTGAGGGATTTGAGATACCATTTGGGATGAGAATAGCAGAAAACATAGAGAGCAAGCCTAGAAAGAAGCCCATGAAATTATTGAACAGCTGGAGTAGGAGGAGGCATGCTTGAATGGAAAGCCAGAAGAGGGATGAATTTCAAAAGAGAACAATGCTAAATGCTGCCAAGACTCCAAATGAGGACAGAAAATTGTACATTGAATTTGGCAGCATGAGGCACTCCAGAGTGGTTTCTCTGTAGCAGTGGTGGGGAGCAGCCAGATTGTAGGGGACGAGAAGTGAAAGGAATAAACTGGCACACAGTTAGTGCAGGTTATTTATAAAATGGGCGGCGGTGATGGGAAGCAGCAAGGCATCAGTTGGAGGAAAGGACATGGGCTCAAAGGAAGGAGGAGGCTATTGTCTTTTTAATTGGGAAGGGCTCCAGCGTATATAAGCAGTTGACTAGAGAGGAGTGTAAAGACTGGAGGGACTAAATGGGAGGACCCTCTTCCTCTGAGACCCCAGGCCTGCCTTAGGGGTGTGAAAAAATACAGAAGTATTGAGGCCAGTTTGAATTTAACGTCGCAATTTAAATTAAATAGTGTTATAACTCCAATAATTAAATAACTATTCAGTTATTGGTTTTGATTTGGGAAAATTATATACAGTTTTCTGAAATACAGCATTTACATTAAAGCAATACTGAATCAATTTTTTAATTAAAACAACTGCAACATTCAAAGAAATTTGGTGCAAATGCTTTATATTTAAGGAGATATGTATCCAAATGCCAATGTAATGGAGGCATGTGGAATAATAAAGGTATTTTTGAAGAAGTTCCCAAAATTCCATTTTGGATTTTACATGTTTTTCAAGAGCAGATAGAATAGGCTCATGTATAATAAAGTAAAGTTTGTATACATGGAGGAGAAAGCCCAGCTTTTATTCTGTTTAGTTAGGAAAGAACAAGGTCAACTCTCAAATGTACTTGGAGTAAAGAAATTTTTAAAAATCACTTTTTCTTACTCAGAGGAAAGTGGATGCAGCCTTAGGAATTTTATTTTAAAATATTTTTATTTTAATTGTTTTATTTTGATGTTTAGACACAAGTGGAAAAATCACAAGTGTTTCTTTTTTATATATAATAAATTTGGGTTGTTACACATTTAATAACACTATAAAATAATATGCTTACCAATAAGGGACTGTTCCTTGTTTTTCTTAGTCTCCTAATGTCACTATTTTTAGTTCCTATTAAATGTGCCCTTAGTATCTTGAACAAAAATAGGCACAATAATTTAACTAATTCACAACTAAATAATTTCCATTCAGAGTCAGGCACCATGAGAAAGCCAGTGTTATTTGGATACAACCTCCCTGAAATCATGAGCTATGTCTTCCAGCACTTTGCTCTGGTCACAGGTAAAAGCTGCCCCGTGCAGGGAACGGTAGCATCATTCACATCTAGACAGACCCTGTCCTGGCAGTGCTTGGGACACGGCTTAGCCCTTTAGGGTACGAAAGCCTGGGATGGGGGGTGGGGCTTAGAGTCTAGAACTTTGTAGAGGGATTGATTCAGTGCAAGAAGATGAGAATTAAGACTTGAGGCTCATTTGTAAACACTTGTAAAATATTCTTTAACATGTTTTTGGATTATATTAAATGCAGGAGTTCACATTTCCTCTCTTAAAGTCTAAACCCTCCATATCTAGGTATCTTTAAATATAGAACTTGTCAATGCCTGTATAGAATCCTTTTAATAAATGCTTAGAAACCCTAAAGTTAGGGTGGTCAATCTTTAATAAATTATATTTATGTAAAACATGGGCCTTAAATCTTTCACATTATAAAAGGTAGAATTCTTTCTTAAATTATCATTCAAGAAAAAAAAATTCTTAAGTTACCTTTTCAGGAGAAAGAAAGAAATTAGAGTAAATCAGACTCAGGCCTGGATATCTTGCCTCAGACTATCCTCTCCAAGTCACCCCTTTTCTGTATCAGCTTGAACAAGGCCCATAACTTTCACAGGCCTCATTTTCTAATGTATGAAAAAAGAATTTTGGATAAGATGGTACCTAAGGTTCCTTCTGCAAGTCCATTAAATTTACAGGGGTTACTTCTTGTGTACTTATTATGTATAACTATGACAGGCAGAGTGTTTACCTTCACCTTATTACATTTTTCAATTCATGCTTCTAAGGTTTCACATTTACATTAGTGAAAAACTCTGCCACCAAACATTTATTTCTGTGTAAGTAAATAACTGCTGACTTCTTTTTCTATAATTAAGTGACAGAAGTTAATAGGCTATTATCCTCCTGGCAGTCTGACAAATCCAGTCCACCTTCTTATCCCAGTAACCTCTAAAGAATAAATAATTCGAAGACCTCCCAGTCAGTAAAAACTGTTGTCTGTAAATGCATGGCCCACTTCCTGAGGACTAAGAATTAGGAAAATTCCTATTGAATGCCTTTTTAGGATCTGAGTATCTGTCAGTGTTTAAGATTTATCACACAGATTTTTTAAAAAGATTTTATGTATTTATTCTTAGAGGGGAACAGGGGCGGGGGGTGGAGAAAGAGAGGGAGAAAGATCAGTAAGTTGCCTCTCAAATTCACCCCAACCAGGGACCAGGCCTGCAACCCAGGCATATGCCCTGACCAGGAATCCAACAGGCAACCATTTGCTTTGTGGGACGGACACCCAACCCACTAAGCTATACTGGTCAGAGCTATCACATGGATTATTAAACACCAGAGATTTTCTTTTTAGTTTCTATTTTCCTGTGTACTTTTTCTCAACAATGATTCATTCATTTGGACTCTGCTTATCTTATCAAAATATTGTAGATAATACCCTAAAACAACTGTCCGCATTAATGTAAAACATAGAGCGCACTTTGGACTCTGAGGTCATCGGGTAAAATCGTGGACCTCTCTTGGTCTCGTTAGCATTCTTTGGTGCTTAATTTTGATTATGTCGATCTTATTTGAGACCTTTTCTGAACCACTAGTTTTGTTTTTTTTTTTTCTGTCACCAACCAAAAACTTTGTCCCAAAACTTTTTTAGTGTTTGCATTGGATGTTTTACTTATTTTTATCACAAATAAACGTTTCCAGTGTAGTAGAGAGTTATAATGCTGGTGTGGAATTAAAGGAAGAGGAAGAGGAAAAAGGGTAAGATTCTGGACAACAGATTATCAGGAAACAGGACAAGGAAATGGCCACTTTGATTTTTGCTCTAACCATTTCCCAAAAAGTCACGTTTTTCCGCTCGCCCTTCCACATTCACATGCTGAGGTTGCTGAGACAAGAGAGGTATGGGTGTGATGAGTGGTGGGACCCTAACGGGGTGTGAGATATTAGTGGTTTTTCAGACAACCAGATGTCTGTACATTGTGGCTTCTGGGAAGCAGCCACAGGACAGCCCAGATAGGCTGTGGTGCTGAAGGTGCCTGTGTCACCGTGTGATTATTTGGCGAGTAGTATTCACCATTCCTAGGTAATCGAGAGTTGACTATGCATTTTTAGTTCTAGTTTTTGCAGCTGCTGATTTACAAGTCATTCATTCACTGTGTTATATGGTTTTAATTTTCAAGCTTTTATACTATTTCAATTTGGGTAAGAAATGTACATGTATGCGTAGGATAGTGGTAATATTGTATAAATCGTATCATTGAATCTTTAGATATAAATCTTTATAAGGAGAATGCTACCATTTAAATCTATTTCTGTTACCTGTGTTGGGCTCTTTAGCAAAAGCTCTGAGTAAAGTTATTTTGAAATGTTTGTTTTCTTATGCATAGATTCGATGTTACAGAGTCCCAGATCTTAATTATATTATGCCAGCTTCTCACAGGAACCCTGGGACCTTGGTTCTGGAACTTCACGGTAACTGCTAGAATATTCATGCAGTCCAATGAACAATGGCGTGAACTCAATAAAGACAGCACCTTTGTCATGCACAGACCAATTAAAAAACAAAAAAATCAAAAGTCTTTCTGGTGGTATTTCACAGACAAACAGGTTATTAGAAAACAAATAATTTTAATATATAATAGGGCAATAAAAATCCACCCTATTACACAAAAATTTTTTAAGTAATATTTTGATGATCTGATGCTAAAAACAGTTGTCAGTTCTCTTTCCCGTTTACCTACTGTACCTAATATCATTTTTGCTCTTTGTAATATTTTTTTAAAAAATACCTTTCCACCATTAAATATGTTTTTGGTATTTATATTTCGAAAACAGAATAAAGCAAGCAGAGTTTTCCTTAGGTAAGTCAAGAGGATTTTTTATAGTAATGTAGAAAAGATTCTGTGTATTTTCTTAACTTCTTACAACCATGTCATACTAGCTCTGCTGCCTCTGTTTTCAGTGATCTCGGTTTTTTAAAAAAATTAATGCTAGAAGTTGTTCTCACTTCTATTATGTTTACTGTTTTCCTCTCTTTATTTGTGCCTTTAAAACTAAGCATTCTTAGCTTTCCTGTTACTGTAGTCATCCTCTGACTGCCTTCTTTTCCAGGTTTTTTAAAAATTAGAAATATATTTCTGTAATTAATGCTGAGTAAGTAATGTATTTATATATATATATATTAGAAATGTAATTTTTGACCTCATGCCTTTTAAAATTTCAAGATTTATTAGGAAATGGTGTCCCAGTAGACTAGCCCAGAATCCTTCACACTTTAGTATGAAAAAGTTTATTTCCAAGAAGAATAGAGCTCAGATTCTGTTGGTTCCGCAGTTAGGGAGTGTTGGAGAGCTATTCACACGGACACCCCGTTAGGTGATTCTAGCAGCACAAGGCTGCGTTTGGTTTCCTACAGGGTCCTCGTGCCCCCAATGCCTCTGATCTGGTAGCGGTAATGAGTCTCTGGTAGCAGAGTTCTGTCTGAAAAGCATCTTGTAACATTGTAAATCCAGCTACTCAATGGCAGTAATGATGGCTTTGGGGACAAAGTAATAGTGAGAGATTTTCTACATTTTTTTCCCCAAAATAAATCTGGCATGTGGAGAATACTGAGTACTATATGCATGTTTTAGGAACAAAAATAAAGCCACTTTCAATTGACTTTACAATGTATTTGCATAATTATTTGTGGAATTTCCCCCCCAGGGCAGAATAATGAGTGTGGCTCAGGGTGTGTCATTCTTCAGCGCCCCTTTACTGTCAACCTGCCTTTGGTGCTATGTCCAAAGACCTGATGCTTTATGTTCACTGCAGTTGTCTACATGGTTTTACTGAAGGTCATTTCCACTAGTATTCTTAATGAAATTAATGGTCAAGATATTCGCTATATTGTTTACTTTCACCTTGTGTATCTGTGATAGCGAAGTACCCTATATTTATGGAGCCCTTCCTATTAAATTTTTTGTAGAAACCAATGCATTTGAACTTTAAGATCATGAAAAATGTTTTTTCTCCAGATATACTTGTCTTCACTTTTACGAAACCTGCCAACTTGCAGAGATTTTCTTTTGCTTTTAATATTTGTCACTTTAACGGATTTGGTCAATGAAATGAAATTGTCGGTTGTACCTTTTTGTTTTGTTTTTTTTAACAAAGTTCAGGGGAAAAATAAGCTTCACAAAAAGTGGTTATTTATAGTTTGTTTCCAAATTAATTTAATTATTAGCATCTAAACTTTCTATGTCAGCTATTGTCTATTGAGTTCTACCATTTTACGGAAAATTGTGTTAGAATACAAAAAGCATCCTGAAACAAACAGACACCTTAGTGACAGCAAGTTAGAAACATGACAAATGTTTATCTCAGCTAATTAGTAGACAGAAATTAGAAGAGCTTGACCAGCACTGTGTAGGAACAACACTTACTACCTCTGTAACGGGCCCTTGGGAAAGTCATGTAGCCTATCCGACTGAATTTCTCATTTATCTGATGGTGGTAATACCTCTTCAGATGGTTTTGAAGACTGAGTAAAAAATGTAATGTGCTAACTACAGTGACTGGCATATAGTAAATGGTCATTATCATTATTCATAATTATTAAATTATTAATCAACTACTACTTAAAATTTAAGACCTGTAGTAGTGACTCTCAATAGTTTCCAGATTTCTTCCAGAATTGAGTATGCTAGTTGGAGTGGAAGAATATGTCTGGGATCCCTTTATTTAACTCCAAGATTATTACTAAATGAGGTGAGGGGACTCTCTTCTAATCTTCTGTTTCCAGGTGATGAGAATAGGCTCCCCCTTAAATTTGAGACCTAAACTTGAGTTCCTTTCAGAGAACTTATTTTGCTTTAGCCTTTGGCTGTTTTCCTCCTCTTACTCAGAGTCATCAGATGGGCTGGGATTTTTTGTGTCTTCAAAGGTAATCTAAAGACCCATGTAGTCATTCACATGGCAGATGATACTATTGTAAATAATTCAGCTTACCTCAAAAATAGTTGCTTGCACTCTCTGCATAGAGCACTGGAATTTAAAATACTCATAGTTATCACTCAGTTGCACAGGTAATGTTATTTAGTATTAATCTAAGCTTGCTGTACCCAGTTTGCCCCTTATCAACGGTAGGAAATAAAATATTGGAAGGCAGTACATTCAATTTCTAGCTAATCTTTATTCCAGTCTACCTTTCATCACTCCCCCCACGGTATTTCTGGTAAAGTATGTAATGAATGCCATATTCTGCTTATGCACAAGTTCCCTACAGCTTCAGATCCATTTATTTTTATTTTTTTAAAGGTTTTATTTATTTATTTTTAGACAGAGGGGGAGCAGGAGGGGGGAGAAAGAGAGGGAGAGAAACATCAATGTGTGGTTGCACTCGTGCGCCCCTTCTAGGGACCTGGCCCACAACCGAGGCATGCGCCCTGGCTGGGAACTGAACCAGCGACCCTTTGGTTGCAGGCCAGCACTCTCTCCACTGAGCCACACCAGCCAGGGCCAGGGCCATTTATTAATAATTACAAATCTATAAATAGCAGTCTAATCTTTGAATAGGATTCCAGACACGTTCAGTGATTTTTTTTAAACAAAATGCTTCATTTCAAATAATAGCTCACAAGTCAAATTGTACAAATCAGGATTTGACATTGTGATTTTAGCCCCAGTGTATATTGTGTTAACCAAGCTAGTAGCCAGTCCATCTACAACACAATTATATTTACTATGTATAGTTTAACCAAAAAATTTATGTTTACAAATTAACTGCAAGTGTCTCTTTGAAATGCATATGACATAAGAAAAATTTTGGAAAAGAATGATTAACAGGCTTATCCGCTCTCACAGAAGGTCATTTTAACCCCTTAACACCCTTCAGTTAGTACTGAGTCTTGTTGGAATTCAAACCAAATGCATGTGGTAGGTATCCCAACCTGGGGCTCTGTAAAGGTCTTTCATGTTTTCTGTTCTTTTTTACATTTATCCAAGGTGCAAATAATTGCATGAGGTTCCCTCCATTTTTATTTGGTAATTCTATACTTCTGGCCCTTCCCCTCCCAAAAGGCTACTTCACATATCCAGCAAAATGTTGTAAGATGTCTGCCCTCCTCCACCCGAGACAGAATCGATCATCTTTGACACCTGCTTAGCCTCCTGAGTCCGCTACTGAGTGTCATTCCCCTATTGGCAACACCACTCACCAGGTCAGCGCTACAGATTCTTTTTAGCCTAATTCAGTCCATTCCCCCCCCAAAATGTGTATATCACCATATGTTTGCAGCTTATCAATAAGCTTATTTAAAAAACATTCTTGAGCAAACAAATATCAAGTTTTTTTAGTGGTGAGAGACTGGCTTCAGCTGGTTGCTCGTTGTGAGCGTGAGAGTTTATGAGTCTTAAGCTCATGTTGTAGGTCGTTTTCCGCACTGATTTCAGAAATGAGGGCTCCGCTCTGCGGGTCAAACCCCCTTGCTGTTGTGATATCCGTTTTCCTTAGACTTTTTTAAAACTTACTTTTTTAACAGATAAATTATTCACTTTGTTTAAAAACTAACATTATAAAAAAGATATGCAGTTAAACAGCCTCCTCCCATCCTCATCTCCCAGCCGTCCAGTCCCCACACTGACCTCATCACTGGGCAGCCATTGTTCCCAGTGTGTGTGTCCCCTTCCAGAAATTTGTTATGCAATTGAAGGCAAAGTAAAAATAGAATATTGTTTTTCTTTTTTATACAAAAAGTAACATATATATTCTAAGAACATGTTTTTTACCTAATTTATCTTTGATATGTTTCCATATCACTGTGTAGGTAGCTGTCCCCCTCTTTTTTTAAAAGCTACCAAACATTTCGTTGCATCAAAGTACCATAATTTCTGTAGCCACTCCCTCATTTATAATTTTGCTGTTATAAATAATGCTGTAATGAATAACCTGCACAAATATTTTGTGCAAGCATATCTGTAGGATAAATTCTCAATATTAAAAGACATTTGTATCCAATACTCTGAGAATGATAATCTCAAGATTTTATAAAGTGCTAGCAGGAAAGAAACAGCAGTGTATGCTTTACTCTTCGATCTTTTTGCCCATGTTCTTTTTTTCTCAGACTCTCCGACTTCTAATTTCTACTGCCCTGTTTTTGTACCAGGTTTGTCTCTTTTTGACTGTAAGATCATTTCCAGCTACCTCAAAGCTTAACTCTTGGCTGCTTTCAGCATCTTCTTTCCAGGAATTTTAGGGTAGTTGACCTAATAAGTTTACGAATTTGAGAATTGGGTGAAACTTTTTTTCACACCCACAGCACAGAAGGCTTTACTTGAATATATCTCCAAAGGGCAGTAAGTTTTGCAAGGCCTCGGTGATTTATGTCACTTCAGTGACAGCTCACCATTTTTTCCATTTGATACTACAATGCAATGCAGTCCTCTGCTTGACACTCAAATTTAATACACCTTTGTTTTTTGTTTTGTCGTTTTTGTTTTTTGGTTGGAAAGGTTAAGTTACAGGTTCAGCCCAACTTTAGTCAGAAATTTTTTTTGAAAGGAGGGGTTTTTATTGCTCTGTGAAATTCATCAATTTAAATTAAAAGGCTCTGAATTTTATTTGGTTTTGCTCATAACAAATTTTTGACACCTCCTTTTACCCTTTCCTCAATATTTGAGATTTTTTTCTATTGTGCATGATAGAGGAATGCTGCTAAGCTTGCAACTAATTAACTTGAAATTGCTTTGAGTAATTCTGCTTTTTTGGCTTTTTGTACCTAATCAGAATTGATGTGACTGAAGTGCAAATCTTCATAATAATCATGCATTTGCTGGCAGTGATTGGAGGACCACCTTTTTGGCAATCCATGGTAATTTCGTTCACATTGTGTATCCCATGTAATGCATGTTGTCTTTTGCTTGTATTTCTAATATCAAGTTGATAATCAAGGATATCAGGATAATCAAGTTGAAGGGTGATATGTTAAATTATTTTATTCTTTCTGAAAATGATAAGTCGCCACAGCAGCTGGACACAAACTCTTTAGGGCCTGGTGACTTCTACTTAGTGGGACACCTAGGTGCATTCCAGGACTGTTTTTGAAGGCTGAATGGTTATGTGTCATTCCGTTTTACAGTTGACGAAACAGCAAGTAGTGTGTCCAGTTAATGACTAGGTTAAATCAGACCCTTTTTTTCTCTTTCTGAATTCTGTGAGTCTTTTTTGTCACATGCTTAAAGCTGAGTAACAAATTTGGGGCAGTAAATTAACTCTGGCCCCAAAACAGAACCAATGCTTACTGAAGTCAGTCCTGTAGGATTTTTCTTTTTTTTAAACAAGCCAGGACCTTGACTTTCAACCTAAAATACAGCCACCCCGACAATCACAGATTCTTCCCCACACAGCCCTGAAGAGGGGCTGTGATATGTGTGATCTGGGGGCGGAGATCGCAGGCTCAGGAGCCAGACCGCCTGCGCTTGGGCCAGGCTCTCCCGGTCGCGGTGTGAGCGGGCTCATCTGTCCCCCAGCTCCCTGCTGCTCGGCCTCCTTCTCTGTAAACTGAGGACAACACCAGTACCTGTCTCATCAGGTTATTTTGTGGATTCAATGAGGAAATATGTGCACAGCACTTAGAACAGCGCCTGTCACATAGTAAGTCCTCCCACGTTTCTGTTCTTACAGTTGGAATGTGTCCTTCTGAATCTGGGAGGACGTGGTTAGTACTCCCCGGTCCGCTTTACTGCTGATCACTGCCACCACCCATTCAGAATACAGTGTATGTAATTCGCTTGGCGTCGCCTCGCCAAAAAGGGTTGCTACTCCTAAGCAAGCACAATTCTTAAAAATCAGATTAATTTTAAGGTATAAAGGAAGTTTACAGAGCGAGAGCTTTCCCTTACCCTCCATCACTTTAGGACGGTAAATTAGATACTTGAGGAATCCTAAGTATTTATTACCAGAACTTGTTTAATGCCCTTTACATTTAGAGAGGCGGGGGTAGTGTTGTGAGCAGAGAGATGAAGGAATAAAAACAATCCATAGTCAATCAGGAAAATTTTGAAACTACTCAAGTCATGTGCATAATATCATTCAGATTCACATCAGTCTCAAGGGCCAGTAGTGTCTTTAGTGCTGGTGAAATCTGAGATCTGTAGATTTCACTACAGAATTTTGTTACTTTTGTTCCCCACTAGGCTAATAGTTTTATATACATATGCAACTTATATAACTGCATTTTCGAAACAATGTAGCCATAGAGGAAGAAGAAATTTTTCTTTTCCTAAAACTAGATCATAAAGCCTACTTCCACTTAAATTTGTCATATCTCTTGACTACATTATTTTCATAGGCTTTGTGTTTTCCACCAAAATCTACCCCCCTCCAAAATTATTTTGATTATCTTAAACATATGTAAATTAAACATAGTTTCAGCATAGTGGTAACAAAAAGAAAATTGGATTCTGGCTAGATCATCCAGAAATAAGTCAACATCAGGTATATATACCTAATTTTCCATATCAGGTATACTTGCTGCGTTGTTTTTTGGGTTTTTTTTAGTTAGGATTAATACACACAGTCTGTACATGTGCATAACAGATGTAATTTTTTTAAGGGGATCAAATATTTTGTCCTGTCTGTTGATAATTAAGACAATATACTCCTCCTTACATTAAATGTTTTCAAAAGTAATCTGAGGAACTCTCCAATTCAAGACTGAAACGGAGCTTGCAGACCTGCACGGCCATCCAGCCTCAGGGTTTAGTGAGCTGGGGCCATCTCAGGGGGCAGATCTCCAGGCCCCAGCCTTATGACCGGCCATCGCTGGTCCGACTGTTACCATCGTTAAATCAGAAGGGAAGCCCTCGACATCACTGGTGACACTTGGAGGCAGAGAGAAATATTCTGTGTTCTTGGAGCAGCTCCCAGTCCCGATTCCCATAAATGACCTCAGACCACTGTATTTCATTTTCTCCTTTGCACTTGGCCCTATGCATGCACTGCTGAATATGCTGGCACAGGAGAGGTTACTACATGGGGTGTTCTAACATATTTGTGTGCCAAAACGGAGAGATTTCTTTGGGGCCTAGATGTGCAATTTTCATCTCTTTTGAGGTTGATGTCATAAAATGGAAGTTGCTTTTCAAATCCTTGTTTAAAAGCTTTTACTGATGTTTAGCAAGCAAATTTATGGTAAAAACAAATAAAAACCATGCAAAAGTCTTCATAAAGCTGATTCCAGAAGATCAGCTGTCTTACAGAGGTAAGTGGCTCGTGTCCGCTGCGTCTGGCTCACCCATCACCCGTTTCTTGCTGCAGCCCTTTTTTTTTGTTTTTTTCTTCAAAGGGACAAATTTTTACCAAGGATGTAGTTCATATTTGTTGGCTTGGTTGGGTATCTTTTTTGTCTTTTTATTTTTTTCCTTTTTTTAAGGAAAATAATGTTTTCATGCATAAAAGTCAGTGCATGGTTTCCATGTTACAAGAAATAAAGCAATACAGTGTGTGTGTGTGTGTATTGCTTCCCCAAAAGTATGTATCTTTCTGGAGTGTCTTGGAATTACTTTTTATCCTATCACTCTTTAAAAAGGGGGTGGAGAAGGTTATTATTACTTTGAAGGGGATCCACAAATAATCCCCTCTGAGTTACATTCACTGACATTTTATTCATCTAAATGTAGTAGTTGATTAAATGTGTATTAAACCATGAGACACTATTCATTAGTGAAGAACTGAAGACCTACAAGGTAGTGTAATTTATATCTCATTCCTAAACTAAAAGACTTAAGTGGGATTTTTCTTAAACACTTAATGGACACTGTTGTTACATTGTAGTTTTGTGGAATTCACTTACATTAAAAGTATTCACAAATAGTCGTATCTTACATTCTTTGGAAGACAGTATCTAATGTCAAAATTATACTTTCTATCTATTTTTGCTGAAATTTACAAAGCCTATAAGAACTTTTTATTATGCTCATAAGAAAACTAATCTGTTTGGTAACGGATATTCTACATTACCCCAAACTATTACCAAAACATGGATCCATTGTAATGTGGTAAATTGGAGGGTTTAATATCTTTTTTTCCATTTCTAACCTTTAAAAACATGAGTTACAATAGACTGGCATTATTTTGGATCCATGATTTCGTGGCATGAATCCAGAGTTTCCCCTGGCTGCGGGACAGACACCATGACCCCTGGGACTTCCTACCCTTCCCAGCTGCATAGCTGTTCGGACTCTGGGTGGTCCTGGGATAGAGGTGTTTTCATGCCACTTTCTGGCTGTTTCTACAGACTGGATGCACTTTGGCCACCGCGGATGAGTTCCAGGGGGACAGAAAGAGAAAGATTGGGGAAGACAGAATGTGCCCACCCCCCTTAAGCTTGTGTGTGAGGTGAAAATGGCAACACTCGCAGTGCCTTTTATAAATGGTTCAGCTGGTGCCCATTTTTAAGGGACCCGTTGGAGAGCCTTGAGATTCCTCTGACCCCAGCTTTCCCTTCACTCTGCCTCAGATTTTCTGGTAGCTAACGTCCTTTTTCCTTCTTAATGTGGGGCCAGGGTGTGTCTTTTTTTAACCCTCGGTCGAGGATATGTTTATCAATTTTTAGAGAGAGAAACATCAATTCGTTACCTCCCATACGCACCCCGCCTGGGGATCAAATCTGCACCTAGGTATGTGCCCTGACTGGGAATCGAACCTGCAGCCTTTTGGTGCATGGGATGGTGCTCCAGCCACCTGAGCCACCTGGCCAGGGCAACGTGTGTCTTTATACTCTCAAAACAGTAATTCTACATTGAGAGTAAGAAAACGGGAAAAGATCTCCATTCAACAAGTATATATTGAGCCCCTACAATATGCAGAGAGAATGTAAAAATCAATTCAGACAAAACCCTACACCCAGGAGCTTGTTTCGGCATATGTAGCTGTCAGCCGACAGAAACGAAGAGGGTCCTAAGAGTGTTTGTGACACTTGCTTCTGAGCCTGTATTTACTTGCTCACTTGGTGCTCCAAGCCATTTACTAATTTGCTTGGCATTTCTGATGTTTCTGTTTATTCTCTCTTCTTCCAGAGGTTAGCCATTTCCATGACCCAAAAGCGTCTTCCACATTTTAAATTCAGCTGTGATGCTATTCAGTTCAGTTATGGCACAGGTCACTGCTACAGCAGAGTTGGCACTCCAGCCGCTGGCCCAGATAGAGGAGGCCCTTGTCATGCTTTGCCTCTTTTGAAATCTGGGGGAGTGTAGTATTTCCCTCTCGCCAGACCGGTCCTTTGTCACAGGAAGGAAAAGGAAACCACCCAGCATATTGAATTTCAGCCAGGTGCACCTGATTGAGATTTTAATATTTCCAGTTTCCTGAACTACAGCAGAAGATTCCCTTGGCGTTCAAAGCAACCATGGTGTTGGTTTTCTCTGTTATTGAAAACAAGTTTTGGATTGGGCCTGTAGGGTTTGGAGATCGATTAGGAAAGGAAGACAACCATTTAGGATGGCCCGTGAATTCTGGGCTTGATTTTTAAGTTGACCTATTTCACTTTAGAAACTTAAACACTGCCACAGTGCAACTTGAAATTTGAACAGTTGGTTTCAACTTTTTTTTTCCCTTGGAGCTGCAGTTTTGCAAGAGGTCAGAGTTGTGTAAACAAACAGTTCTTGAGAATTTTGAAGAAATTGATGATCTAAACATTAAGATTTATATCTCTACCAATTTTCCTGCAGTTTTATATATACAAATAGGAAACTTCACATTTCCTATTTGATTTTAAAAGTGTAGGCAGATGGACGCCCTAAAAAAAGTGTAAGCAGCCCTCATTAAAATGTATTTATTGTAAGAACTCATTACATATTAAACTATTGCAACCTTTTGGGATCTTGTTCCTATAGTCATTTGTTTCCATTATTAGACTATATCATTTTACCGTTGCTTTCTTTTCAGTCCATATTGGACAAAAGTCCAGACTTCAGAAAACCTCTAAAGGAGAGGTATAGAAAGGGAGAGATGCTTAAATGATTTTACATATTAATAGTGGTGTATTTCATTTGAAATGATGGATTTGTACTTGTCAGATTAGTACATGATTTCAGTCTGTTCAGTCCCCCTTATTTTAAGTAAATCAGTCATTTTCAGTATACTATAAAAACGTATCATTTACCTCTTCTGTAAAGTAGGTTTCCGTGATAGGATTTCGGATACGCAGTTGTAAAGCTGCCCCACCACTTGGGCGTGCTCACCAGGCCCCGCCCCAGCACGGCAATGCCGCCCTAGCTGCTCTGCCCCTGCCAGCTACCTGCAGCCTAGCAGTTTGGCCTTGGAACCCTTCTGAGCAGAACTTTTGGCCTCCCTTCTCTAGTTTACAGGTGTTTTCCAATCTAGTTGCAGATTTTTTAGTCTTTTATGATCCATGCTTTATCTATCATAACAGTTAGTAATAAATTACAGATAGAGGTAGAGTTAAAAAATGCACAGAAAAGAAGGCACAGTGCACCTCTTTGGTAAACACCAGAAGACAGCTCGGTTCACTGCTGCCAGACTTCTGGAACGTGGTAGGTGAACCTTACTTAGTGTGTGACTCGAATGAAGAAGATCGAGTCTTTTTTTTTTTTTAATGTCAGAAGTGAGATTAATTTCTGTATAGCCTTATCTGGAGGCTTGTTATTGCTTATAATGGGAAGGAGAGGGAAACTTCCATTAATTTAAGTATCTACTAAGCTAGAGGGTGTGGCGAACAAATCAGAGTATGAATTGAGTATTTGACTGCTCTGTGTTTATTTTAATTTGTATGTATTTTAATCGTTCTTTCTCTCTGCCTATTAAAGATTCCAGTGCTGAATATTCAAGTGAAAATTTTTCCTGCACTTTGTACGGTAGCAGGGACCATATTTTCCTGTACGAATTACTTCCGTGTAATCTTCACAGGTGGTGTTGGGAAAAATGGATCAACGATCGCAGTGAGTATTTAGGAGTTCCAGTGATTGTTTATGGTTTTGTGGCCACTTTGTTTTTCATTTGAAAATCACTTGTTAACTAGGAGTTTCCACTTAGTCTTAAAAAAAAAGTAATAGCCCAAACTTCAGTTTTATTTATAGGTACATACATTTTTGTTCTTACACGTATATTTTTGTGATGCACAAGCACACCCTTTGTATACATATAAGTTCAAAAATATGACCTTTTTTGTGAAATAAGCCTGGCCTTGTAGAAGTAAAATCCTCGGTTTGCGCCTAACCAGTGCAGGCCGCCACTTTTCCGTAGCTGTTCTGAAGTTCTATGAGGGCCTTAAGAGTTTGAGTTGATCACCATCAAATGTTATTCGTTCCTCTCCTCTCTACTCCGCATAGGGAACAAGCGTCCTCTCGCCTTTCCTCCATATTGGATCCGTGATTACATTAGCTGTGATGATCTACAAGAAATCAGCAGTCCAGCTTTTTGAAAAACATCCCTGTCTCTATATACTCACGTTTGGTTTTGTATCTGCTAAAATCACCAATAAGCTTGTGGTAAGCATGAAAGGTCTGTTTTTCACTGTCATCTTATTTTGATTTTATGGCCATAGTTTTCATTCCATAGTGTTCTGAGTTCTAGAGTTTGCTCTCGTCCAGTCAGAATCCCTTGGCATCAACCCGGGGGCTGTTTGTATCTCCTGTGAAGCTACAGTGAGGTTTTCAGAAGCTCAGTGAGCCACTACGACTCTTCTTTCTCTCCACAGTTTCATGTGGTTATTTTGTTTATCTGCATTCTCCAGTCTCAGTCTCTACACTCAAATTAGGTTCCTTGTGAGAAGCGGCTTTGGGGGCTCAGTCGACCTGGTCGATCCCTTTGGTGTATGGCTCTCACACACTTCATGTTGTCAGTGTTTTAGTTTGGGAAATTCAACAGACACTGCCAGATAATTCTTGAAACTTGATATTCGAGCATAACACGGATTTACTGCGCAGCTCACAGTTGCTCCAGTGTGGAAGCACGTGCCTCATTGATTCTCTTTTCTTCCTAGGTGGCACACATGACTAAAAGTGAGATGCATTTGCACGACACAGCGTTCATAGGCCCGGCACTTTTGTTCCTGGACCAGTATTTTAACAGTTTTATTGATGAATACATTGTACTGTGGATTGCCCTGGTGGGTATTGTATTTCATAATGTAGAGGCTACTTATTTTCTTGTTTCATTGGGCCAGTGCCAAGAGATCATATCATTGTAATGATTTGGAATGTCAAAACCACATTTATGGGACTTTCTTGAGAGTTCCTTGTGGCTTTGTCTTTGAGCCATTTTTTGCATTATTATTAATTCTGCCTGCATTAGGGCTTATAAATTGCACATTTCTGACAGGAGTTGGCAAACTGCAGCCTGTGGGCCAATGGCCTGATTTTTATAAATAAAGTTTTATTGGAACACAGCCATGGCCATTCATGTGTGTATGGTCCGTGGCTGCTTGCATGCTACAGTGGCAGAGTTGAGCATTTGTGACAAGACAGTATGGTCAGCAAAGCGTGAAATAATTACTGTGTCTCCAAGAAAGAGTTCATTGATCCTCGATGTAAAGGAAGAATCCATGGGATACCGAGTTGTTAGACTGTATGGAACTGAGGGTGAACCTGAAGAGCAGAAAAGCAGAAGCTGCCCCCCCTCACTTCCAGGAAGCTTCGGGATGGCCCAGGCCGGTCCCAAGAACCTATCTCATTGTCTCTTTCCTCCGCAGGTCTTCTCTTTCTTCGATCTGATCCGCTACTGTGTCAGTGTCTGCAATCAGATCGCCTCTCACCTGCACATACACGTCTTCAGAATCGAGGCCTCTACAGCTCACTCTAATCATCACTAGGGACGGGTTGGTGTTGTACAGGAAGCTCGTGTTTCCTGCAGGAAAGAATCTGAGAGTGGGGAGGACAAGAACAAATATAATTTATAATAATCAATGTTGTATAACTTTTATTCTTTGTTATTGGTAACACTCCTTAACGATCCTGTGCGAGAATGGGAGTTCCAAGGCCTGTCCTTTAAATTGGACATGTTGATAGTTCAGGGTTTGGCCCGAGAAAGCGTGAGGGGAAAAAATTGCCTGTGTGTGTGACTATCCCGGATTCCGAATAAAATTGTCATTGGGGGGCAGATCCCCAGCGGTGATTTCTTATGTAGAATATTCGCAGGCCAAAAGATGGTTGCTCTATAATTTTAACAGATCATCTTTCCGCGGCATCTTATTTTAGTGTCTTCTCAACCTTTCTTACTAAGGAGCTCAGCTTGTGGCATAGCTGCACCCCACTAGCTTGTAAGGGGCCTGGTGACAAAGGCCCGCGGTTTGGATTGAGCGGCTTCCCACCTTCACATTGTCGGGGAAGCCATTTTTTTAATTGTTCAAGAAATGGTGTCTCTCACGGGCTGGGGAACCCTGTCAGCATGCAGAATAATGTGGTACCTTTGTCGATCCATTTTATTTTTTTAAATAAATATATGATCTGAAAGCCAGCCTTTTTCTTGGTTTTATTCAGTGGAAAGATAAACTAAGTTTTAATGTCATTTTTAAAATTTCAAGTAAAATTTATTTCGGTTCCTTAATAAACAAGAAAATTTGGTCAGCTGCATTGTCGTGTGTCCTGTGACCTTTCTATTTTGTATAAACTGTTAAAACACAGAACTTATGTTCAGCCCCTCGACAGGCTTTCTTTGCTGTAGTCGTCGCCCTGTGCCGCCCTCCAGAGACATTTCCATTATTTGTGTAGAATCCTGGGGCCTCTGAGGCCACACTCACATACGCACTGAAAAGCTGGAGGCTCTCAAAGACGAGGTGTTTCTAAAAACTTGCCGCCCTTTCCACTATTTCAGCAGAAGGTAGTAAAGGTATAGAGGGAAGGTCGACAAGGTGACCACCAAACTCCTTCGGACTCTTAGGATTCTCTTCTCTCAAGAGAAAAAAAAGTCAGTGCAGCAATCCCTCTAAAGACGAGAACTGGGTTTCCCAAAATAACCAGCAGGAAGTCGGATGTCTGAAAGTGGAGGTTCCAAAGTGGCAGTGATGGGCAGACGGGCCTATTTATGGAGGCAGTGCAGCGCTCTGCCCTGGCCTCCGCTCGCTGCAGCTCCGACCCTCAAGTTAGCCCGGACTGCAGCTGTTTCACCCTGGCCCGCAGCCCGTCCTCCCGGGGCGCTGGAGAGCACACCTGACGAACCAGGCGGTGCGGCTGCTGCTTGTACCTGTCTCGCTTGCCCTCCCTGCTGGAAACGGAGCCGGGGACCCTAGAACTCTGCCGCTTTAAACAGAGCCCCAGAGCTCTGGGCCCGTAGGACCAGCTCCTCCAGTTCCAGCGCAGTTTATTCTCACACCTACTCCCTTGTTTTCCTGGTCCTCCCCCGGTGGTGGAAGCCACAGATAACACACGTAAACAACAGATTTTCATTTTATTCTTATCCCCACGTGTCCACGACTGCTTTCTCTGCAGGGTTTGGCTCCTGGAACAGGGCCGTGACAGCAACTTCTAAGTCTCTGCTCTGCTGCTGTTTCCCCGCTCTGTGTCGCCTCTGCAGAAAGTGAGCCCTGCTCCATGAGCACAGAGGTCAGAGCCTTCCAGAGTCTGGAGAAAGCTGATTCCAGGGATCCCAAACTCAAGACACCGGCATGAAGCAAGACTTGGAAGAAGACCGGACTCCCGGGACGGAGCGCCCCGCCGATCCGACCACATGGTGCCGGGCTGAAGTCCAAAACCGGCCTGTAGATCTAGTCACTGCTGTTCACCACAGTCCTTACTTCACAGTCTTTTCCCGTGAGTTCTTCTGTTTCTTCTGTTCCTCGTATTCAAGTATTTTCCGCTGGAAATAGCCTGAGGGTTCAGATGCAGGTGTTAGAGGCGCCCAGTCCGGCTCGGCGGACTGGGGTGCTCAGGGGCCAAAGCCAGAGCCTTCCTTCCCTGCGCCCCCCGGGCCCCCTGCCACGCCCACAGCCCTGCTGGGCAGCTCCCGCGCCCTGGCCACATTTCTCTTAGGTGTGGTGACCCTGTCCGCTTAGCTAATAGGTACCTGCAGGAGGGTGCTTGCTCTTCTCAGCCTCCTGGATGAAAAGGGAGAAGAGCTGTGTCTTCACAAACTTCTTCACGAATCGCCGCTTGGACTTGGAGGTCAGGGCCTTACAGAAGGCGCGTTCTTGGAAGTGGCCTTGCCCACTTGCCTCCCGCTTGATGTAGGAAGCATAGTGACCCACGGTCTTGACAAAGAACTGCACAAACGGGCCTGAAACATGCTCGTTGATTTTTTCTGAAGCTGCAAAAGGGACATTCAGAGGTCACCCCAGGGGAGCAGAAGCGGGCAGAGAGCTCCGGGGCGGGGCGGGGCGGGGCGGGGCGGGGCGGGGGCGGGGCTCATAATTACTGATTGACTCAGTAAACTGGGAGGCTCCCTATGGGTTCTCCACCGTTGCTGAAGGAGAAGAAAAGCTCAGACTTGCCCAGGATCCAGGCCTCTGGGACCGGCCCAGGCCTGCTGAGTAGTTTCATTTCAGCTCTGGACGGAACGGTTGGGAATCATGCCCTCGAGCTCTCCAGAGAAACCCCAAATAAGAGGACCCTAGGACTTACTCTGTAACTCAGTGATCCCCTGACCAAGAGAGTTCAAGATGTCATCCTGAAGCTTGGGCGGTAGGATGTCTTTTTCGTCACCAACCTAGTAGGGGACGGAGTTGGCTCAGAGGTCAAGCGGTCGGGGAGGAGGTGTGAAGTGAGCACCCCACCCCTTCCACCCCCAAATTGATCATTGGCCACACAGGAGAGGAACAACAGAAGCCGTTCCTTGGTCTTTGGTTTGACTCTCAAAACATTAGAAAGTTTCCTCTCGGCCTCTCTGGTACTTGGTTTACACCCTTGCTCTAAAGGCACTAACATGGATTGCCTTGTCGTGAAGTCATCTGGGTGTCTGGCAAGGGTTCCCTGAGAGAGGAGAGGTCCTATTAGCATGGGTTCTCGCTCAACGAAAGTACTTCAGTTGAAATAAGTGGAGCGTGGATAAGACTAGAGTGGCGGAGTTGGTGGCGGGCCTGCAGGGGGTCTGAACCCAGATACTCACTGACTTTAAGAAGGTTCCTTCACAAAGATTCACCAGCAGGACCTGAAATAAACACAGAAATGGCTTTATCAACTCCCCTGTCTTCAGAGACCTCAGGGGACCCACCGTGTCCATTTCAGCCCAAGTAGCAACAAAATCAGCCTCTTCAATTCTCATTTCCGGTCTGACACTCCCTTCTCTCCATTCCCCTGTTTGGAGATCTCCGTTCCCTTCCTGGGGAGAGGGGATACAGCAGGGAGAGGAGGGGAACACAACATGGGGACATGGCAGCCACTCCCTCCCGTAGTTCAGCACTGAGTAGAGTAATTGTCTCTATAGATGGAACATTCAGAACGAGATAAGTGCTTTGCACATTCATTTAACTCTCAACAGTCCCATGGAGGCAGGTACTATCCCGACTCAAAGAAGTTGCCTGAGGTCGTCCTGCTGACAAACAGCAGAGCCAGCTTCCGGAACCCAGAGTGTCCCATCCTCAGGATGGCGCCCCTCTGCCTACGCGCGCCTTCAGCCCCCTCCCTCGGGTCAGCGTTAGGACAGGGACGGACATCTCTTCCCTTTACATGCTTGTGGCAGGCTAAAAACTCCCTCCGAGCTTCAGAAGACAGCAGGAGAAGGAAATGAGCGCAGGGTTGACTGGAAGGTGGAAGGAAAGGCGGTGGGGAGACCACATGTCTACAGGCTGCGGGTGAGCCAAGCACAGGGCTGGGGTGTGGGGTCCCCGAGTTCCAGTCCCAGCTCCACCACTGCACCAGAGGGGACATTACAAAGAGCCACCCTGCTGGTTGGATTTCCGCCTGCAGATCTGTTTCTCTGATCCTCAGAGCATTTTCAAATAACTGAATTTGTTTCATATATTTAAATGGGAAATTTTCACATAAAGTTTGGATTTGGGGCTAACACCAGTCCTCATTTGTAAAGAACAGCATTCAGGGGGAACCGAGTACAGCTGCCCCCTTGGGCTCAGCACATGCTCAACAGTTCGCCACAACCCCCCCCAAACTGGCTTGGTCACTTGGGTGCCTGTTGGGCTCCTCTTTTCAGTGTGGACCCTTGCTCTTGACAATAGGGTGAGCGATCCCTCTGTGCGCCCTTCTTCCAAATAAAAGGAAAAAGGGGGACTGGAAAGTGTGCCGAGACGGGGCAGGCACCGTGATGAGCCACGGTCAGGGGAGCAAAGTCGAAAGAGCCCACGCCTGAAACCACCGTGCACATCGGTTCAGATGCCTTCATTTAGGGAGAGGCTCTTTGTTTTGGGGGTTGGGAGCTAAGCGTGAGGATGAAGAATTTCTGGCGTGTGTGAGGTCACTTCCCCAGATCTCTAGTACTTGGGCATTCTACTGCCAAGTAATCCCTTCCAGAAAGCTTATGTGGGGAGTCAGGGAACCCCCCTCAGCCACCGTAGCCCCTCCCCGTTTCACAGAGCAGCTACTGAGGCAGAAAGTAGGCCACAGCTGCTGGATGGCAGGAGCCGAGTCCTGCTGGCCTTGGGGTGTCTTCCCACCCAGCTGTCCGGGGGAGGAGCCACGGCTCCTGAAAAGCTGGAGCCGCAGCGTCAGGAAGTTTCATAACTAAAGATATTGAGACATTTTAAGTCGTATTGCTAAACACAGGGCTGACACTCTGTCCCAGTCAGTCACAAGGCAAGGGCTCGTTCAAAGGGCGTGTGTGCTCAGCAGTTCTGAGGAGGACTGGGGGGTGGCCAGGAAACAAGGAAGGGAAACAACTTTCCTTCCCAGCAACACTCTGGGTTTTCCCTGCGCCTCCCAAATGTCCACCGAGTTCTCTGGACCTCACTTATTTCTTACGCAAGTGGGGACGCCCGCCCTCGGGGGCCAGCTCTAGGCCTCTTACTTCTAGCCTCTCCGCGTGGTCGGAGACAGAGTCAAGGTTAACCAGTGCAGACACACATACCTAGATAGCCCTTCTTACTTGAGATAAGTAACGCGTATCTCTTGACAGTTCCTACTGACGGCTCCAAGCAGGACACGTGTTTTGAGTTGTCTTTCCAACACTGGAGAGCAACGTTTGCTATGAGTGTCCATTCTCACCACTGGGCCCTTTGGGGAGTCTGGGGCACTGCCACGAAATAATCTGACCAAATCGGAGGGCCGTGTCCTGATGGCCAACTGAGCTCTGAGCTAATCAGAAAGACAGCTCTTGCTACGAAAATCTGCATTTTCAAGACTCGGTTTTCAGGAGGGCTACATGCGTTAGCTCACGCCCAAGGAATGCGAGTGAATTCCAGCGGGGGTGTGCTGTATAGACCGGCTGTGCTCATCCATTCAGATGAGCCAGGGTTCACCCTAGAGCCTGCTCAGAGGGACCAGCTGGCCTAGGACACTGGATGACCCCTCAAGAAGCTACATGCTGCCCTGGAAGCCCAAGGGGAGATCACTGAGGAGGAGAGAACTGACCACCACTAAGCGTCAACAATGTGTCGGCACCAGGCGAGGAGCCCGCTGTGGGCAACTTCCCCTAGGATCCCGAGGAACTGGACGGTGTCACCCCTGTTTTACAGAAGCAGCAGCTCAGGCTTCAGGAGGCAAAGCAACTTGCCCCAAATCTCACAGCCCTGAGTAGCAGAGCTGGGATCCGAATCCAGGTCTGCCTGGCCCCAGGTCACGGCTTCTTCTTGCTGTGTCGTACCTCTTCCATGGGGCTCTCCATAACCTCCTGCTGAAAGCGCATTTGGACTCCGACCATGAAGGGAGTGGGGCAGCAGACAGTGGCCAGAAGGCTCTCGGGGACAACAGGGATGTAGGTGTGAGCCCAGCTGAAGGGGTAGAGCAGTGCAGCAGCGGCGTGGATACACTGAGACAGGGTGCTGGGGACAGGGCACAGAGAACGAGAGTCAGAGGGGCCTCCCTGCACCTCCACCCCCAGCACCCAGCCCCCCGCCCAGCTGCCCACCACCCACAGCGGCTGCTTCGCATGCAGCCTTTGCAGGTGTAGAAGCAGGTCTGGGCTCTGTGCCAGTCACGTGGGACTCTTCGCAGCTGGGAGAGGGGGGAAGGGGCAGAGACCAAGACAGGCTTTGGTCCTTCTTTCTCAGTCTTCTGAGATCACTACTGGATGAAAATAAAAGTGGCTCTAAAGAGAAGAGGGAAGGAGAAATGCCTTCACTCATCGATGGAGCCCCTTCTGTGTGCTCACCCCTGTGCTCAGGGCGTGGACACGAGGAAGTGCAAGACACCTGCTTTTAAGGAACTCACAGTGTAGTTAAGGAGGTGAACATGTAAACATTGGGGTGTAGTGCTGACCTCTCACGGCTCCCTCTGGCCACTTGAGGTTGTTTCAAGTTACCAGACCGGTGCCTGAGTTAGCTTGGGAAATTCCTGGATTCCAGGAACCTCACCCAGCAATTCCTACCCGGAAAGTCCCACGAGGGGACCTTCGGCTCTTTCCAGTGAATCCTTCCCTGGGTAATCACTGCCTAAGTCACAACTCAGGCCCTCTCCTCACCTACTCCCCCCACCCCGCCCCCCCACACACATAACCCCACTCTCTCCTCTCTGTTCCCCACCAGCTTCCACGGCTCCTCATCTCCCCCGGTGACCCCCAAACCACAGCCAATAAAAACACGGATGCGGAAACCTTATTCCAGTTCTTGGTATCGAGCTGGCATAGCACTTCCTGAGTGAGACACAGTCTCCGAGAGTCTTGCCCATGCTCAGGCTGTCTGGAAGTCCCCTCCCTGCCTGCCTTTCAGGAATCCGACCAAGGGGGTGGGAAGGAAGTGGGGAGAGGTGGGATGTCCTGGAGAAAGTGAAGGCCTGAGGGGGAAGTCCTGGCAGCCTTCGCTCCATCCGGGCCACTGACACCTGCAGCAACGTTCACTTCCTGAGCACTGATCTGAGGGAAAGGACCGGCACCCCGGCTCCAGCCGCACAGAGACTTGGCCTTTCCCTGCAGGGCTGGGAGGGAAAGAGCTATTTCCAAAGCACAAGGTCATACCACTTCCCTCGAGGATTTGCCCGCAACTAGTGCCTTTTCGTTGTTGTGGATTTTCATAGACTGTTCAACCCACTCCCTGCCCAAGCTTCCTTTTCTCTAAAAGCCATGACATTCACCTGACCCTCTCTGCCCTAACATTTGGGTCCCTAACATCCCTTTCTCCTTCTTCGTCTTCCCTAAAAGGTAGAGCCGCAGCGGTCAGCCCAATATCACCAGCTTTCTCCCTCCCAGGCGTGAACGGAAGGCTAACCTCCCACTATTTTGTGATTTTTTTTTTCTTTCTCCATCTGTCATGTGTCTCCCCATGTCTTTCTCAGATCAAGACATGACAGTGCCCTGCTTTGACTACACACAGAGATATACTCAACTGCGAGCTTATTATTAAGAAAAACAGTTCTCACTTAATAATATGTACCTGGCAGGGCGCTAAGTGTCTAATGGGAGCTATTTAATCTTTGCCACAACCTTATAAGATAGGTTTGATCATTTTCTCCCCCATTTTACAAATAAGGTCAGGCCTTCAAGGAGTGAAGACACCAACCTAAGGGAGCCCCATAGCTGAGGTGGAAGAATAGGACCAGAACCTCATTCTGCTTCTTTAACACCTATGCTTTCAACCACTGGAGGATTCTACATCCCTTTAAGGTTGAAGGCCATATCTTGTTTATCTGTATCCTCCTGAATGCTTGGCATATGACAAACAGCTGACACACAATAAATGTTGAATGAGTGAGTGACTGGGTAGATGATGTGTGTTTGTCATTATGAATAATGGCCTTGACCTCGATACCATTCTGTGCCTTCCAGCCCCGTCCTTGTCCTCCTTCCCTCCCTGGGCCTTTCAAGAGCAGAGTCATATCTGCATCTACCCACAGGGTGGCCCTGGGACACGTCAGAGCCTTCTCAGAGCTAAATCGGAAACCTCCTTCAGGCTTAGGCAGCAATTAAGTTTGGAGGCAGAAGCAGCGCAGATCAAGTCCCGGAGGCAGGAGCACGTGGGTCCTACAGCCTGACTTCCTTGGAGGTCCTTGTGGCTGTTCCCTTGAACCCGAGGATGCCACGCAGTGCAGGTGAGCTGCTCAGTGGCTGAACCCACCTGAGACCTTCTGCCAGGAAGATGATTCTCCTCTCTAGCACCGCTGAGGCAAAGATCTGAAGAATCTGTTCAAAGCTGAGACACTGCAGCAGAGAACTAAAATCCACATGTTCCAGGTGGGAGTCCAGGGGCCGCGTCAAGGAGATGAACTTGGGGGAGCCAGAGAGAGAGGGTGTCACCACACTGAAATATCTCGCAGACCCCAGAGTGCGGGGCCCCTGCCGGCGTCCACTGTCCCCGCAGGGATGGATCTGCTCCTGCCTCTCCCCTGCGAAAAACCCATCCATGGGTCCCTTCTGCCTCTAACAGAGACGTCGTCACCCCTCGCATGGCCCACGAGGTCCTGCCTCTGTCCTAACCTCACGGAGCACACGGGAGCCACCTTCCTGGCCATACTCCGCCACATCACCTCCTTCCTGTCCTTGAGCACGTCCTGCACTTTCCGCCCTGAGCTAGCACATCCCTGCACCGCCCTTCTGCCTCCCTTCTTGTTCTCCCTCAAGTCTCAGAGGCTGTCCTGGGCTGCCTGAGGCGATGTGTATTCTCTGTTATTTCTTAAGGAGCATCCTGGGCGTTTTTCTCCCCTTTCATTACAATCATACAATTTTTAATTATATATTTGTCTGTTTCCTTTTTTAACATCCATCTCCCCCACTAGACTTTTAGCTCCATGAGGTCAGGGATCACATTCATTCTATTCACCACGTTAAGAGCCAGAACAGGCAAGCATTCCATACTTATTTTTTGAGTAAGTGAAAAAAGCCTGGCCCCTCCCCTTGTTTACATATGGGGAAGCCGAGGTTCAGAAGGACCCTCATATTATCCATGGAAACGGACCAGCACTAGAATTCTTAAAGCAATGTTCTGGACAAATGGTGATGGAAGGAGACTTGACTTGGGGTGGTGAACACACAATACAGTGTATAGAGGATGGGTTGTGGAATCGTGCAACTGAAACCTGTATAATTTTGTTAACCAGTGTAACCCAATAAATTCAATCAAAAGAAAAAAAAGCTATTAAATTTAAAAACAAAACAAAACAGGAACCAATGTTCTACTTGCTGCTTTGTCTACTTAGTGCCTTAAAACAAGGGCATCCTCGCGTGGCATGGGTGGGGACTGAGGGGTGGGGAGGGGTGATAAGACATAGACAGATGGAGCCCATAGGCAGAGGTCTAGGAAAATGAGGGTGGGGCATGGGGGCAAGTAGCAGGCTGGGGGCTGGGGGCATAGTCCATTGTAGCACCAGGAACCTCAGTTCACATGGTTTATGTATTATAAATAAAAGTCTCGGTAGCTTGAACAGCCACTAGGTCCTTATGAGCATCAGGTGGGCAGGATCAGAAAACTGGGGCTTGACTTTCAGCCCTGCTAAAAAGATCAAGCCAAGACCTAGTCCCTGAGCCTGGTTTCTGTTTCTCTGTATGGTAACCCAGTGAATGGAAGGACTGTGATTAGAGATGCCTCAGAAGGCTGCCCCCTCCAGCCGGGGCGGGTCTCACCATTCTTTTGAACCCACCTCAGTGCCGGAGTCAGGGATGAAGCTCTTGAGAGTGACGGTCTTCCCAGGAGCGGGGAAGGCCGCCTCCCGCAGGCCCTGCATGAACGGGTAGATGACCGCCATGGAGATCTGATGCCTCTTCTCCACCTCGTCCAGGATCTGTGCGGAAAAGGCCGTGGGAGGCCCAGCTCAAAGGGAGGCGCCCGCAAGGGTGGCAGGCACCCCCTGCGAGGCTTCTGCACTGGCCCAGCCAATCTTCATGGCTCTTCTCGGCCCCTTCACCAGCTGGTCCTTTCTCCTCCCTGTCTAGCTAGTGCTTTTTCCCAGCCTTCTTCCTTTCACCCTCACTCAACCCCCCCACATCTCCCCTTCTCCTAACATCAGCAGAAACTGCCTTCCCCAGGAAGTCACCCCACAGTAAACGCATCAATTGTAAGGATGCCGTGTTCATTCGTGTTGGGTACAGTGGGAGCCTAGGAGGCGGGTCCTCCTGGGCACCACTCTGCCCTCCAACTTCCACGGGGTCCTCCCCAGGGCCAGGGCCAGCCTCTGTCCCTCAGAACCCTGCACAGATGAGCGCTCCGCCCACGCAGGGGCTGACGGAGTTCCCCGCCTTCATCCTCCAAGGGACCAGCTTGGGGTAGAGCACACTTCTGTGGTCACCAAGACATGGCCCAGCCATTCTGGGAGCCCGCTTGGACCCCAACTCAGGTGTGCTGGCTCTCAAAGGAGCTCCAGCGGAAGAAGTCCCAGAGACCTCGATGTCCTTTCTGCCCCGGAAGGAGTTGGAGGGAGTCTGACGTTGTGTGATAATTGTCTCCACATTTCTTAGAGCTCCGCCTTCCCACAGACCACACCTCGCTTAAGCTGCCACCAGCCATGGGATGGGAAAGTGCAGGGTCACTATATGCATTTGACAGACAAAGAAACTGAAAACTCCCCATCCCTAACCTGGGGCCCCTCCCACTGTCCCTCCAGCTGCTTTCTGACCTGACTGGAGCAGGAGACCTGGGCACTCGGTGGGGCAGGTGATCGATCTCCTGGACTCAGTTCTCACTTTTCTCTAAAGTCAAATCAAGCCCGAGACCCTCTCTGCCTCCGTTTTCCCATGTGGGCCCCGCCTGACCCCGGCTGTGAGGGCGGCGCTCCCCAAGGGTTTGGGAGCTCGGCGGGGCAGGCGGCCGGGCAGACTGGGGAGCTGAACGGGCCCGAGGAATCCCGCTGGGGCCCTACCTTGGAGAACAGACCGAAGCAGCCAATGCAGCTGATGATGCAGTACACCTTGGGGAGCCGAGGGCCGGGGCCGGCGGGCTGCGGGGACAGAGAGCCTCCTTCAGGGCTGCGGCCTGCCCGGGGCCTTCGCCCACCCACCTGCCCCCTCCTTCACCCCACCCTCCTTTTCCTGTGTCTGCCCTATATCTCTACCTATGGCCTCCATCTGTCTATTTCTTATCACCCACCCCCACCCCTGAGTCCCCACCCACGAGGCTGGTGGCTGGGGCTGGGGGCCTCAGGGTCAAAGGTGGGGCAGGTGGAGGAAGGCCTGGCTGTGCAGAGGCCCGGCTCATGGCCCAGGCGGCAAGGAGGCCAGGGCGGCCACCAAAGTCAAAGGGGGCTGGTGGGCTCACAGGCAGGCACTGTCATCACCTGGGGTGAGCGGAGAGAGGGCACAAGTGTGTTGCAGGGATGAGGAAATGGCGAGAGAGGACAACACTGTGAAAGTGACCTGGCGACTCCTGAGGGCCCAGAGTAGGTGTTCAAATTCTGGTCTGTGCTCTGGGAGGCCCCGGGGGCCAAGGCGCTGAGGCCTGGTCTGAGAAGGCCGAGAGGGCTAGGTTGGAGCCTCCCACCGAGGGCAGCTCGTGCGAGTTGGGACAGCCAAGACCACGGCAGGGCCAGCAGAGGGCCACTGGGTGGGCGGGCAGGGGCGGGTATCCCTGTCCCTGAGGGCTGCAGGGGGCACTACCACAGCCCCCAGGGCTGGGCTGTGCTCTGTCTACAACCAGCACTGCCAGGGGGCTGGGCTTTGGCAGCTGAGGCTTGAGCCAGCCCGGTCGTGGGGCCGAACAGGCTGCCGTGAGGCGGGGGCAGTTCTGAGCTGTACAGACCAAGAGGCGCCTGCAGTATCCGATCTTCCTGCTCCCGTCCACGTTGGTCAGGACGAAGGAGAAGGTCTCCCTGAGGAAGAAGAGCACACAAGATGTTCATCTGCTCTCCGGGCGGTAAAACGGAAGGGAGTCAGCGCTGAGCGGGGTGAGGAGGGCTCAGGGAGCTGCCGATCAGTCACGAGAGTGGTAACGGCACCGGGCAGGCGTCAACAGCTTATTGGTGTCAAGCTCCAAATGCATCAGCTCATTTAATTCTCAGAACAACCCTCTGAGGTAGGTTTGATTATTATGCGCGCTTTACAGTTGAAGGAACTGAGGCAGAGGGGCACTTCTTATCCCAGGTCATTCAACTCATAAGCGGTAAAGCCAAAATTCGAACTCAGACAGCCAAATTCCGGGGTTCATTCTATAAGGGGCTTTGTTATGCTGCCTTCTCAGAGGCCAGGGGCCTCCTGAGTCCAGCTTCTGACAGTGGCACAGTCAAAACACAGAGCCTGCCCCTCCTAGCACAGGGGAGGGAATCTCACCCTTCTCTGCACAGAGGTAACTGGTCAACTGGGTTAGCTAAGACCCTCGGTCTTGAGGGACCCCAGGCAAGATGGTTATAAATGGATCAACTGCCTCCCTCCCCATGAAGAGGAAAGCTGGTGAGAAAGTGGCATATCCACCAAGAGAGGGGACCACAGGAGCCACAAGGCTCACATTGTCCCTTCTCCCCCAATCCCAGAGTCCCCATCGCAGGGCCAAGCAGTTACCTGGGATACTCAGTGAGTGGTGCCCACTCATTCCCATCGGGGAAGCAAAACAAAGGGATGGCACTGAGCAGCCGCTCCTCCTCCTCCTGTTGGCCCCGAAGCAGGTTCTCCCGCTGCAAGGGACAGGAAAGGGGACGAGCCGATGTTCACGTGGGCACGGCAGAAGGGGGCTGGAGGGCAGGCAGGCTAAGCCTTCCACTGGCGTGGGGTCGGAGCGCGCCTCGGCCTGCCAGCCTCCACAGAGACTTCAGCGGGACTACACAGGGACTTCGTTCCGGGTCTGGCCGGAACGACTCCAAGGCCGAAACTGCCCCTCCTGGGCCAGATCTACAGGAGACAGGCTTAGACTTCAGTGTCGTGAGGATCTGCCTAGTCAGGAAGGGGACCAGGGCCACACCTGAATATATTCAGGCCCAGGAACGACCCGGCCTCCTGCGGGGACCACGTCAGGGAGGTGCCACATCAGAGAAGAGAAGCGACCAGCTCGCTCGTCACACTTTCAGGGTTAATGAGAATCTCTGTCACCCAGTGTGTGAGCAGTTGAGGAGCCGGGCGTGTGGCTGCCCCCCCCCCCTTCCCACCCATCCAGGGAGGGTGTTCCCTCAAGGAGCTCTGGTAGAAGGTAAGCCTCTCTGTAGAGAAGGGTGACTGGGGATGGAATCTGGAAGAACTAGGAGATCCAAAAAGGGGTAGAAGAACTAGCCTAGTTTCCCAGCTCGGGCACCTAGGTCAGGGCCTCACAAAGAAGCCAGACCTAGATTCTGTGGGTGATAACAGAACACAGGGCTGGGCCCACGGGAAATGGGAGTGGGCCAGCCCGGGCCGGGCAGAGAGAGAGGGGGGCACCCCGCTGCCTCTCAGACACCCCATCCCCTGCCCCCCGTCCCCCACCTGCAGTCTTTACCTTGGGAAACTGGTAGGTGATGGTAGGCTCATAAGTCTCCCCTGACCGCTTTTTTTTGAGGGAAACCACGACGAGGTATTCAAAGAAATGCTGTCCTCCGGCAAAGTTGGGCAGACAGTGCTCCGGGGTCCTCTCTGGTTCCTTTGCAGCTTCCCCTGGATTGTTCTGGACAGATCCTAAAACCAAGACATGGGGCCCATTCAGCATCTCAGAGATCCCTGCCCCAAGTGGAGTCTGCGAGGCCGCGGGCAACTCCAGCACTTCACGGTACCCCCCACCCCCCATCCTGCCCCGCCAACGCTGAGGTCTCTGGAGCCAGGCTGGCACCTCAGGTCCTGGAACAGGATCAGAGCCAAGTGGGCAGTTTCCGTGCCTGCCCTGGGAGATGTGAAACAACGCGGAGCCCATGGGAGAAACGAAACTACTGATTTGGAAGCCAAGGAAATGTACCGGGGAGGCCCCCTGAGAGACCCTGTGCCCCAGGTTCCCACAGAGAGTCTGCCCGCCTATAGGGTGCCCGGCACAGTGCCTGAAACAGTAGACCCGTACTCACTAAATCAGAAGGGGTCCACGGCCATGTGGCTGTGACCACACCAATCCCCCCAGAGGGCATGACGAGCTCTGAAAACCAGCAGGGAAAACCTCCCAGCCCAGTCACGTGGGGCCCCAGGTGGAGGCTGAGATATAAAAAGAAGAACAAAAAGAAGCAAGCATTTCAAGGAAGAAGACAGCCCTGTGGAAGAGAGTCACCGTGGAAAGAAGGAAGCAGGCAATCCAGTCCAGACCTGCTCGGAGTCGAGGCAGCCGTTTGCGGATCAGCCTGAGCATCCCGCCTACCCCTTGTCCTTCCATCTGCCCGGGGCCTGTGAGGGCATGGGGCGCTGCCCGTTCCTCCAACACAGACTGGCTACAGAAAGCCTGAGAAAGGGGCCGCTGCTTCAGCGTCCGACCACAGGGCTGTGAAGACAGGCCCCACGTTGTCTTCCAGATGGGGGGGCGCAGTTTCCATGCTGGGCGCCCAGTGGTTGGTCAAGGAGGATATGACAGGACCCAGGAAGGCGGCAGGAGGCCCCGCACTGACAAAGGCAGCAGCATCCTGGCTCGACAGCTCAGACCTCAGCTCCTCCCAAGAGCCCCAGGGTGTGGTGAGACAAAAGGTCGTGAGTAAACACCTCCAAGACCCAGCTGCTAAGGGCTTTGAATTCTGCTGCAGGTTGTACCAAGGGTTTATTTACAGTCTCGGGAAAGAGAAGAACTCGAGATAAGAACAGACTGTAGGCACTAGAACTTCTCTGGTCTCAGGACCCAGATCTTCTATCCCTTAACTTTGTTTCTTGGTCTTTCATGTCTCAACCTGGCCAACAGCCATCCAAACCCCTTGCAAGGCAGCGTGCTACACGTTGGAACTGCCAGGACTTTCAGGCTGTAAGCGAGAGCACAGGACCACACACTCCCCGTCTGCCTTCCCTGATATCTGAAAGGAGAAATTATTCTAGTAAGAGGGAAACCTGGAAATCAAGACATACCTAAAAGCCTCCTCTCCTAGTGGTGAAGTAGAGGCAAAGACCGTTTCTGAGCTGAGAGTTTCCGATATTTCCGATCCGCAAGGGAGCATCTCTCAGCCCGGCAACACGTCCTGAGACAGACGTCTGTCCCCGGGACCTGTTCCAGGGTCCCCGCAGAGGATACCTCTGCAAATGGGAGGCACTGACTCAGGACGGTCCCCCTGGCCTACAGTGGTGAACTGGTTGCCTCAGCAGCCTGAGAGTCACTCGGTGAAACTCAAAAGCATCTGGGCGATCTCCACCCCACCCCCACTCCTCAGATTTTTCTTCTGTTGGGCCAGATCAGCTGTTCTGCCCAAGCTAAAAGCAGAGCAGGCAGCCTCTTTCTCAGAGGGCTCTAGAGGCATCTGAAGGCTGTGTCAGGAGGCTGGGGAAGGGGGAGAGCGAACAGTAATAAATAACCCAGGGGTATCACAGAAAACCGGGAGTGAGTAAATGCACAAGGAGAGAAGCGCTTGGGCCAGGAAGCTGTGCCTTACAGAAGCCAGGAGGTTTCAAAATTGTTGGTGCCAGTGTCTGCCACGCCTGCAGAGAATTAGCAGCCCGCCAGAAGAAAAGTGGGGTGCTGGAATGGAGGAGTTGGCTGCCTTGGTCTTCAGAGCTTTGGACCTGGCTTTCATGGGACTGATAGAAGCCAGCACTCAGTGGACCTGCCGTGGCTCCTGGGCGAACCCCCATCACAGTAACTAAGGATGTTACGCATACTGTCAAGGTGAGAACAGTGACCCAAAACCCTCAGAACTCTCACTACTCCTCGCTCGCAACCTGCAGACTTGTTGCACAGTCCTCACCACCTGTCTGAGGAGTAAACATGAGGTTGATACAGATGGGGAAACTGAGGCACAAAGTAATTCAGGGACTGTTAACAGGATCTGTTGGGGGTGGGAATTACGAGGGTCCTGTGCCCTCGCTCCTGTCTTCTGGGTGCAGCACACGCAATACCCCACCAAGGTGGGATGCCTCCCATGTGAGAGCCCGAATCTTTTCACCCATCATCGCAGACCCTCGGGAGATGATTCCTTTCCCCAAGTCATTCAAGTTGCAGTCTACAGTGCACTCCTTCCTGCTTTACCAGGCTAGCCAAGAGAACTGCAAAGCTCGTACACTCAGACAAAAAGTGACTAGACGCGTGGGGCGAGGCCCAGGAAATCCAGGAAGATGGCTGTCTTCTATCTTTCAGGGGGTTTATCAACAGAGGAGGCACATCCAACCAACCACACACGTTTTATCTAGGTCATCTCGGTTAATCCCCAGTGCCCTGGAAAGAAATTATTATTCTGGGCTTTTAATTGCGGAGGGAGCCACCCTTTCTAAGGAAGTCGGGAGTCTGGTTACACTTGTTTCTCCACGAGCAAGCTCCACCCACAGCTACCTGAGGAAAGTCCCAGAACCAGCTAGAATACAGCTAGGAGGAGTTTCTGCAAGCTTCGCCTGAAACGCTGGCCCCTCCTCTTCTAGCTGGGCTGCTCTCAACCAGGACCAACCCATTGCCAAGCCTCCCACCAGGATGGTTTACACATCCATGCATGTACACACACATACACACACACACACACACACACACACACACACATGCACTCTCCTACCACACAACTGCCCTGGAGGGACAGGGAGCTCCCCAGGAGGGTGGAGGACAGACCCAAGGTACAGAAGATGAAAAGGGCACAACTGTCCTGGCCCAACAGGTGGCAGACCTCAGGACAGGTAGTACTGGCTGCTTATCTTCCAGTCCCTCCAAGTCCTGGAGGCACCTCAGGCACAATCGCCACCTTGTTTGGGGGCCAGGGTAGGTGGGAACAACTGGAGTGCCTCCTCTGGGCTGAAGGAAGCACACCCCTTCCATTCACACAGACGTCTTAAGGTTGAGGGGGACCAGGGAAGACGAGGCCGGTGCCCTCCAGAGAAGAGAGGACAGCAGCCTCACCCTGCATTCTGTTCGGGCCACTGCACAGTCCCAGACGTTGGTCCCCACCCGTGGCTTCTGACCTTTCTGCCTTAGTTAGGGTGAAACAGCAGATACTGAACCCCGTGTTCGGGCAGAGCAAGAAGGGCTGGGGGTGGAGGGCAGGGGTGATGGCAGGAGGGCTGGTCCTCCCCAGCTCTGGAACCTGGACGTGGGGGGCGGCTTGGCTCAGCCTTTCCACCTGCTAATGCTAGAAGAGGGGGTCTGTGCTGTCCCATCGTCTCTGTTCTCCCCTGACAGCGTTAGCTCTGGGCCGAGCACCTGAGGGTTCCGGCTGCTCGGCCACAAGGCTGGCTAGTGGTAAGCAGCAATAAATGTTTGCTGAATGAACGGGAAAAAAAAAAAAAAAGAACGAATTCCTAATTGCCCTCCTTCCAAAGCGCTGGCTAAGAAAGAAGGAAACGAGCCTCGCCACAACGCTGGGAGGAATTCTTCTCACCGCACCGTGGGGGCTCGAGGAGGCGGGACTTGCCTGGTTCTCACCCTGCAAGGCTGCCCCTGAGTAGGCGCCACCGCATCTCTCCGCTTGGCCACACGCTCCGCAGCCCCTCGATGGCCTTGGGCGGGGGCGCTACGTCGCCCGGGAGGCCAGTTTTTCTGGCCAGTAGCTACTAGAGGTGCAGGGGCGAGGCGCGCGGCGGGGCGGGGCGCGGCGGCGGGCACCCGGGCTGAGGCGGGGTCTCCAGGGAGGGCGCTCCAGGCCCTCTGTGGTTGCACCACAAGCTTCCTGGGTGGAAGGACACGTGGCCCCGGGGCCCCACCGCGGTTTCCTCTGCCCGCCGCCTTCTCCTTCACCCCCATCCCCCTTGGCCCGGCCACTCCTCTGACCTCCGACCTTGTCCCCAACAGGCCCTGGCCACCCCTGCCTGCGCGCTTTCTCCGCTCACCTGAGCCCTGCCCAGCCCTCCTCAAGACGCAGCCAGTTGCTCCCGGATCCCGCCACTCCGCGCCTCCCTCCCCAGCCCCGGCCGCGGTCACCTTGCGTCCTGACCCCCGTCCCAGCGCTGCCACTGCGCCCTTGCCCCGCGCCCCGGCCCGGCACTAACCCCCACGGCCGCGCTTCAGTCTCAGGCTGGCTCGGAGGCGGCGGCCGAGCCCATCCATGGCCCCTCCGGAGCCCGGCGCCCGCTCCCAGGTCCGTGCCGGCCCCGCCCCCGTGCCGACCTCCGCCCGGTCGACACTTTCACTTTCACGCGGGGGGAGCAGAGCGGACCGGCCCCGAGCGGGGCGGCGCACCTTCCGGGCTCTGCCCAACCCCTGGCGCACCTGGGCGGGCCCGCACTTCCCTCTGCCCCCGCGGGCTGTTGGGGTGACAGAGGGCGCTCGACCAGCGTCGGGGCGGGCCGGAGCCACCTCGCTCCCACCCTCGGTGGGGCGCCCCGGGAAGCGTTCCTTTCCAAACCCCGCAGTCACCAAACGCGAGGGATCCCGCAGAGGTCAGCCTCCTACCTTCACAGCACTGGCTAGGGGTGTCCTGTGGGCACCCGCGCACCTTCCAGGTGGCTCCCCACTTATCCCAGAAGGGGGTAGCTTTTTCAGAGCGGGCACACCTTTCCAACCCTTCCATTTCTCCCCCAGCAACTGTGGTTTCCAGATCTTTTGCCATATTTGTCCTTCTACCCTAGGGGCACGTGTGCTTGCCTTGCTCAAAGCCGGGTTCCACTTCCCCAACGAACCTAGGGGAACGAAAAGCAGCCTGGCGTGCTCCTGCGGAGGCACTGGAGATGCACACTAGGGTCCTGACCCTGCCTTCCTACTAGCCTGTTTTCGTTCTTGTTTTTTAATCTACTGGAGTGACGTTTGTTAATAGTGTTATGTAAATTTCAGATGTACAGCCCTATAACTTGAAATCTGTGTATACTCTAGTGCCTGCTCACTACCTGAAGAAGTCTAGCCTCCTTCCATCACTATGTATTTGACCCTTTACTCTCTTCTGTTCTCCCCCAACCCCCTTCTCCCCTGTTAATCCCCATTCTGTTGTTTGCCTCTATGAGTGGTTTTTGTTTGTTTGTTTGTTTTTTCCTTCAGTGGATGATTACATGAAGGAGATGTGGCACATATAGACAATGGAAGACTAACTTGGCCATTAAAAGAGAAAAACTTGCCATTTGTGACAATGTGGATAGATCTGGAGGGCATTACACTAAGTGAACTAAGTCAGACGAAAAAGGACAAGGACCATGTGATTTCCCTGATATGTCAAATATAAAAATAAAAAGAAACAAGCCATTCGGCATGTTTCTGGGCAACGGAGCCCCAAACCAGTGTAAGTCCCATCCTGCCACCCACCCACACAGTGATATGTGAAAGTTAAGGAACAGAAAGCTCTTCGTAACCGGCTATGTGATACAAATTTAAGGGACGATGATGATATTGCAGCTATCCAAACTCCCAGTGTTCTAATCCCAAAGCTCAATACAATCTTTCAGCTCCTCCTCCATCCTTCTCACCTTCCCTGGCTTTCCAAAGTTGCCCAGCCTTCTAGCTTGAGTTGCCAAGCATGAAAATATGCATCTGGCAAGCCTCCCCTGCTCCCGGGGCAACTTCCCTGGCCTCCTTCCCCTCCCATGACCACATCTGTAGGAAGCAATGGAGTCCATCTGAAGTTGCTCCTTTCTCGGAGGTTTTAGTCTCAGTTTCAGGCATGTGAGGCAGAGGGAAGAAGACACTCTGACTGAAAGATACCTAAGATCTATAGATATGAGCTCCCAGCCGACAGCCCCCTCCCGCTCCTGCACACGGCCTCCAAACGACTCTCCTGTCACAGACTTCGGGTGAGCAGGAGTCGGGAATCCAGCCCTGGTATTAAACTGTCTAGTCTCAGCCCGGAGATTCTAAAAGTTGCCTCTACTCCAGGCCTCTACAATTTTGTACTTAATTACACAGTCTGTTTCTGTCCCCCATTCTCTGTGTATTCCCGCACGCAAGGACACATGTCTTCCTGAGTACATTCTCTTGGCCGCAGCCGTGTCTCAGGCATCTCTGTAGAAGCTTAGAACTTGTTCACAATAAACTTGTCTAATTGGTTGAATATTATTGTGCCTTAATTTTCCTAACCTGTTTTATGCTGGTCCCAACCAAACTACTTCTTTCCTTTAAACACTGATGAAGAAATATGTGCCTATGTACAGCAAAAAGATGTGCACAAGAATGATTATGGAAACCGCCATCTGAAATCACTTCAAATTAGAAGTAGCCTCAAATGTCTATAACTAATGAAATGGATGAATTGCAGCAAAAACTTTCAATGGAACACTATCCAGCAGTAAAAAATCAATAAACCACTGCTACACACAATGACATGGCTATTTCACAAAAACATAATTGAGCAAAAAAACCAGACACGAATGAGTGCCTAATGTAAGTTTCCATTTATATAAAGTTAAAAACAGGTGAAACAAATCTACGGGATGAGAAGTCAGAATGATGTAAGATGAGAGGAAGGGAGAAGTAATAATTAGGAGGACGCCGTAGGGATTTCTGGGTGCTGGTAATGTCCTATTTCTTAACCTGGGGACAAATACATGAACGTGTTCACTATGTGATTATTCTTTGCACTGTACACTTCTATGCATTTTTCTATATGTATTTGAGACTTTAATTTGAAAAGGTTTTTTAAAGTATTCATTAGGACATTAGGGTGATATAAAGGGAGGTATAAGCTAGTTGAGTCGAGACTGAATTGAGAAATTATTGGGATGTAAGGACATAGAGTTAACAAGCATAAATCTACATTTTGAGAAATGTGCTTAAAAATAATGAGAAGTTCATTGGTCCATAGTTTGAGGGAGAGTTGGGTTCCAAGTGATGGGTTAAGACAGGAAAGATTAGAATGTATTTATGGGCACCCTGCCTGGTGTGCCTCAGTGGATTGAGTGCCGGCCTGGGAACCAAAGGGTCATCGGTTCGATTCCCAGTCAAGGCACATGCCTGGATTGCGGGCCAAGTCCCCAGTTGGTGTTGCGCTACAGGCAACCACATACTGATGTTCCTCTCCGTCTCTGTCTCCCTCTCCTCCCCTCTCTCTAGAAACAAATAAAACCCTTTTTAAAAAATTTTTTTTTATTTATTTTTAGAGAGGGGAAGGGAGGTAGAGAAACATCCATATGTGGTTACCTCTCAAGCACCCCCTACTGGGGACCTGGCCACAACCCAGGCTTGTGCCCTGACTGGGAAACAAACTGGCGACCCTTTGGTTCACAGGTCAGTGCTTGCTCCACTGAGCCACACCAGCCAGGGTGGATTCTTTTTTCTTTTTACTGCTCCGATTGGGTGTCTTCTGCTTATCTTCCAAATCTCTGATTTAAAGTACATATTTCTTGAGTGAATAAATGAATGAATGAATGACTAGATGGGCAGCCTGCCTTAAACTTTTATCGCTAAGGAGCCAGAAAATTACTTGAAACACTTTTTTTCCTGGGCCCTACTTAAGGCAAACAGGTTGCTTAAGATCCATTACACCTTTTGCCTTTGCCGACAGAGCCTTTGATCAGAAGTGTATGGGGGGCCAGAATCCAATCATGGCAGTGTCAGCCTTCTTTCTGGAGATGGTTGTATAGCGGGCATGTCACTCAGCTCTGGCCAGGGAGATGTCAGATGTCTATTCTGGTCAAGGGGACACCTGCCGGGCACTTCTGGTATAGGCTTTTCCAGATGGGATGTTGTTTTTCCACTTCTGGACATCACCGAGTCTGGGGGTGATGACCGGAACTTCTGAGGTTGAGCTGGCACACACGGCAGGGCCGGAAGAACACAGTCTCAGAGGAAGGGGTGAGAGCCAGGGATGGTTGGCGGGAGCCCGGGGCTGCCTCAGCTCTGCAAGCCTTGTTACCTGAGGTAACTATCCTCGTGGACCAAGGCAGTGAGCTTTCTAAATACATTTTACATCACATCCAACACACACACACACACACACATCATATACAAAAAACACAAAAGTGCTTCACAAGACAAGGTCATTTCTATCATGTGCAAGGTAGTTTTCCTTTTTCTTCCCATTTTATTACTGCATTTTTAAAAATACAAAACCAAGCCATCCTAAAATGGTTTCATTACCTAAAATACATGTGTGACCTGCAGAGTTAAAAAACGGGGGGCCAGGGGGTGGGGTCCTGGTACATTTTCCTGCAAGCTTTAGAGTCAGACTACCTGGGTTAGTATCTGAGCTCGGCCAGTCCCTAGCTTTGTCACACTGGACAAGTTTCTCAACCTTGCTGTGATTTAGTTTCTGGATGAAAATTACCTACCTTCTAAGGTTGCTTTAAGTATTATATGAGTTCATACATGTAAACCACTTAAAATGAGAAGCCACTGGGAGGTCTGAACAGAGACCAATGCGATTTCCCCAAAATGTGATCTCCCCAAAATGTGATCTAAGGCATGGTCCTTGTCCCCGCAGAGCTGACGTTCTTGTGGGAAAGACATCACAGTGTAGAGGTCCTGGGAGTGAGACCGACACAGAGCAGTCTGGGAACGCGGAGAAGAAACACACTCCAACACAGAGAACTGAATCTAATTTTCAGGAGTCAGCGCTGGAAGATAAAATGAATTGTGAAAATTCTACTTACTTCCTTTTCTTTTTTACACGAATAGACTAATGCTCAGAGCGATTTTTGGTTTACAGAAAAAATTTGAGTGGAAAGTGGAGAGACTTCCTATCTATTCCCTCCCCCTCACGTACAGTTTCCCTGTTATTAACACCTTTCGTTTGCCTGGCACGTTTGTTATCATCGAGCCCCAGGTTTGCACAATGATCCCAAGGTCACTCAAGGTGAATTCTCAATCCTATACTGTTTCTTGCAAGATAGTGCATCTCCTATCACTGTTCTGATTTTTTAAACCGTAACATTTTATAACACTTCCAGTGAGATGTCTTCCACGTGAATTTGAATGGACTACTTTGCATTGAAAGTCTCTACTCCTTGCCTGGGTTGCGATGAAACCTCCTTATTATCTGCAACGAAATCTCTTGGTTTCACATCCTCTCTGTTCCTCTGCCCCTCATTTGTTCCATTAACCATCATATTCTGGACATTTGTTGATAGGAAGGACCTCGAACTGTAGAAGTCAAATCAGAAGGGACCACCTCAGAGGCCGCCCTGAGCCCCAGGCCATCCCTGTCCAGTGCTGGCACTTCTGCTGGCATGATCTCAGCAATGGGAAAATCCCACTGTGAGAACCAAGAGTTTGCCGGTCCCTGGCATCCCCGCTGGTGGGTGAGGCCTCGTTATCACACAGCCAGTTAGCGGCTGTGGGGACCGGAACCCAGGAGACGGCTCTGTCCAGGCCATCTTCAGCCCGGGGAAGGGATCTGACGGACACCCATCTTCTCTTTTTCCTGTTTTTCACTTAGTGCACAGGTAACGGAGAGCTGCGGGCACTCAGTGCAGCTCTATGACACAGAGATCGGTATGTACTTGTCCATTGGCTGAATGAGGATATTGAGGCCCAGCGGTCCACGTTCACCCTAATAACAGAGCCCGAGAAAGTATGACCCTCCCACCCCCACGATTCCCTTCCTCTCTCCTCACCCCTGCCCGCCCAGGAAGGAGCTGCACTGAGCAACCTTGCTGGTCAGAAGTCAGAGGGGCTGCGTGCCCAGGGACCACGGTCATAAGGAAATGATGAAGGGTTTTGAAAGACAAGCATGTGGAGAAATGGGGAAGGTCATGGTGGGCAGAGACCTGGAGGGAAGGGAGAAAGGTGGCTGGGTACAGTGGCTAGGGGCAGAGCTGGTATCACACCCACAGCCGTGGCTGCCACTGGGGTCTCAGAGCCTGCTCCCTTCTTCCCTCTGGCTCCCTCAGACCGTATCATTCCGCTGGGTCTTGGTCATGTGTGACGGGATGGATACACGCAGGTGTGTGTTTGTACATACACACATTCACAGAGGTGCCCATGGGTTTATGCATTCTACGTACCAAATTGACACCTGTCCCCAAGCTGGACTCTGAGCCACTCGACCTCCGTGCCCCCAGGAGTTGGCACTCTGGGAATTACATACCGACTGGAGGGTAAGGACCAGCCTCAGCGTGGGTGGGTGCCCTTGGCAGACATTTTTTAAGGGCCAAAAAGGGCCACAGCCTACTTCTCTGCTCGCTTCCTCTCTAACATGTCTTCATGCAGCTGTCATTTCCTGAGCGTGGCTTGTGTCCCCATCACGCAAACTTGAGCCTGGCTCCAAGGAGCCACGTCTCAGCTCTTAGGGGAGTTCTCGCCAGCCACTGTAATTTGCAGGGTTCTTGTGAAAACCAAGGGAGCTTTTAGTAATGAAAATGCTTTGAACAGTTGACATCTCTGATCTAATCTCGTTGTATACACTTCAACGGCGTGTGTAACACAGCTCACTAGCATCCTTACCGCTGAGAGGAAGTGGAGCTCAGTACATAGCACCTGTCAGACCGCATGGAGGGTCCAAGGTTTGAGCAGCGATCACGTCATATGAGAAACTGTTAGCCTCAGATTACCTGGGTGAATGGGGCTGTGCAATTAAACACTATTTTGTTTTGCTTTCTTCATGTTTTTCCTCTTTTTGGGGGGGTAATAGACAAAGGAACCCATGCAAACTGGTATAGTACTTTATTCTTCAGGGGCCCAGATGCCAGTCCCCTGCCTGTCAGGAAGCTGAAAATCTGGGTTGCAGAGAGGCGCGGTTGCAGGAGGCCTGGGGGCCAGATGTGGGGCTGAGGTTGTTTACCAGCTTGCTCTGGGGAAGGGGGCGGAGCCATGGCCCAAAGCACTAACCAGAGGAAACTGCCTATTCCCCAAAGCCATTGCGGAGCTTCCTGCCAGAGCACCTGTTGCTTCAGTTCACTGACTTACGTGGGCTTTTACCTCGACCTCAGAGTTTTTCCACAGATGCCCACGGGAGGGTTTGTGAAAGACCAGCCTACTACCTCCCAGCTCAGACTTAAACTCCTCATGTTTCCTTGGGGCAGGCTGCAGGCAGAAAAAGCACAGTCCTTTTTTTTTTTTTAAACCCTCACCTGAGGCTATATTTATTGATTTTAGAGAGAGGAGAGGAGAGAGAGAAAAGCATCAAACCTGCAACCTAGGTATGTGCCCTGACCAGGAATTGAATCCGCAAACTTTTGGCGTATGGGGCTCCACCGAGACTTTCCTCCGACCAGCCCCGGCCACCGAAGCACCAGGTTTTTGAATTCCTGCAGTTAAGTCCCGGCTGCACCAGTGGAAAGCTGCGTGACCCCTCCCTGTCCAATGAGGAGAGGGTATAATAGCTACTAGCTATGAGGATCAAGTAACTTTCTCTCCCAACCATTTTATTTCCCTTGTCCTTCCCAGATCCCAGGGCTCCTTTGCTCCTTCTCTTGCGCGGCCAGGCAAAACTCAAAATTCTTCATTTACTTTGCAAAGCAATTTATTGCGCTTTAAACCAGATCCTGGGACCTAACTTTTCAGGACTGAGTGACTATGCAAGTGTTTTGCTAACAACACTAACACAATCTCTTCTCCCAAAGGGATTCTGCCTCCAGCTTTGATATAGCATGCATTTCCCCCCTTCATGTCTGTATTTGTTCTTCACTCTACAATCCCCTTGTTCCTCAAGATAACCTAAAGTGAATGAGACAGCCGAACTGGTCCGCCACCTCCTACAGGCTTCACGAGTCCCCAGGGCATTGCTCTGCTCACAGGCCACTTTTTAACAATCTGAAACCAGCCATGCCTTCCCGACCCTTTTCCCCTTCATGTCCCTCCTGTGCCTTTCTGTCAGTTTATTTATGAAGTCTTTCAAAGCCACCACGCCACCGCACCACCATTTGAGCAATACGCATTTAGTATGTACACCTGCCAAACATTGGGGGTGGGGGGAGGGTGGTAGTTGTTTTGTAACAAAATTGCAAAAAGCCGGCCATGGTAGAAAGTGTTCATCACCAATGCAACATTCTTCCCCCCGCCTCCCGCCAGCCCCCGACATTCCCCTTCTGCTCTGCTGATTGATTCTCGATGTGTTCCGCCACCAGTAGAAATCCTTTGACTCTGGGGAGGGAGGACCCCTTACTGTGGTCATCGGGAATGAACTGCTATTCACGTAGACCACACAGAGTCGTTCTCCGAAGGTTGGCTGCGTGAACCAATGAGATATGAGCAGAAGCTCGCTGGACGTGGCTTCCAGGAAAGCTGTTGCTTTCTTGGATAAAAAGGAAGAGGCTCCACTGGCAGGCCCTCTTTCGTCTCTTTGTCATTTCTTCTTCCCTGGAATACTGACATTATGCCCATTTTTCTCTTCATTATTTTCATGGTTCCCTTTAAATCCTCACTCATACTTATGATAACTGCTCTTTAAGGCTCTGGTATGTCATTTCTTCTCTTCCTATTGACACTTTTTTTCCCTCCTGGCCATGAGTCACATTTCCTGTTTCTTTGGCACATCTGATAATTTTTTATTGGAGGCTGAACCACATGACCGTTGTCGAATGTTCAGACTGTGCCGCCGGTGGGCTGGCCTGAGTGCGGTGGCAGCCGTGGTGAAGCTCTGTTGGGGAAGGTCTAGGGCTCTCTTCAGGGCCAGGGTGCCCTTTAATAAGGATCGGACCTGGACAGGTCCCAATTGCATTCCCCAGCTGCTCCACCGAGACTTTCCAGTCTGGCCAGTCTTACAGCAAAATGTCTCCCAGCGCCACACAAGCTCTAGTGTTTGTTCAGCTTTTAGCTCCCTGGAGGTGTGGTTTTCCTCGGTAATTGTTCTTTGACTTTTTCTGGAGCTTCACTCCACGTATGTACAACTTTACATTTAGCTGAAGGTGCAAGGGCATCCCACCCAGATTCCTGAAGCCCCTTTTCCGTAGGGCTCAGTTATCTCTGATATGCCAGCGCTCAATTTCCACCCAGCTCAGCCTCTTCCAAGTCCAGTTTTTGTCTCCTCAGCTCAGCCATGCTCTCCATGAAGTCTGGAACTTGTCCCGAGGCAGAACTCTGGGGTGGCAGTAGGGTGCATCCCGTTCGTTTTCCTTCTCTCGGGGGGTCACAGTGCTGCACTGACTGCATGGCGCCTCCTGTCTGAAAACAGTGGTTTCACGTATTTAATCGAGTTTTCTAGTTTATGACACAACGGTCCCTCCGTCGTAAGTGGAACTAACCTCAAACACTGCTGAACTATGTAGCGCATTTCAGCCCCCGCGCAGTGCCTGGGGTTTGAACTTGAGTGTGAGTTCGTTGCCATGTGGTAGAGGAGCCGACACGCAGGGTGGGGAAATCCTTGGAACTAGGAGTAATGTCCAGGTGTTTCACATTCTCGGGCTGTTCTTCTCTTTTTCGTTTTGTTGTATTTTTTATTTTAGAGAGGGGGAAAGGGAAGGAGAAAGAGAGGCTGAGAAACACCGAGGTGAGAGAGGAACATCGATTGGCTGTCTTCGGTACGCACCCCCAGGGACCTGCACCCCAGGCATGCACCCTAACTGGGAATCGAACTGGTGACCTTTTTATGGTTCATGGACGATGTCCAACCAACTGAGCCACACCGGCTGGGGCTCAGCCTATTCCTTATGCTCAAGTCGTGGCATTTCCCCTCCAGCTTAGCTCCTCTGAGCACCCCCTGTCCCTCAGTCCCTGCCTTTTAGCACTTGGAGTGGGCTTTAGCCCGTCCCCCTCCAACACCTGCCCCGCAACCACTTTACACTCGCTCAGAGAGACCTTTCAGGCCCGAGTGTATTCAGGCCATTTACAGGGACCAAGACCCACTGCACGACGAGCCAGTGGGATGAGCGTTCTAATTCTCGCCACTTCGGTGTCTGCTTCACATTTCCCCCACAGGCCCCTGGCACATCGGTGGCCACCTCGGGGAAACGGTGTCGTGAACAGCAACACGTAAGCAAGTGAGAGTCATCGCCAACTAGCGTGAACAATAAACAGCTGCCTCTGTGTGTCAGGCCATGAGGAGCTGAGGATCTCAAGGAAAAGGCCCCCTTTCTCGGAGAGAACTCGTTCTAGGGCCTGCGGCCCAGCTGGGGTGCATGGGTAGAGAGTGTCTGCAGGTGTCCGCCTCCCCCAAGGTCGTGCCCTTACCAGTGTAGCCCACCTCCGGGGACTAAATGAGGTGGGAGTACAGGTCCCAGCATTTTGGCGTGAAGCAGAACAACTCCGATGGACACCGCTTGTTCTAGAGCTTCCAGGCCATGTTGGCCAAAGTTTTGTCAGAGCTGTACCATGACTCAGCTCCCCCCTGCCCAGTCCTGTCCCTGTAAACAGTTTGTGCCCAAGCTCTGACACCACATCTGTTTCGGGAGAACCTGACCTGTGACACAGAGAACCACCACTGGGCTTGGGCAGCATGTAGAGTCTGGGTTCCTGCAGCCAGCACCTCAAGGTCGGGTCGTGGGCGATGGGCCCACAGAAAGGTTACCCTGACCTGGTCAGTTATGGCCCCTCACAACTCTCCATCTCCCTTCTTTGCCAATGTGACAGGACAGTGAAATGAATAGGCAGAAATTACTGGAAATGATACTAGATATTTACCGAGTGTCCATCCTGATCCAGGCACTCTGCGAAGGGGTTCACACGCATGGTCACATTTAAACCCCACCAACAGCCCACGGGGAAGGTCATCGTGTTATCCACATTCTCTAAGGACCTTCCCTGGCCGTGTCTGCAGAGAGTTGGGTCACACCCATGGGTGGATGATGTGTGACAACCCCAGGTCCCTCCAGGGCCTGGGCACCACCTTCTACCCGCAGGGGTGTCCCACCTTCGGCCCATGGGCCGCACACGGCCCAGGATGGCTACAAATGCAGCCCAACACAAAATCGTAAATTTATTTAAAACTTTATTTTTGCTCATCGGTGTTTGTTAGTGTTTGTGTATTTAATGTGTGGCCCCAGGCAGCTCTTCTTCTTCTAGTGTGGCCCCGAGACGCCAAAAGGTTGGACGGCCCTGTCGGCAGGAGCACTGACAACAGCTTCCGCTTCATCTCTGGCTGCCGTTTCCATCCTCCTGTCCCTCCTTCCTCCCCCAGCTCTCAATTCTGCAGCCCCTGCGCAGGCCCCTCTAGCAAATCAGGGGCGCTTTCAGTGCCCAACCCCCACCCTCAAAAGTAGGAAGGCAAAACGCTTGCCAGCCCACATCCTGTACTTGAGCAAATTTCCCACCAGTGGTTCAACCCAGGCAAGCTTTTATGCAACACTTTTGAGTTTATGGCTAGCCCGGCGGACACCAAGCCTGGATTCCCAGGAGGTCGTTCATCCATTCCTTTATCAATGATGAACTACCAGCGATGGGCCGGCTGTGTGCAGGAACTGGCTGGAAGCACACAGACGATTGGCTTACTCATTTATTCTTACACTTGTTTATTTAACAATGACTTAGTTTGTCTGAGACAAGCTTTGAAGATCTGGTGAGGCTCAAGGAACAGCCTTGACCTCACATCACACTTAGCAGAAGGGAGAAGGGGTAGAGTCCATTACTAGACGACTTTACTGTACTCCAGTCTCCCACGCAAAGGACAGATGAGAGATTTTTGGGTCAGGTTTGATAGTGACTTCTCACGCAAAAAGGGTTCTCAGAGAAGGTGGGTCTTTGGGTTCCTCTTTATTTCCTTCCTCCCTAGTTCTTTACGGGGGTCAGGTTTTTCCATTTTTTAGGTTCTCCGGGTGCCGGGCAAGCCCACCCCTCTCACCAGGAAGCAAATACCTTTTTTGAACCTACTCTCCCTCCTCTCCTCGCCTGCTAGACGCTTGGCCTCTTTACCTGAGCTCCCAGCGTCCTGCCTCATGGAGGGTGCTCGCTTTGGCACATCCCACGTGTCCCAGGCTGATGTATGTGAAAAGAGCCCATCTCCTCTGCCCAGAGGTACATTCACAAAAGCCCCCTTTCTTTTCTTTTTTTAAAAATTGAATTTATTATTGGGGTGGCATTCGTTTGCGAGTCCATACTGGTTTCAAATGCACAACTCAATAAAACATTATCTGCGCACTGCGTCATGTGCCCCCGAAGCCCCTTTTCCTTGCGCCAGGTTTAGCCCTGAGCCAGGCCCGCAGAGCAAGGAGGGGAGGTGCCGCGCCTCAGGGACGCGTGCGAGTTGGTGCGAATAAGGAAAATCCGTTTCCCCATATTTAGAGTAGAATATGGAGAAATGGGTTTTCTGCATTTTTTCCCCCTTCCACCCTTCCTGGTACTCTTTCTCTGCTTCCTCCTTTTTTGGGTGCACTATTTCTACACTGAGCTGGGGAGACGGCACCCTCCTAGGACACAAGCCTAGCGACCAGCGTCCCACAGGTGTTTAGGCGCCCACCAGCCACCACCAGAGGGCGCCACGTCCCCTCAGCCTCCTGGGCCAAGGCTCTCTCCCAGTCTAGGCTGGGGACTGGGCGGAGCACTACTGAGGGGAAGGGGCGGGGGGAGCGGTGCTGGGTGGGGCCTAGATCCTGGCTTCCATCTGGACCAGTGACAGTGCCTCAGTTTCCTCAGTGACAATAAAAGTCTCCGTTTTTATATCCATCTGTGGCAGGGCAGGGCTCTGAACTCCTCCTCAAGCAAACCTCTAAAGCAGATTTCTGACCAAACCTTGGGTTTGTAAGTATAGTTTTCTCACCTTTTAGGATTCGGGTCCTCCTTGGGGTTTGGAACAGGGCTAGATCTTGCCTTTTGAGGCCTCCGTATATATATCATGGTGACCGGGGCTGGCATTTGAATCTGGCCTTATCCACCAAGAAACGGACACCCTCACACTCCCTCCCATCTGGCAATTCTCAGTTCCAACAAGGCCCCTAAACTCTCCTCAGTTACACTTGTACCCTGGCAATGCCCGGACCCTCCTTCTGTCCTATCTCAAAGCGCGCCTCCTGGAGGAAGCCGGCCGGGTCCCTGCCAGTCCTTCCACTCACCGCAGTCCCGTTCCGTCGGTACTGCTGAGCTGTCAGCATTGAATTCTCTGCTCCTTCATCCTACATCTTACATGGCGCTCACCTGTGTCCTCTTTCCTGGGTTAGATGCAGGAGCTACAAAAGAAGATAGATTAAACTCCATAAGAAATATTTTTTTAAATTGCACAGTGGCGATATGAACAAAATACTAAGTGAAAAAATGGGAAACAGTTAAAATAAATATGAGAGGGAAAAGATAAATTTATATGATACAGAGAGAACTCCTAAAAAGCAATACCAAAGGCATACACAATCCAATAAAAATGGGCAGGTAAAAGCCTGTACGAGTCCTGAAAGCGAGCACAGGCTAACGGGGCAGGAATCCTGGGTGTCTGGGGTCGCAGTTTTGAAGAGGAGTGGCGTGGGCCCCAGGTGGATGTACCCCTGGCCCTGCAGCCTCCTCGCCTCAAGGTGAGGGGTGCGGCTGGAGAAGGATCAGAGTGGAACTATTAAAAGCAGGGGACAGCACCCTGGCTGATGTGGCTCGGTGGACTGAGTGCCAGCCTGCGAACTGAAAGGTCGCTGGTTTGATTCCCAGTCAGGGCACATTCCTGGGTTCTGGGTCCAATCAATGGATCTCTCCAAAGAGAGGGAGAGAACAATGTTTCTCTCCCTCTCTTTCTCCCTCCCTTCCCCTCTCCCTAAAAATAAATAAATAAAATCTAAGAAAGAAAGAAAGAACGAGCACATTAGCGACCACATTATGGCCCATGGGTCAAATCCAGGCTGTTGCCGGTTTTTGTAAATAAAATTCTATTGGAACACACCCAAGCCCCATTTGTTTACATATTATCTATGGCTGCATTATTTCTCCAATGGCAGGGAGAAAACAGAGACAGAATGGCCTGCAAAGACTAAAATATTACTATCTTACCATTGACAGAAAAGTCTGCAATTCTTCCTCTAAAGCACGGTGCCAAAGAAGGTACAATGGCTACCCTGGCCTAAGGCCCACACACCCTAATTCTAGGATAAATTGTGTTTTTTCCTATCTCTTCCAATCCTTTCCTTGTAGAAAAAAAATGATTTTTTTATCCTACACTTCGAACAACACTTTCTTGTGAATTTCTAATCCTTGTGGCTTATGAAGGAGGTCACGTAAGCCCAATTTGCGGATGGACTCGCAGGCTCGAGGGATGTAAGGTCACAGAGCTGCTAAGTGGTGGCAGCCCCAGAATGTCTGCAAAGGAGGGGTTTAGAGAAGGTCACATGATCCGAAGGGAAGGGAGAGTGGGCATACTAGGGGATTTGTTTCAAAACTGCTTCAGCTATTCCCTTAGGACTGAGAAAACCCCAGATATGTACCGAAGAACAGGGGTGGTGAGTGCTGCTGGAGATTAGGGGAGCTTAGTTCCCGGGGCCCCTAAATGCCCCCCTAGAGCTCAGATCTCCTTTCTGTGAGATAGGCATTGTTTGGGTGCCTCTCTGGTTTTCTAACTCTGGCTCAGCCCTTTGCTGCCTCTGGTTATCACGCTCTCCAGAAGCAGAATTGCCGAGTCATTAAGAGCACAATCTGGAGTCAGACTACTTGGGTTGACACCTACCTCCCTCCCTCCCTGGCTTTGTCAGTAACTTGCTGGCTGTGTGACCTTGGGCAATTTACTTACCTTCTCTGGGCCCCAGTCTTCTCCTCTGTAAAATGAGAATAATAGGAATGCCTCTTTCCCAGAGAAATGGGGGAGTGAGTTACTATTTGCAGAGCATTTAGTGTCTGAACTAAATGCTAGTGCTAAATGCTAAAGGCTAGTGTCCGAACACATCACGGACAATTTGTGTGTTTGTTGTAACTTTGATTATTATGGACAGTGGCCCAGCACATTAACGTTGGCCTTGTCTGGAGCCTGAGAGTTCATCAAAGGCCCGTGTCTTTGGCTCCAAGCCCTGAAGTCTACGGAGCCACCTCTCATACCGGCTGCAAGCACAGAACCATTTACTTTGCAAACTTCCTGGAGGAGATTGAGGAGATAAGGGCCTCTTGTTTAGCTCCTGGCACATTGCACTTGCTGAATGAATGTTAGCTGTTATTAATATTCTCAAGTCGGGCCCAGTTCTAGTTAGTCGATGCCGCAAGTTCTTGGCAGTCAGTGATTACGGGTTCAGCCAGAAGTCAACTGAATTGAAGGCCCAAAGGATCGGCGGAGAGTGTGGATAATCAATAGCCCTGGGAGTGCCATCAGCCTTTCATGACACATACTGACATGCGGAGGACACATTCCTGAATATTCTGTGACCCCAGATTGCTCTTAAATGGGGCTGGACCAGCACCTTTCAGAGGGTCGTGAGAACTCATCAGGTGGCAGAACTCTGTCTTATCACTAGTCATCTTTAAGTGGGAGGAGTCCCCACACTTTCTCTCATGGTACAGCCCGCAGTGCCACCCTGTCCTAACTGGGATTGTGGTCTGGCTGGGCGGATGCCCGGGGCTGGTATCCCCTCCAAAGGCGAGACCAGGCCTGCTGTGAGGGAGAGCAGGCCATGCCTTTGCTCCTCTCGTTGTCTCCTGGGGCTGAGGGACCCTCAGACGTGGAACATGTGGGATGTGGCATCCTGGTAGGCTTCCTATAGGTGCATCCCTTTCTGTATGAGCAGTAATGCTGGGAGTGGAGTGGAGTGGAGGGAGGCCCTAGAACATTGCAATTCTCAGCCTCAATCCACAGGCATTTTTGTAGCTGTCTCTTCTCCGGTTTATGCAGCTCCTTGTCCCCGGCCGCCTGCTTCTCCCTTCTGAGTCAAAGCCTAGTTAGAAATGTCTGTCCCCCGTGAATTTCCTCCACCCTCTGTAAACCGGGCCACCTTCGATTAAACAGAAGCAAACTTGGCAAGTAATGCTTTCTCAGTCCAAACCTGGTGGAAACTCGCAGACTTCTAGCTGCCCCCCGACCTCCATCGCCACAGCGGAATTGAGGAGTTGCGAGATGGGCGGGGTCAGCCATGCTGTGTGGCCAGGTCAAACTGCTGCCTGACTTCCCTTGTCCATCCTGCACCCCTAGGGTCCAGCTCGTCTCTTTCGACATGTGGGGTCTCCTCTGAAATGACTTTGAACCGTAGGCCAGCCTCATACAGGTGCCAGATACGCCATTTTCCTAAATGTACCTTCAGTCAACAGCCTTAGAAGGCTGTTCTCACGGAGTCTCCATTGTGTCCTGGGGTGATTACCCAACAAGGAAAACACAGATTAGAGTCAGAGGGTAAACGGAGCCATGTGATGCCCCTACCACCTTTATGCCCGACTCCCTTGCCTGCAGAAGGGAGCCGGGTGCAGGGTGGGAGGGCCTGTCACGCTCCCTATAAAAAGCTCTTGGGTGCTCATTCAGGCCTGGAACTCCCATTTAGGATTTCCCACCAAAATGGGCAAATTGCTGGTTCTTGCTGGTGAGTCTTTCCCCAGGGGCCCAGTTCGGCTCCCAGAGTAGCTGCTTTTCCTCCGCCGTTTGCTCTGCCTCCACCCGCACTCTTTGTCGTCCCCTTTCCCTCTTGCAGCCTCCTTGGGATCCTGACATAGCGAGGAAGGAAGGGAGGGAAGAAGGAAGGGAAAGGCCCGCTGAGTAGCTGCGGGCTTCAGCTGGGAGGGCCGTGGATAACGCTGGTGCGCCAGTGCAAGGTCGTTTCCCCGGAGTACGATGATGGGAGACTTGGGGGAGCCCCTTCCATCCTCACGTCCTGAGCTTCTTCCTCGCTGCCAGTCACGGAGCAGGAGCTCAATGCATGGGCTGTACCAAGGATTTATCAGCTAACAGGAGCAATTAGCAGGGAAAAAAAAAAAAAGGGTACGAGGCAGATTTTATCTGAATATGTACTGTGGGCCAGGTGTGAGGGGGCTGGAGACGCAGGCAGAAAAGGGCTTAAAGAGCTAATGCAGCTTCTCGCGCGCTAACTCTTCCCCGCAGCCGGTGCCTGAACGGGCCGACCGCCCAGTGAGAGCGATCGGTGGGCTGGGCACAGAGCTCATCCCGTGTATCTATATGGTTTGGTGGCTTGAAAGGGAATAAAATTTAGAATTGTCATTTGAGTTGAAAAGTAGAATGAACCCCAGCCGCTGTAGCTCAGCGGATTGAGCCTCGGCCTGCGAACCTAAGGGTCGCCCGTTCGATTTCCCAGTCAGGGCACAGGCCTGGGTTGCGGGCCAGGTCCCCAGTAGTGGGTGCGCGAGAGGCGACCACACATTGATGTTTCTCTCCCTCTCTTTCTCCCTCCCTTCCCCTCTGTCTAAAAGTAAAATAAATAAAACCTTAAAAAAAAAGAAAGAAAAGAAAAGTAGAATGAAGTTGGTTCTAGAAAAGGTGGGCTCTAGATCTCAGTGTGAAGACACCCCTATGGGAAGGGGCCCTCTGCCTGAAACCCCCCTCCTCCATCTCCAGTTGCTCCTCTGTCCTTCTCCCTCAGTTCAGCTTACCTTTGGGGCCCACTCACCCTGCACATACTGATAGGGGGCTGACTATGTCCCAGGCCCTGTGTTGGGCAGAGGGGACTTGGCAGGGTGAGCGCAGTCCCTGCCCTAAAGGTGCTCACAGTCCAATGGGAAGACCAATAGACAATTATCTTTCAGTGTGATAAGTTCTGTGACGGAAATAAGCCACCACAAATACCAAAGGGGCCTAGAGGGAGAGCAGAGACCCTGCCCACATGTCACCTCCCTTGGGAAGACATCCATCCTTGTTTTTCATAACACTCTGTGTGTAACTCTGTCTCATCACCAGTCACATCGCGTCACACCCTTGTGCTCACAGACTTGACCGTCCCAGCCGGCTGTGAGCTCTTTGCGGGCAGGGACCTTGTCCAGTTCTTTCTTTTTATCTGCAGCACCCAACACTTAATACGAGTTTGTTGAAAGAATAACAGCGAATTTTTCTGGTTCCTGAGATGCACACTGTCACCTGAGCTGCCAGGTAGCTCACCGAAGCCTATGTCAGCCACCTTCCCCCAGAGCATCGTGCGAGGGTCCGTGGTGGGAAAGGATTTCTAGAGCAGGGTGGGGGGCGGGCAGCACACCTCAGATGCTCTTCACGTACTGGCCAGTGTTCCCCAGGCCTGGCCCACTCCCTCCAGGGAAAGGATGAACCTGCTACCCTCTGACCAAGGTCTCTTTTCTTCAGTAGGGCTGGCCCTCCTGCTGCAGCTGGGTAAGTGCCCCACGTGAGGGTGGGGAGTGCCGGGGTACCTGGGGGAAGAACACAGTGGTCAGGGCAGGGTTCAGCTCTTACTTCCTGCCATTCCAGGCACAGCAACCAAAATCGTGTGTTACTTCACCAACTGGAGCCAGTACCGCCCTGGGATTGCCAGCTACATGCCGGAGAACGTGGACCCTTGTCTCTGCACGCACGTCATCTATGCCTTCGCTGGCATGGCCGACAACCAGATCAAAACCATCGAGTGGAACGATGAGGTCCTCTACGCCGGCATCAATGGCCTCAAGAACTAGTGAGTTCTGGGCTTGGGCCCTGTGCCGGGTTGGGGAGTTTCCGTTGGAGCCTTCCAGGAGTTTCCCCTGAGACACCAGCACCGGGACGCCTGGTCTTTGAGTCCCGACCACAGTCACTCCCGTGCCTCATTGGCAGTCCGCATGCTCTGCCCGGGAAAGGCAGGCTGCTGTCACTTTTCTGGCTTGTTTTCTCACCAGAATCTCAGTGTCATAGTCTGTGTATCCCAGGGGGTGAGAAGACTACCCCCTGCAGTTTGCCGTGCTATGGTGCATCCCATGCCAACCCGGGTTCTCATGCCAATTAAATGCTGAGTGTATTTATTGGGCGGCTACCATGTCGGGCATTTTTCTAGGTGCTTTTCAGGTATTATTTATGTAACCCTCACAATAAACACTATGAGGTTGGCATATTAAAGTTTTAAAAGATACTGTCACCCTGACCGGTGTGGCTCAGTGGGTGGGGCATCATCCTGCGAAGCCAAATGTCACCAGTTTGATTCCTGGTCAGGTAACGTGCCTGGGCTGCAGGTTTGGCCCCTGGTTGGGGAGCCTACCAAAGGCAACCGATTAATGTTCCCCTCTCACATCAGTGTTTCTCTCCCTCTCTTTCTCCCTCCCCTCCTCTGTCTCTAAAACAATAATAAAATTTTTTTTAAAAAGACATTTTCAACTCAAAAAATTATGAAGACATTAAAAGTTTTCCCTAGCCCGGTGAGTGGGAGAACCCAAGAATACCACATTAGCTGATCAGATAGGTTAATTCACAATTTGGTCCAGTTAGGAGCCTGGCAGGTAAGTTTTCAGGTCCAGTACACAGGACCTGGGTGCCTGCTGGGAGACACCATGGGTTAGAGGTGTTAGGTCTACATCCTGGCTCCGCTGGCTGGGTGACCTTGAACAAGTTGTTTATCCTTTGAATAACACCTCAAGGTCAAATGAGACTGACAGAGAGGAGCAATGGCACTTGGTGGGCACATAGGAAGTGGTAGATGCCCTCACTGCCTCACTCCCGGCTCTTCCCTTTAAGAGACTAAGACTTGCATCTTTCTGCCTTTGGTTGTCCCAGCAACTCCAGTGAACCCACCACCTGTGCTAAGAAACTGCATTTAGGTTCCCCCATCCTCCCCTGGGGGCCCTGCCCTTTCTCCCCCTGGAGCTCACTGCCGCACCAGGATCCATCGGCCCACTGGCAGAACAGGGAGTGAGAACCTGTTCAATGACTATTTATCCTGTGCCTGGAGGTGCCCACAGCAAGTCCTTGCTCCTACAGAGACCTGTGCTCCCAACACAAACTCCTAGACTAGAGATGGGGCAGCCCTGAGACTGCTTAGGTGTGGGATATAAGGGCGGAGGGACTGACCAGCAGATGACAACCCTTTGTCGGTGGAATTTCCTTCACATTGGTATCTTTTCTATTGTCAGCAACCCAGAACTGAAAACCTTGCTATCTGTTGGTGGCTGGAACTTTGGAACCCAGGGGTAAGGCCTTGCATTCGCGGCTGAGTCACTCCCACATTACACATTCTCATCCGAGCTCCTAGGGCTCTGGGTCTCTCTGAAGTGGGTGGCCTCTGACCTCAGATCTCAGCTTAGACACCCAGAAACCTGGTCAAAGCTCTCCTGCAGTCTGTCCTTCCCCTGTCCCAGCCCTTACCACACTGCATTTTAACTGCCTGTGTACTTATCTATGCCTTCCTCTGCCTGAGATTCTCCAAGGTAGAAGCTCTACTTGGGTCGCCACTGTCCCCCACCACCACTCAAGGTGAACTGAATGACTGAATAACTGAATGTCTGTCCAGACAATAGTCAAGAGGTGAAGTGACAAGGCAGAGGATCCAGGGGCATAGGCCACTGTTGTTTCCTCCTGTGTCTGCCCCATGGGAGGATCCTGCCCTTGAGAGAGTCCCTGTCAAAGCCCATCACTGACGCTATGACCATAGACGTGTGTTGACCCCAGATTCTCCAACATGGTGGCCACTGCTGAGAACCGCCAGACCTTCATCCAGTCGGCCATCCAGTTTCTGAGGAAGTACAACTTCGATGGGCTGGACATTGATTGGGAGTATCCTGGCAGCCGTGGCAGCCCAGCGGACACCCAGCAGCTCTTCACCGTCCTGCTGAAGGTGACTCACCCTGCCCGTGTCCAGAGAACATAGGACCTGGTCCACAGCTGTCTGGGGAGGAGGTCTCTCTCTGTCTGGTGGGGGGTTTTGACAGAGGCCAAATGCACTCCAGCAAAGTGGGGAGAGCTCAGCCTTTCTGGCTCAAAGCCCGATTTCCTTAGTACAAGACCAGATCTATCTTTTAGGGAAAACTCATGTGGCCAAGTTACAGAGGCTGGTATAAGGCAGCATAATGGAACTTAAGAGAATTACAGCGAGAAATGTAACTGCCAAGAGGACAGGAACATCCATGTCCTACCTCTAGGCACAGCTGTGGGAAGTCAGATAGTCCTCAGACAGGTCCTCAGTTGGCAGGACAGGGCACGGGCCACGATGGACCAGCTACAGACTGAGGCGTTCAGGGTCCTGCGCCCTGAGAGGTGGTGCAGACACCTCTAGCGAACGGGGCATCGGCCCCCAGGACCAGACATAAACTTACTGCTCACAGCTGGGTCGAGCACCAGTGTTTGCTCTGATACTCTTATTTCCTTTCCTTCCACGGCTGATTTTTCTGGGTATTAGATTCAATCATATACAGTTTGCAGAGCTAGGAGCCATTTTTATCTAAACATAACCATTCTCTTCTCATTTTTCTGCTTTGACATTCTTTGTTCGTTTTAAAGGTTAGCTCTCAGAGGGTCATCAATGTCCCTTCATTCACAAGTTTTGGGGGAGACAACTCACCGTTGTCCCCAGAGACCAACAGCAGTTTTCGGATCGAAGGACGCTAAACTGAGCACTTTCGCAGATTTCCTCCCAAGAACTGTGACCTTGTCACGTGCTCCCTGGGCCCTCTAGCCTGAGTCCAGTGTCCTCTGTTCCATAGGAAATGTATGAGGCTTTTGAGCAAGAGGCCACGCAGAGTAGCAAACCCAGACTGCTGATTTCTGCTGCCGTGTCGGCTGGCAAAGGGACCATTGAGACCGCCTACCAGATCCCCGAGATGTCGAAGTAAGTAAACCCCAAGCCCAGGAACCCAGGTTCAGAGCTAAGCGGTACCTCCGCCATAGATTGGCCAATGCCCAGGACAGAGAGGGCTCATTCCCAAAGGAATAAGATGGTCCTAACTCCCGAGAGACATGAGAAGCCAGCCTGAACCCTGGGCTTGTTTCTAAATCTGTTTCCAAGATTCTCAACGGTAAGAGGCTATTGGAGAAAGTGAGCTGAGCCTCGAACTTCCACCAGTTCTGCAGGTCCGAGCACAGCCTTCCATATTGATTATGGCTTGTGTGCTTTCCGTGTATCAGGTGTTCTTGAAATCGAGGTGAGGAAGAATGGAGCAAAGAATAATGAAGCACATGCCTCATGGCGTAATTGCCAACAGCACAGCTGAGAGGGCCTAGGGGCTTTAGGGGAAAGCAATTTCCCCCCGATCATTTCTCTTCTCTGGTACCCCAACCACCCAAGGTACATGGACCTCATCAATGTGATGACCTATGATCTCAGGGGCTCCTGGGAGGGCTTCACGGGCGAGAACAGCCCCCTGTTTGCAGGACCCAATGACCAGGGCGACTACAAATTCTTTAATGTGGTAAGTGATGAAATGGAATTAATTGTATTCATTTATCTTTTGCACCAGAGAAGGCAGAATAGTGGCTTGGGGGTTAATTCTAAACAATGGAAAACTTCTTTCTTTCTTTTCTTTTTTTTAAGGGGACTTTGGGTTTGTTTTTTTTGTTTTTTGTTTTTTTAAAGATTTTATTTATTTATCTTTAGAGAGAGGGGAGGGAGGGAGAAAGAGAGGGAGAGAAACATCGATGTGTGGGAGAAACAGCAACTGGTTGCCTCTCGTATGCCCCTAACTGGGGACCTGGCCTGTAACCCAGGCATGTGCCCTGATCGGGAATCCAACTGGCGACCTTTCAGTTTACAGGCCAGTGCTCAATTCACTGAGCCACACGCGCCAAGGCTGGAAAACTTTTTGAAATCCACTGATGCTAGGAGCCCATTTCATGACCCGCCTTTCCCCCACTTCCTTACCTCCCTTCTGCCCTCTCCCTATGCCGTAAGGTTTACCTTCCTACCTCGTATGCCGTAGGCAGGTATGACAATAACTCTACTTAATGATTTGTAGGTGGGTAAATTGCCTACATGTGATTTCAGAGAATTCAACTAGGAACTTAAAAACAGGCTCAGGAAGATCTCCCAGGTGCACGGCCCACGCTCAGACAATTCTGAGCTGCAGCTGGGAACAAGGGGGTTGCGTGGCTGAACTCCAGTTATGCCACAAGTGCCCAGCCCAGGATGAGGGGAGGGAGGGTAAGAAAAAGTCTCATTCCCCCTGAGCACTGGGCCAAATTCCCTGCCTAACTCCTGTACCTCTTGACTGAGGTACCTCTAACCCCCAGGTCTAGTGGGGGAGGCGTTCCTTCCCTTCCTCTGAGGTTGGCTTGACCACATGCAATACTCGAAGTGGCCAGGGAATTGGGTAGAAAATGTAGGCTTTTCCGTAGGCCTCTGGGAACATACTTAGCTGCTACTTAATAACGTCTTCCTCACCTCATCTCCAGGATTATGCGATGAACTACTGGAAGAACCAAGGTGCCCCTGCTGAGAAGCTGATGGTGGGCTTTGGGGCTTATGCTCGTACCTTCACTCTCACTCACCCGGCCGACCACGGCCTGGATGCCCCGACCTCTGGCCCCGGGACTGCCGGGCCGTATACTCAGGAAGCTGGGACTCTTGCCTACTTTGAGGTAATGTCCCAGAGGACCTGGGACGCCTGGGAGAGCAACTTTCTCTGTGATGAAGGATTGGAGATGCCTCCATGAAGAAAGAGCTGATACTCTGATTTCTTTTTTTTTTTTAATGACTTTTTTTTAAAGATTTTATTTATATTATTTTTAGACAGAGGGGAAGGGAGGGAGAGAGGGGGAGAAACATCAGTGTGTGGTTGCCTCTCACGCACCCCCACTGAGGACCTGGCCCACAACCCAGGCATGTGCCCTGACTGGGAATCGAACCAGTGACCCTTTGGTTCACAGATCAGCGCTCAATCCACTGAGCCACACCAGCTGGGGTTGATATTCTGATTTCTAATGCAGGGCATCCCGTGTTGACGGCTCCGAGTGTCAGTGGTAGGGAGGGAAGGGTAGAGTGAACAATTGATGAAGCATCTTAAATTTTAACCTTTTAAAGTAAATGCGCATCTTTAATTCCAGTAGTAGCTAACATCTACTGAACGCAAGTAGACAGCCAGGCTCTGTTCTAAGTGACTTTTATATTTCCTCTCATCTAACCCTCACGATGAAAAGTGAGGTGCCGGTTTTATCCTCTTATGCAAGAGGGGACCCTGAGGCACAGAGGGGTTAAGAACTTTCCTCGAGGTTGCAGAACTAGTAAGTGGCAGAGCTAGGATTCAAAGCTACCGTATTTTTGCCATGTGTAATGTGCATCCACGTGTTTGTGCACATCATACTCGGGGATTATCACACCCATGGCATGTACTCATTATACCCATGTATAATGTGCGCCCTTATTTTTCCCTCAGAAACTTGGGCCAAAAAGTGCGCATTATACATGGCAAAATATAGGGTCAGCTGTGAAGCTCTAGGTCCTAACCCTTGCATTCTAACCTCCTCTTGTTGGTTCTTTGTGGCAAAAACCTTTCAAATAAGAGGAACAGGTAAATTTGTTTCAAAGGGAAATGGGGGCACAAGGTACCAAGAAGCTGCCCTGCCCATGGTCTCGCAGAATGGCCACTGGCACACACAGGACAGGAACTCGTGTCTCATCTCCAGCCAGGGCCCTCGCCACTGTGCAGCCGGATGGGAAGCAAAGCCAGGGAGCGGGGATGAAGCTGGAGCCATGCACTCTGACTTTTGGCAAAGAGGGGTGGGGCGGGGAGCACACCCCAGAAAAGAAAGGGAGGGAGGAGGAAGAGGTGCGCTGAGCCGAGGAGGGGCCATCGGAGACATGACTGCTCCTCCTGCATTTGCCCCAGGTCTGCTCCTTCCTGAGAGGAGCCACCGAGGTGTGGAACGCCCCCCAGGAGGCACCCTACGCCTACAAGGGGAACCAGTGGATTGGGTATGGCAACCCCAAGAGCTTCACCCTCAAGGTAAGGCCCTCTGCGCCCTTCCTTCTGCACATTTGGAAGAGGTAGGGCACTTGCCCTCCCAGCGCATTCGAATTACAATCCCAGGAGACAGATAAGAGAAGTTAGGCAAGGTCTCAAGTTGAGCTAGTTGGAGCAGCCCCTCGGATCCTGTACACTTGCACTTGGCCGCCTTCCTTCTCTGGGCTCCTGCAGACTCCCTTTTGGTCCCCTCCCTGCACTGCTCTGGCCCTGACCCAGTTCTCCAGGGCAGGCATTCTTTCCCACTCCAAGGACCACGGGTCGCGTCGAACAGAGTTCTTCCTCTGCTTGGCTCCTTCCCTGCTTCCAGCAAATCTACTCGTACGCAGGCTGAACCAAAATCAGGAGGCAAGAGGTCACCTGGGCCCTTAGGCTTCGGCCCACTGGTCTTCAGATGCTCTGCCTACCGACCCCAGAGCCCTTAACCCTGTGCCTCCCTGTCTGGGGCCCTGTCTCTTTGCCTAGATACTTGCTGTGTGAAGGGCCTCGTATCTCTAACAGGGCTCTGGAGTCCGTAAGCAGAGCACTAACCCACCCACGCTCCAGCTCAGACAGCCTTGAGAAGGGGTTGGGGATTACAGAGAACAGGAGGAAAGGGCATCTTGGGTCCAAGATTCATTCTTTCTCCCTGACTTGGTATCCTGAAATCTTTCCTTATGTACAACCGTGTTTGTACAGAGAAAAACCATTAAAGGCCCGTGGGCCGAAGCCCAAGGGCCCCGATGCATCCTCCCCGCCATGCTGCTGGAATCGCTCCCTGAACTTGTGCAAAAACGCACTGCAGCCCCCCGATTGTCTCCCACAGGCCGAGTGGCTGCTGAAGAACAACTTTGGAGGGGCCATGGTCTGGGCCATTGACTTGGATGACTTCACGGGCACTTTCTGTGGACAAGGCAAATACCCGCTCATGAATGCCCTCAGATCTGCGCTTGGGGTCTCCACTCCCAGTGAGTAGTAACACGCCACCGACCAGCCATGAGGCCACGCACTCGACATGGTTAGAGAGGAAGGAAAGGCTGTCCGGAGCTCCTCCCACCCTGACCTTCTTCAGACTCCCTGCCTGTCGCAGCATTTTCATGTGGAGCTAGCACTGGAGACCCAGAGAGAAACCCAGGTGGCCTTCCAATAGCCCTCATGGGAAAGGACCTGTCACTCTTCCTGAGGGTTCTCCTCTGTAGAGCCGCTGAGAGGGTTCCAGGACAATGACCTGGACATCCTGGAGACAGGGTAAGGAAGGGGCCAGAGACGCCTTGTCCCCCTGTCCCACCTGCCCAGCTCCAGCCTTTATGAATTTTATGGAACAGTGAGGGCAAAACAAGGCACAGGTTAAGAGGTTAGGAGATGAGGAAAAGGATAAGAGAAGGAGGATCCCGAAGGGGCCCAGCTTGCACCTGTCCCCAGGTGAGAAGCAGAGTTACAGTAGGTCTCAACACACAATTCTGCCAAGCCCCAGGCATCGCGGCTGGTCCGGAAAGCAAGAGGTCAGGGAGCCTGCGGGGAGCTGGGGCTGACCGCGGGACTTGCGTTCCGTGCCAGGCCTGCTGGTCCCAGAGGGTTTATGTCCTCCTCACAGGCACTCTCCGAGGCAGGAGTTATTCATCTATTTAAAAATAAAACCCAGCCCTGGCTGGTGTGGCTTGTGGATTGAGCATTGGCCTGTGAACCAAAAATGTCATGTTGCCAGTTTGATTCTCAGGGCACATGCCTGCGCTGTGGGCCAGGTCCCCGGATGGGGGCGTGTGAGAGACAAGCAGTCAACGTATCTCTTGCACATTGATGTTTTTCTCCCTCCCTTCCCCTCTTTCTAAAAATAAATGAATTCAACCTTTAATAAATAAGCCAACACTAATGCACTATTAAAAAAATAAAAATAAAAACCAGGGAGGGAGGAAAGGGAGGTATTGCTCAAAGGATACAAGTTTCAATTACACATGATGAATAAAAGTCCTAGGGATTTATATAGAATAGAGCCTACGGTTAACACTATATTGTTCTAGTTGAACATTGGCTAGGACGGTGGGTCATACAGTATGTGTTCCTATCACAAATAATAATGTTATTATTATAAATAATTGTATTTATTAAATTATTAATGATTATTTTACTGTTATAAATAAAGAAGGCCGGAGGACGCTTTGAAGGGGACGGATTTATCGATGGCATTGGTCGTGGTGATCGTGGTACCTCCGAACCCTTCAAGTTGTAGCCCTAAATATGCACAGCTTTTCGTATGTCGACCACACCTCAGTAAAGTGGTTAACAAATTATCGGTGCAGTAGGTACAACCCGGGCTCCGAATTCAGGTGGAACTCAGCCTGAACCTCAGTTCTTGCCCAGGCTAACATGAATCAAGTGATTGTTAAAATTCTTCCACTTCGTAGGATTCTTGAGGGGGTGGGCAACACCCTTGAGGGTATTGGAACAGTGTATTTGGAGAAACATTCAGGTGATAAAGGTGATAAATAAACATTATTTTCTCTGTAAAGATAAAATAAAAGCTAATAATCTATGTTACATACCAAGCACACTGGAAATCGCTTTACATAATAATTCTAAGAGACAGTTAGAACTCCGTCATTGGGATTCTATCACTCCTCCCTTCCCATCATTGCAAGGAGGAAATTGAGGCTCAGAGAAGGTGACTTCTTCAGGGTCACATAGCTTGTGGCAGAGGCTGGGCTGTGACCTTGGGTGTCTGGCTCAGGCCCAGAGCATTTAATCACTGATCCAGGTAGGCTGTGCCCTAAGCTAAGAGGAACCCCCAGTGACCCTACTACAGACATGACTCTCATCCTGGGAAAGGAGCCCCCTGAGGAACCCTTTTCTTACTCTCTTCCAGATTGCAGAGTGCCCACCTCTACCCTGGGCACCACCCCAGCCCCCATTGTCACTGCGGCTCCCGGGGGTGGCAGTGGTGGCGATGGCGGATTCTGTGCCGGGAAGTCTGACGGTCTCTACCCCAGCCCCACCAGCAAGCGAGCCTTCTACAACTGCGTGGGGGGGCACACCTATGCGGGGTCTTGTCAGACAGGCCTGGTCTTTGACTCCAGCTGCTCGTGCTGTAACTGGCCTTAGCATCTGCCCATCGGATCCACTGGGAATTATAGGCCAGGATGATTAAATGGAAGTTTTGCCTCAGAGTGCCAAGTTGCCTATCTTGATTTAAAAATCTGCATGATTACTGCCCTGCATATACGAGAGGCCCCACCTTCCTGTTCCCCAGATCTCCGCAGAGGTTGGGTCGGGGAGAGAAGGGAGGCAGTAGCTGGGACCTCTCTGTGGAAAGTTCTGGTTCTCCGGGCCCTCCTGAGGCAGGCAGGGAGAGGAAATGGGAGGTAAGACAGGTCAATTTCTTGTTCTTTTCCACAAATATGCCTCCAAAGACCTCACAAAAAGATCCAGAAGAGTGGCTGGGCTCAGGACACTTAAATTACTTCGTCCCTTCCTTCAGAAAGTCTTCCTTCACCAAGTTTCCTCATCTCTCAACTCTAGCAAGCCATCCTCACTGTTCGAGGACAGAACATGATGGCTGCCTGCAGGCTAGACACCAGCCCCTGTGAGGTCAGGAACAAAGACCACCAGCTCTGACTTCAAAATTAGTTCACATTTAAAAAATAACTTCATTATCACAGGTGAATGTACCCTTCAGTTTCCTTAGGGAAGGCACCAAAAACTTTTAAAGCGAAGGCATATTACCGTGGCGGCGGGAGGTATCACTCCTACCATGTCCAGAGCAGTGTGGCTCTGCTCTTCCTCAGGCCAGTTTGCAAGCGGAGGAAACTGACGAAGAAAGCCACCCAGTGACAAAGAAGTGCTTCCACACTAACCAGCTCACTGGGGGAGGGGGGCAGTTCTGCAGATTAAACTCTTTTGACAAAACCAGACAAACAAAAAGCAGAACCCCTGGACATATGGTTAAACCTGAACGTCCATTAAGTGATAACCTCTCTCTGTCCTCCCGGCCCTTTTCTGACAGAGCTTAAGTGATAGCCTCTTGCAATGACCACTTGCAGGGTGCTCGCTGATAAACCGATGTGTGATCGGATAGAAGCGGCTAGGGACGGCTGTGTCCTCTGGTCTCCAGGATCGGTGGGGGAGTCACTGATACCACTGCCCCTTGGTGGACCAGCCACTTGTGCCATGGCCTTCACCATGACCTACGAGAGGCAGAGTCACCAGGCCATCAGTGGCCAGATCGGCGGGAACTGTGGAAAATTCTATGTTAGGAGTACGTGGAATCTGAACAGGGAAACGGAAGTCGAGGGCCCCCCCGCTGAGCTTGGGGAGCGGTCTGAACACTCTGGATACAGGATTGGTCATTAATTCATCCATCTACAACCACTTATTGATTTTATTGTTTGACAGCGCTTTTAATTTTGCAAGCAAATGCTTGCATCAGCCATGAGCTAAAAACAAAATTATAGTGTCTATGTAGTGGAAAGTTCAGTATTGGATTTGCATTTTCCAAGGAAGTTGAGATGAATATGAAACTTGCATAAGATGTTAATTGACATTTATTATCCACCACGGGACTGTCTGACATTGCATGAAAACTGGAAGACACAAATCTTCAGAACAAGCACCTATGTCACAAGTACTAACGATCTTAAGAGGATTTTACCTAAGGATGAGGATTTTGCCAAAGTTGTTTTAGAATTTGCTTCAATTACAGTTGACATTCAATGTTACATTAGTTTCCAAAGGTGTTTTTTACATCACCTGGTGAAGCACGACTTTTCACTGAGGTAGAAAGAACGACGAAGGGCCCAAATTCACGTGCGTCTTTTCCTATTCCACGTGTGTGAATGTGTAAAAGCGAAGCTCTATTTGCAGGACGATTCACAAGATTTTAAGTAATAGCAAATTTATATCAGTGTCAACAGATGCTTCAAACAGAAGATCAGATAAATTAATTTTAATAATGATTGAATTCTTTCCCCAGCTTGTGGGATCAAAGTCAGCCTTTGCTGGTTCATTCTGTCAAGGTGAAACAGATGACGTTATTGTCACTGCTGTTGTAAATTCAGTTGAGCTCAACGTTAAAAGTTAATTATTTTGTGGTGATAGTATTTGTGGTGACAATAATAAATTCAAATATTGATTGAGTACCACGTTATCTGAAAACAATATTCTTTCTAAATTTAGAAACCTACAGAGCAGGAATGCCCTGGGGACTGGTTGTAGTCCACACATCACTCGTTGATGCAACCAAAAAACCCAAAAACCAAACCTGTGAATTCTATCATTCAAAATAAAAGTTGTCAAATTTTTAAATACTTTTATACACATGGAATAACTGACCTACACTTTGTTTTGGCGATGTTGATACTGGACACAAGAAAATACATGACACCTTGACAGTCGTCTTCGCTGCCTCCTGTGTGTCGGGTTTTAGAAATGTTTGGGCAGTTGGAGTGTTACTTCTTAATTAATTCAAAGGTCTCCACAGTGGTATTGAAGCTTTTTTATGTCTTCTTCTACATTTTTGGTTGCGTTTGATTCCAAATCAATTATAAATGTTTTGTCCACGTATTCAATGACTGAAGCTCCAGGACACTTTAACTGCTGAGGTTTTAGAAAGTTAATATTAATTTTTTTAAAATAAATTTGCAAGTAGACTCTGAAAGAGGCATTGAACGGCTTAAATGAGAAGTGCTCAAATGCTGTGTAATACACAATTTTGAAATTCTAAAATTGCATTTTGGAATATTTTAACCTGTGGGGAAAATCTTTTAATGGAGTCACTAATTTTTAGCTACTATTTTTAATCATTCACATTAATTGCTATATTAGATTAGGAGACACAAGAGGCCTCCCTTCTTGTAGCATCTAAATTTGGGGAAACATTCAGAGGAGACACAAATAGAGATCGCTACCTTGGTGAGTTCTCTCTTATAAAGATATTTGCTGAAGAGAGGTTCTCTGGACGGAGGCATAAAGATATCATCTGTGTAAATATTTGAGTCGAAATATTCAAGCATTTTAATAGAAAAGAAATGAAAGTAAAAATATTCCCCTTTCAGCAGAATATCCTCCGAACCTCTGTAGAGAGTTTTTCTTCATTAAAAATTTTCCGACCTGCAGAGAAAAGTCAACAGAAGGTCTAATGGGGCTGAGTCATGTCCCTGAACAATCATATGTCGAAGCGCTACCCCCGGGGCCTCTGAAGGGGAAATGGAGGTAAAGTGAGGTTGATTTGGATGGGCCTTGATTCAATCTGCTTGCTGTCTTTACAAGCAGAGGGGAGTAGGTCACAGATAGAGAGATGGCCATGTGACAACACACGGGGAAGGTGGCCACCTGCCAGTCACAGAGAGAGGCCTCAGAAGACACCAACCCAGCAGACACCCCGACCTCAGACTTGCAGCTTCCAGAACTGCGAGGAAATGCGTTTCTGTTGTTTAAACCACACAGTCGGTGGTAGGGGTTAGGGCAGCCCGAGCAAACTAACACACAACTTATCAGCATTTTCGAAATGATTAACCATGAAAAGCAACTTTGATGAAGATTTCAGGCAATATTATGAAAAAAATTAAAAATAATAAAACCATATTGAGAAAAATTCCAGTCTCTAGAAAAATGCCAGAGATATGGCTAAGGAGCTGAAGTTTGTGAATATGTAACAAAAATAATTACTTGGAGTTTTAAATTTTAAATTACTAGACACATATATTTTTGTTATTTAGAAAAAACTATTTTTGAAAATAATTTTAATAGAACTATTTGAGAAGTTTCTTTGTATAGCAAAATATCAATCAAATATAAATATCTTGAAAATTACATGATTCTAATGCCACTTTCACTCTCACACGCTTCTGGGTTTGGATGATGAATTAAGTGAAGGGGCTCAGAGGTGTTGATCAGATGTCCCGTTATGCACCAAATGTCCTCATAAGTCAGCAGAAAAGAAGTCCCCAGATTTGTGCCAAGCGCCGACCTAGCCATTTTGTAAGCTAATTACAAAACGCGTGCTTGGACTTAATTTCTCATGGATTTGACATATTTGGCCCACGTTTCACAGGCATTAAAGCATCTCTGGCCCATCTCTTCCCTCTGTGGTCCCTGTGGCTCGCACTTCAGCCATTTGTACGTGTGGCTGCTGGCTGTCTTTATCTCAAGAGTCTGCGCACACAAATGGCTCCTTATCGCAGTGCCCTGGCTGTGCCGGGAAGGAAGCTGCCCTTGGTCTTCCCCCAGTCCTGGCTCCAAGTCCCTTGCTGCTGCTCTTACAGAGCACTCCAGGACCCTCTCTAAACACCAGCTTGCTGAATCATCCTAAGGACGCCCTGAGGCCGTCATGGTGAATATTCCCACTTTGCAGTGAGGAAAACGAGGAAAATGGCACAGAGAGGCTGCGAGGCAACCTGAGGTCACACAGCTCGGAAATGCACGTCAAAACTGGCGGTGTGGCTCCCGTGTCTGCACTCGCACCCCACACTCTGGTCTGCCCTTTGGCCCAACCCCACCGCGAGACCACCTCTCATTCCCAGCCCAGGCTGGATACTCTAAGAGCAAGCTTCTCCAAAAATGTTTTCTTAATCTCTCCACCGGCCTCAGACCTTTTCTTTGGAATCCTTAAATCTGGATGCATGGCCACCCGCTCATTCAGCGGGACTCCTTTCTATTTGGTTCAAATAGTTACTCTGGACTGCGGCACTTAAGTCACCAGATTATACATCCATTTATTTATCTGTCTGAGCCCGTGTCTTCTTTACCCACACAGCCCAGCACTCGATGCTGCCGGGTACAATGTCAGCACTCGCTGGGGCACGATGACACGGGGGAGTGAACATTAATGAAAAGTTTGATACAGGGGCATTCCCATGGTAGTCACTCCAAGTGCAGTAAGTAATTCAAGATGAATTAATTTTAATTCAAAGAGTAGTCATGAAAGTCAACTTAGAGTTCAGCTCACAGGTGTTCTCTTACTCTCGCACAGGAAACAAGTGAAGCTTTTGAGCAGGAGGCCAAGCAGGTCAACAAACCCAGGCTGATGGTCACTGCCACGGTCACTGGTGGCATCTCCAACATCCAGGCTGGCTATGAGATCCCCCAGCTGCCCCAGGGAGTCATCACTTGTCCCACAACTCCTCTGTGCATCACTTGCGTGAGACGTCCATCCGCAGTCTGTCTCACTGTTCAGGGACCTTGTCTGGAAGGGATATCTCTGCCAGCAGGGGCCTGGGAGGTGACCCTCAGAGATCATGGTAACTCCTTTACCTGGACTACAGGTACCTGGACTACATCCATGTCATGACCTATGACCTCCACGGGTCCTGGGAGGGCTACACAGGAGAAAACAGCCCCCTCTACAAATACCCAACGGACACTGGCAGCAACGCCTACCTCAATGTGGTGAGTCCCTACACGGACCCATATACAGACCAGAGGTGGTGTCATGAATCATGTGGGGATTCGGGAACACAACAGACGTAGATTCTGCAAATGTCTCACTTGTTATGATGGCCCCCTTAAGTGGCTGATCAAGTCTCCTTAACTGTAATTCCACCCAAATGTTTTCAAAAATACTAACGAGTCCTCTGTCATTAACATTGAACAATTCACCTGCTAGAATGGGAATTTAACATAACTAAACCCTGGGCCATCACCTGGGGACTCCTCTCGCTAACCTGCTGCCACTGCAGGATTATGTCATGAACTACTGGAAGGACAACGGTGCCCCCGCTGAGAAGCTCATCGTGGGATTCCCCACCTACGGACACACCTTCCTCCTGAGCAACCCCTCCAACCATGGGGTCGGGGCTCCTACCACTGGCCCTGGCCCTGCTGGGCCCTACACCAGGCAGTCTGGGTTCTGGGCCTACTATGAGGTATGCTGCTGGACACCTTAGCCAGAAGGAGAAAAGTGGCTTCCTCTAGGCTGTGGATTTAACAGTATAAACACTATAAGACTTCTTGGCTCGCTTAAGTCATTGAGCTGAAAGTGGGTGCTCATGGCTCTTTGTAGGGGAGGCAGGATGGGCACTCCTGTTTCAGGTTAGGTTGGATTCTAAATACAGAGAGCAGGGAGAAAGGATGTCATCGATAAGAGCCTATCAATGTATAGACACTTCTAACTGCCTGCCAAGACATTGTTTGATTTAAGAGCTTCTCCCAAATGGGACACAGAATCAAAATCCTGCTTGAACTGTTCAGTCTTGCCAGTACAAACTCATCCCAAGAATGAGAGCTACTGGGGCGGGACGCAGATCTGGAAAGACAGAGATTCCTCAGCACCTAAAAGTTTTGCACGAGTGAGCATGTCAGACTGGATACATTCAACAGGAGAGAATTATAGAGGATGAGCGACTTTTCTAATTTTGTCCATGTTTACCATCAAAGTCATACCTCTAATAATCAGAAATGGTCTGCTTACACTGGGAGTTTTGAAGATGAGAAGATTTGTCACGGTCCATATCAGTTTACTCCTTGTTACTTTTTACCCCCTTTCTTTGGTGCCTTTTACCGTTTCTCTTCACACCTGGAGTTTTGCACTTCCATTATTGTAACTCACTTTTAGTTTTATGTTTAAGTGTGGTTTTATTTTTTTCTTCTGCTTGGTAGTGAATGTTCCCTTTCAATATGAGGACGCATGTCTTTCTAAAAAATTCTCAGCCTTTATCTCTTTTCTAATTTAAATTTTAGTTTTGTTCAGTATAATACAGGTACATAATTAAGGAGTCAAAAATACTACAGTTCCCTAGAGGGAAAATTTCATCAGCTATATGAGGTCTGTCCAGAAGGTATCCATCCATGTAATATGAAAAATAGAGATATTTATTGAAGAAGATACAAGATACAAGAAACATTGTACATAGCACAATGCCCCCTTGGTCCTCTTTAAAGTAGGCACCTTGGGACCTCACACAGTTCTCCCAGGGCCTCTTCCACTGTTCAAAAATACTCTGCAAAATCCTGTGTTGGAATTGTCATCAACTGCTCTGTCATATTTTCCTGAATCTCATTGATGGTCTGAAACCTCTTCCCTTTCAAAAGTGATTTTAGTTTTGGGAAAAGCGAGAAGTCGTAAGACAGCAAATCTGGGCTGTAGGGCTGAGTCACCTGAGTGATTTGATGTTTCACCAAAAAACCCTGCATGAGACGTGATGCATGAGTGGGCGTGTTGTCATGATGAAGCTGCCAATTACCATAGCTGCCGTCTTCTGAATCACCTGAGTACTCTCTGCGGAGGAATGTTCAAGCTTAACGCAAAATCTGATGCAGGTTCATTTCTCTATTCAGTCATTTTGAATGCAGTGACCACACAGTGCACATGCTCACTCAACAGCATCTACAACTCTCACTGACTAGTGCAGTGAAGTCGTCATTGTTCACTCATGTGCATTCCAGTCCACTCTCCTTGGCTGCCATGTTACATCGACGCCACACAAACTGTTCTCATTATATTAACAATGGCTGGACTTTTTCCAGACAGACCTCATATTTCTTGGTACCTATTAATATTATGTAACCATTAGCCATTATATGTATAAGTGAAGAAATAGATAGCCAGACAGAAATAATTTTGTAAATTATAGTAGAAATGCTTTTTCTCAACAGAAAAAATTGTACAGTTAATTTTATTTGAGTTTAAGATAACTAAAACAAAATAAGAATGGGATAATTGCTGAATTTCATATGCTTTTTTCAGAAAAATTTAATACAACTACTTATTGAGCATCTACTATATTCCAGGCACCCACCTTATGTGTTTGGGATACAGTAGAGAAGGAAACAAGACAAAAATCCCCACCCACATGGATATTACATTTTGAGCAGGCGGAGACAGATATTAAATAATAAATATAATAATGCATATACCATATTGTATGTTGGCTGCTGAGAAGTGTTATAAAAAATGTAAAAGAGAGCCCTGACCGGTGTGGCTCAGTTGGTTGGGCATCATCCCACGGGACGAACGGTTGCTGGTTGGTTCCGGGTCAGGGCTCAGGCCTGCGTTGCGGATTTGGTCCCCTGTCGGAGCATGTGTGAGAGGCAACGGATCGATGTCTCTCTCTCACATCGATGTTTCTCTCCTCTCTTTCTTCCTTCCTTCCCCTCGCTCTAAAAATAAATAAATAAAATCTTTCAAAAAATTTTTTTAAAAATGCAAGTTGCTTTTTAAAAAACGTAAAGGAGAGTAGGAGACCTGCAGGCTGATGGTGAAGGGGTTGCCGTTTCAGACGAGGTGGTCGTGTAGACCAGTGACAAAGGATCTATGAGCAGGGTCAGCTCCTTAAGTACATGAGCTGTGCACTTGGCTTAATGCCCTGGTGTGGACATCCTGGGATTCTTAATAATTTTTTTAACGTGAGTTCCCATGTTTTCATTTTATCCTTGGCCCACCAAGGACCCAAGCAAGGAGATGGGGGAAGCGAAGACGTCAGCTGTCCAGAGGGCAGTGCTATCTTGTGGCTGTCTGGGGACAGCATTGCCTGCAGAGGGAAAGACCAGTGCAAAGGCCCTAAGGAAGGTGTAATCCCAGCATATTAAAGGAACAATAGAAAGGAGGACAGCCTGGTTGGAGAAAAGGGAGCAAGGGCAGAATCGTCATGGGGGACGTTGCAGGAGATGTGGTCAGGAGAGGGAGGATTGGCAAACTTTTTCTGTAACGGCCAGTGAGTAAATTGCCCTGGTCAGTGTGGCTCAGTTGGTTGGAGCATTGTTCCATAACCAAAAGGTTGCAGGTTTGATCCGCGGTCCTGGTGTGACCTCTGGCCCAGACGCACATGGGAGGCAACCAATCTAAGCTTCTTTCTCACATCGATGTTTCTCTCTCTCTAAAAGCAGTGAAACAAATGTTCTCAGGTGAGGATAAATAGATGAAGGCCAGTTAGTAAGTATTTTAGGCTTTGTGGGCCCTACGGTCTGTGTGGTGATGGCGCAGCCCTGCTGGTGAAGTAGGGTGCGAGCAGTCAGAGCCAATACATAAGTGAATGAGCACGGCTGTGTTCCCATAAAATGTTATTTATGGACACTGCAATGTGAATTTCGTATAATGTTTATCTATCTCGAAATGTTGCTAGCTTTTAAAAAATTTCTCCCACCCATTTAAAAATGTAAAAAGTGTTCTTCACTCACAGGTTACTATACAAAAACAAGCAGTTGATTGGATTTGGCCCTCAGACAGTAGCTGGCTGACCCTGCGTTTAAGACCTTGTAAGACTTCTGCTTTTACTCCAAAAGAAACAGGAGCCTTTGAAAGTGTCCAAGTGGACAAATAATTTGATTTGATTTCTATTGCAATGATCCAGGAGAGAGACGATGGCTTAGAATAGGGTAGCTGACCTAGAGGTGGTCAGAAGCGAGTGAATTTAGGCTGTATTTTTAAGATGTATTATTTTTTATCAAGCCCAAATTTCTTTGTGAATTGCATGTAGCATGCGGCGGGGGTGGGGAGGGGCCGAGGATAGTTCTGACATTTCGGTCTGAGAGACTGCAGTTACAGAGCTGCCATCAGCTGAAATGAGAAAGGCCGCAGGCAGAGCAGGTCCCGGAGGAAGGCCGTGACTTCGGTCTGGACATGTCGAATTTAAGATTTCTGTAGGATTTCTAAGTGAGATGCTGACTAGGCTTTTGGACATAAAATTTTTAGAGGTGATTGGTATGAAGTTGGAGTTTAAAGTCAATAGGTTGGATAGATCATTAAGGGTGTGGGTACGGATGGGCAAGGAAAGATTCCAAGAACTGAACCCTGGATGTTGCAACATCCAGAGGCTGGAGATAAAAGCAGGACTAAGAGACCTGGGACTAGAAAAGTCTTCCTGGAGTGTTGTGGCAGCCACGGGGACCAGCTTCCCAAATTCCTCAGGATCAAGACTGATGAAAAGACACCGGGTAGTTAAGATCATCCAACTGAATAGTCCATGGTTGTTATTAATGACCTGGGAGGAAGCTGCTCAAAAGAGAACTGAGGGGAGCTTCAATCAGCATCTCTGATGAGATTACCATTTGAAAACTTGGATTGGTTGACTGTAAAGTTTGTGTTTTTTTTTTAATAAGGCCTTAGGCAAGCAGGATCAAACAACTAGTCCACTTCTCTGACTCTCTTCCTGTGACTGACAAGGTCAGTTCAAGTTGGTACAGGTTAGTGGGATGTTAAGGTGCTCCGTGCCCCAGTTAAATGGAGCAAAGTAGATAAAAGACTTAGAGTCATGTGACTTATGTCATTAGCTCCTATAACACGTGAAGAAGATAGCCCCAATCGGGTCAATTGACCCAACAGAACTGCTGGACTCCTATTGACCTCCCATCTTAGAATTTTATGTGGTTATGGCTTTTAGATAAAGGGTTCAAATACCATGAAATTGATGACGGTTCCTATCGTTGTTTATTTATCCTTAATACTGGCTGGTGGGTGCCCTCCCAGTGACTAAGAGATGGGCGCAGGTGGACTGATTGCTTAGTGAGTAAAACAGAGGCAAGATTAGGGAACAGAATATCCTGGAACGCAAGCTGGTGAGGAATTAAAAATCATACCCTGTTTCTGTAAGATTGGAGTAGAGCGGCTGATCGAATCGGGTGGTGCTGGGCGTTTGGCACAGTCAGACATTCCCCAGCACCTCCTGACTTGAGGAGTTGGGGGTATCATTAGCTTCCTAACTGGAGATAACCTCCACACATGTCAAGTATCGGAGAGATCATTCTATTTATTATTTTAATGTCTGCTATGGACAGAATTGTGTCCCCCAAAAGCCAAATGTTGAAGCCCTAACGCCCCTGCAACTGTATTGAAGACAGGGCCTTTAAGGAGGTAATTCAGGTTAAATGAAGTCACATGGATGAAACCCTGATTCATTAGAACTGTATCCTTATGAAAGAGGAAGAGATACCAGAGCTCTCTCTCTCCCCCTACTCCCACCCATGTAAGAAGACTGCCGAAATGTGGCTGTCTACGAACTAGAAAGAGAGCTCTTACCAGTAACAGTCGAGCTGGAATGTTGATCTTAGACTTTCCAGCCTCCAGAACTGTGAAAAAATAAATTTTGGTTGTTTAAGTCACCCAGTCTCTGGTATGTTGTTATGACAGCCTGAGCTGACTAAGACAATGTCCAAACCTAATCTGAAGGCTACTTCATCTTATATTACCCACAGAGAATGAAGACAAAAGAACACAATGAAGTAACTCAGAGACAAATCGCTTAAGCCTAGCGTTCCCTTCTAACTAGTAGGCAAACTGGATTGCTTGCCCAGTGCTATAAATGTCCTCAGTAGAGCCATGCCCAGCAACAGTCCATCTGTTCTCAGCCACCTGTTAGGAACCTAGGAATCTGAGGACGGAAGTTTTCTGGTGCCAACCAACTGTGATCTGAGAACCAGATCCAGGCATCCTTTCTTTCTTTTCATTCCCCCAACCCAGCTCCCTTGGTGACTGTGAAATCAGGACTGCACCCTGTGCTAAGGACTGAATGGCGAATAATCTGGGTCACTGCTGTCTCTACCTGGCTCTTAAGGGTCTACACAGGTGCAACCGTGTCCATTGCTGCACCTTGCGCTGGGCCCCGGACTCTGCCACGTGGACACTGACAAGCCATTCTTGTCACGGTGCTGGTGCAAAGAAAGTGCTCCAACTATTGCACGACCACGGGAATGAGGAAGGGTTGATGCAGGAGTCCCACCAGGTGGGGCAAAATGCCGTAGATATTTATGGAAAGAGAACAAATCTCTTCCTAGGTAGGAAGGATACATCTGAAACCACGGGAGGTGGGGTGGTGATGGATTCTCAGTGTCATGCGCCAGGTCCCAGGAGAGTTTTCACCCAGGTTGCCCCAAGATCTTAGATGCAGCTCGTACAGCTGGTGGGCTCATCTGCTAATCTTCATAATACTAAATCTATCACCTGATACTGTTACTGCAATATTGAGTTTGCACCTGCAGAATTAGGTGCAGTCAGGGAGAACCAGTGGCCTTCTTGGTGTCTCATGTCAGCATTCTTCTAGAATATTCTGTTGAGTTACATCATTCAGTATGTGCCAATGTAACAAACTGTCAGTGAAGGATTCTGTGTCCTATGCCTAGCAGGTCATGCAGGAGAAATTTTCTTCCCTCTGACATCATATTAGCTTCATGATCATTGGCACTGATTTGAAACTAACCCTACTGTCACTAGCCAGTTATTTCTTGACTTCTGTACTGTGTCTGCCAATAAGGGCCATTCTACTCCATACAACGATTATGCTCATCAGCAAAGAGAACAACAAATGACTGACTGACTCTCGTTGTATGTGACACTTTCTGGGCTGTATTACCTGAGAGATATAAACTGAGGCTACCCACACAATGACACATATTTTGAAGTCTGATAATAAAAAGTTTTGGTGAAGATGTGGAGTAGGAGAACTTCTCATATATTATTGTTGGTAGCATAAATTGATACAACTGCTTTGGGAAAATGTTTAGCTAAAAAGTAAATTTTAAGATGCCTATGCTGTTTCACCCAGCAATCCCATTTCTAGGTGTAAACCCTGGAGAAATTTGCAAATGTGCACGAAGAGATGGGTACAGGATTGCCTACGGAAAGCATGTAGGGGGAAGAAGCTGAATACAACCATATACTATTCTACGCAAAAAGAATAAGTAACTCACAGCACAGTCACATAATGGAATACCATAGAGCTGTGAAAATAAGTGAACAGGTGCTTCTTCTTACAACAACTTGGATAAATCTCAGAAACTTAATGATGTGCTAAAACCTAATGATGTGAATGAAAACTAATGAGTTTATTACAATAAACTAATAGTAATAAACCATCAAAAATGAATTGATGTATTATTTAGGGATACAGGCATATGTGCTAAAATTCTAAATAAAGCAAAGAAATGGCTAGCACAAAATCCAGGGGAGTGAGAAGCACCTAACTGGGGAAGGACATATAGGGTCATATTCAAAGATAAAATTATCTTACTTAAACTGGGTGGTGAGAGAGAGCTTTTTGTTTTGGCATTTTTCTTTAAATGTGTATCTAAACTCATGCGTATGGCACAGTTACCATAAAAATTGAGGCAGACGAAGATAAAACAGACTTATTGAAAAATGGAGCAATGTGAAAGGATACATAATGCCAAGGCTTTAAAACTTTTATTTATTCTACAAATGAGGGTGGTAGTTCTTTCCAACACACAAGTGCTCAGACGGCAGGCAAGCTGGATGGGAGCTCACCCGGACCTCTTAAGGAGCTCTTAAGAAGAGATGCTTTATCTGCAGGCCATTCGTGTAGCACTAGGGGTGCCAGATTCAATAGGAAATATCTCACTAAGTCTACACAGCAGTCAAACCGACAGCCAAATGGGATAAGCCTGGGACTCTTGCCTTGCTGCTTGATTTCTCAAATCCTTGGCTTAACCCTGATTTGACGCAGTTCTGGCTCTTTGTCCCAACAGTATTCTCCTGGTACCTCAGGGAAATGCCTATCGCAGTTCAACCTAGACCACCGACCAGCCTGCTTCATTAATATAAGGAGGGAGTGGCGTGTACATGTTAGATTTCCATTCAGGAGGCAGCTCATCTCGGTGCTGAATCTGCATCTGGTCCTTAAGGTTTGATCCATTTTCTCATCAACGAAACTGGGCTGGTAGTAACAGTCCTTTTCGTAGGGGAACATGTGCCCCATCCTTTCCCTCATCTGACTAACCTGCTGAGGTGCCAACATCTCACAACGGGGATGCCCACCAATTGCATTCCAGGTACTGTGGCAAGACCATTGGTTGTACAGACAATATGTACTAGAGTCTATGAAGTATTGCAGAGGAAGGAGAGACCATTGAGTTTCAAGGAGAGGATCTGAGCTGGGCTTTGAAGGTGGATAATACTGGGGTAGGCAGTGAGGAGAAGGGAAGACATTACAGGCAAAGGATAGAAGGGTAGTGTGAACAAACGCGTACCAGACATGTTTAGGGATAGTGACTAGATCATTTTGGCTGAAGCAGAAGTTTATTAATGGTAGTAGATAATGTTTGGAAAGATGGGCTGGAATAAATTTCAAACATGAAATTCCAGCCCTGACTGGTGTGGTTCAGTTGGCTGGACATCATCGCACAAAGCAAAAGGTCCACAGTTCGATTCCCAGTCAGGGCACGTACCTGGGTTGCAGGTTCAGTCCCCGGCTAGAGCACGTACTAGAGGCAATCAATCGATGTTCCCCTCTCACACAGATGTTTATCTTCCTCTCTTTCTCCCTCCCTTCCCCACCCCCACCACAAAATAAATAAATAAAATCTTTTTTTTAAAAACATGAAATTCCGGAAATAGTCAAGATGCAAATATTTCTATTAAAAGAGACTCTTTTCAATATTATCGCCATTATCTCCATTGGCAATATGAAATATTTTTTAACACCTTCTGGAAGTAATGTACAACTATGGGACACTAGAGAGCTTTTGGTGGCCTTTGGAGGGGATATTTATGGAATCGTAGATTCTTAGGTAGAATTATTGCATAATAATGATTTAAGGTCATTCCATAGAACAGGTGTGGGTAGAATGTTCAAAACGCAGCACCTGAAGTGGAAAAGTTTCTTAGGCACTGATTATCCAAATTACATATAAATAATTCCATGAAAAAAGTTTAAGAACAGCTAGTAACTTCCAGTAGCTTTTATTATTTACTTTCCAATAAAGACATGCTTTGATGTCAGTCACGAAATGTCCACAACATAAAAACCTAACCACAGTGTTGAAACAGATGCTTATCAGCCCTGGGAATTGCCAAAAAGGCTATTAAGTGGTTGCTTTCCGAGGGGACGGTCTCCATTACCCTGTTGGGAGACATGGCACTTTTGGCCTTAGGGAGTTGGGAGTGCAGTGACAGGAGAATGTAGGCTGGAGGTCCACCAAGTGGTGTTTATAGGAAAGGAGACCTGTTGATTTACTGATTAGCTCTCCACACACCTGGGTTAAGTGCTTTCCACCTGGAAGCCTTTGCGATAACCAGCAGCTCGGATGGCATAAAAAGCCCGCCCGGCCTCTGCTCCACCGGCACCGACGGCAACCATGGCGAAACTGATTCTTCTTGCAGGTGGGTTTGTCATCAGAGATAGGGCCTTCCTCTTCCTTATCAGATTTCTTTTTCTCTCTGGATCTGGCAGCCAAGAAGCAGGCTTTATGTTGCACCTCAATCCTTTTCCATTCTTCTCTCATCATCCCAAATTTCCAAGAGAATCCTGACATCATACCAGCCGGCCTCATGTTCTCTGGATTCCGGTAATATTTCCACCTTCATGTAACCCACAGGCACGGTCCTAACAGAAAAGCTTGTTGTCTTCCAGCGTTTGGCTTACTCGCTCATCTCTTGTTGGACTGTCCTTTTTTCTCATTCGTCTTTCCGCACCCCCTCATTTTAATTGGCATTATTTTTATGTACCTGTTTGTTTGCTTGGTCTAGCTTTCAGGGGTGAAAATCGGTAGGAAGTGAGACAGAGTTAAGCAAGTTTCTTTCTTCTAGTGTGTTCAGAATTACTTCTCTTTTACCCCCTACTGTCCCACTGAGTTGCCGATGTATCATAGAAACGTCATTGTTAGATATTTGATCATTCAAAGATTCTGTAAGTTGTTTAGAGTCAAGTTGTCTCCATAGTTTATTAGTCGCTCTAGGACTGTGACTGATGTTTTTTATAGCTTCAGAACCTTTTCTAAATGAAACCTTTAGCTTGGTTTACAAAACAATCAGGTCGTGAGTGCTCTGATAGAAGCCAGGGAGAAGGATCTGGAGTCTGGCCTTACAGATTCCCATTCCCTTCTGTTATAAGGACTCCTAAAAGTTGGTTCCAAAAAAATAATTCCAAGGCTCTAGGAGATACTGATTTCACTGCTTCAGAGAATGCCTTGTCTGTGGAAGGCTGTGTCTCGTCCCAGTTCAGGGAGGTGAATCGTATACGGACAGGTCGTCAGTCAAATGGAGTGTGTTTTGATTCATTTCAGTCAGCAGATCTTCTGTAGATAGTAGACTTTGACCTCTGCGTTCAATAACAGTTATTTATGACACGGAAGGTGGAAGGAGAGACACTCATGCTATTTTTGACTGAGAGAAGGGAAGGTAGGTAGATCTGTTAGTGACTTCACTGAGAAACATGCACGCTGGCATAACCCCTAAGAGCTGCTTGGGCTGCAACAACCTATCAAAAGCAGGAAGGCGTCCCAGTGCTCGGAATTAGATCCTACAGGCTAGACGACTGGTTCAGAGTACGTGTTTTCTCTCTTTTTTTTCTCTTTCTCTCTAGGTCTGGCCCTTCTGCTGAACGCTCAGCTAGGTAAGTCATGGACTCTATGTTTTGACATCATCTTGTCTTGCCATAAACCTCAAAATTTTGTAGGTTATTCATACTGTAGTTGTCTGTTCATATATGTGATTTTTAAATATTCCAATACTACTTTTTAAGAAAGGATATAAAGAGATAAGCCATACTAGGGAAAGAGAGCTGCTACCTACTTTGTAGACAGATGGACTTGACGTTGGGAGAACCTAGGGTTTTGTGTTGGGTGCACAGCCACCTCCTTCAGCATGGCTGCCTGAGAGTTTTAAACCAGTATTCACAGGGCTTCAGAGGACTAGTGGGCATCTCTTCTTCAGTGGTTCCCAAGCTTACACAAGACCCCAAAATGAATCTGTCAAAGTTAAAAGTAACCAACGCCCAGTCTATGACTCGTTCCCAAGTCAGAGTCTTTGAACTCATTTGCAAAAGTGTTCATACAGAGATCAGGCATCTGAGGCAAAGGGAAGGAAACAGAGGCAGGGCCAAAACCCATTTAAAGACACCTACATCAGACCATTGTTCTTACGCCTTACTACCCACAGGTAGTGCCTACCAGCTGATATGCTACTTCACCAACTGGGCCCAGTACCGGCCGGGCCTGGGGCGCTTCAAGCCTGAGGACATCGACCCCTGCCTCTGTACTCACCTGATCTACGCCTTCGCAGGGATGAAAAACAATGAGATCACCACCATCGAGTGGAATGACCTGACCCTCTACCAGGCTTTCAATGGCCTGAAAAGCAAGTAAGAGAAGGGAGAGACCTAATTTGGTATCCCTCAGTTTGGTACTGCCCAAACGTTGTGCACAAACAAACAAATCACTGGGGTCTTCCTAAAATGAAGCTCCAATTCAGCGAATCAGACTTAGGGACCAAGATTCTGCACTTCTAATAAGCTCCCCCATGCTGCTGAAGCTTCTGGCCCCGGAGCCCCACTTGAAGTCGCAGGAATAGAGATACAGCAGCACATTGCCTGCTCTAGCAGGTATTCAAAGAGTGTTACTTCCGGTTCTTCTTTGTCAGTATCTTTTTTTATGATCCAGGAAACAGCAAGCCATCTTAGCAACTCGAACCAGAGATCAGGAAGCAGAGAATACTAACAATTAGACATCGTCAAGTCCGAGAAATCAGAAGAGTTTGCTGTATTTGAATAGAGTTCTATTTTGTGTTTAAAAAAAAAAAATCAAACTGCCCAAGCTGGTGTGGTTCAGTGGATTGAATGCTGGCCTGAGAACTGAAAGGTCACCGGTTTGATTCCTAGTCAGGGTCCATGTCCAGGTTACAGGCCAGGTTGCATACCCCCAGTTGGGGGCATGCGAGAGGCAACTGATCGATCTATCTCTCACTTTGCTGTTTCTCTCTTTCTCCTTTCCTTCCCTTCTCTCTAAAAGTAAGTAAATAAATTCTTTAAAAAAAAAATCACACCAACAGACAAAAACCCTGGTATCCTTCCATTTCTGATTTGTTTGGTTTAGTTAAATGTAGGAGAAGTGAGGCTACAGGCCATCGCTGCCTTGAGGAGTAACTCTGTTCATCACGGCAGCTCCTCGAATTTCAGTTATGGCTCTGAAGGGGAAATGAACCCCTAGGCAGTGATGTTTCTTGAAATGTGGTCCATTTGACTACTTGTATCAAAATCACCTGGGACACTTGCTAACAATGCCAGTCCCTACCCCAGTCCAGCTGTGTCAGAATCCCTGGGAAAGGGGCTGTAAGCCTGGCATTTTAATGCTGTCCTCCCACTCTGACCCTTGCACTTAATTCTTACCTAAACTGACATGTGAGAACTACTGTTCCAGAGGATGTGTGTACTTCTCTGCCACATAAAGGCTGAGAAAGTAACTGTGCTCAAGCAGCATTTACCATTTCATCTGATCGAATGGGATATAAGCTAATTATGCAATCGATAGGTGGATAGACAGAAGTAGAGATAGCTGTATAGAGATATATATTTCAAAAATTTTGTCAGTTCATTCCTTTAAAAAAACCAATTCCATAACTTAGATTTTCCAAAAGAACCCTGAATAAATTGATGATGATCACAACACAAAGAATTTTTATAAAGAAAGTTTTCAGTAGTGGAGGAAAAATGTTCTATAATAATAATGTCTCAGGGTGACGTTGAAATATCAGCCCAGGTCCAACACCAAAAGCGATGCTTTTTTCAATAGAGAGGCTCCCAGGTTTTGAAGTTGCTCTTTTCTACCGTTTGCTTTGCAGGAACAGCCAGCTGAAAACACTCTTGGCCATTGGAGGCTGGAACTTCGGAACTGCCCCGTAAGTCCTGTGTAGGGGAGGCCGGTGTTTATTTGCTATTGAAAACAAGCTAGTCCCGCGTGTCTCGTGTTCCTTCCGATCTCACAGTCTAAGACAGGATATTAAGGATGCATGCTAAACAAATATGCTGCTTAAATAAATTACTACACCAGAGCCTCAGTATTATATAGGACACTATTTTAGATATTTAAATTTGAATGGATATCCTGGGACCCTTTACACCGTGGCTGAGTTAATGAGATTCCAAAGCAATCTCCTCTTTAAGTATTTCAAGAGCATAACCCTGAGGACAGTGTTAGAGCAATTTTCTCTCTTTACCTTGGAGGGAGATAGGAAAGAGAAAGTTACGCAAATGAACACAACTTCTCCGAGGGCATATGCGCTTGGGGGACTGTTTGGAGAAAGATCACAGTGAGCAGAGGTAGCCAGGTATTCAAAGCAACTGGTACAACTTAGGAGAAAGATCAGAGCTGGGTCAATAACAAAGTCCGAGTAGTGATTACAAAGCAAAGACAGAGAACCTTGAACACATTTCACTTGGGCTGTGGGCCTTGGTGAAGAGCTTTGAAGCAAAAATATAGGAGTCTGACATGACAACAAGGTGTGGGGACCACAGCGGCATGCCCTTACCCTGCCTTCTTGGGGTCTCCCTCAGTTTCACAACCATGGTTTCCACTCCTGAGAACCGCCAGACTTTCATCACCTCGGTCATCAGATTCTTGCGCCAGCACGGGTTTGACGGGCTGGACTTGGACTGGGAGTATCCCGGCTCTCGGGGGAGCCCGCCTCAGGACAAGCATCTCTTCACTGTTCTGGTGCAGGTGAGGAGAGAAGTCTTTAGCCCAAGAGGATTCAAAGCCTATTCCACCCAAGGAAAATCTGGCAGTTCCTGAGTCAGACTAAACTGGAATTTAGAATGATAGAAACTTAGCAGCACATAGATTCTTATACATCACGCGTTCATTCAACAAACATTTAATAATGATAATAACAACTATAACAGTATGTGTGCTATGTGCCAGGTATTGTCCTATATGCTGTTTTAAAAACCACAACTCATTTCATCTTTATATATATTCTGATATAGGTACTATAAGATTTATAATACTTCTTTTACAGCAGAGGGAATTAAGGTACAGAGGTTTTAGTAACTTGCCTAAGATCATATAACTAGTAGGTGTCAGAACTACCCAGGCGGTCTGACTACAGAGCCCACTTCTTCTAACCGTACACTAGGCTGCCCGTTATTACTAAGCACCTACTTGATCCCAGTCGCTGGCTTAGATGTCAAGCGACAGGTAAGTTGCAACCTTTGACTTGAAGAAACACCCTGTCTGAAGTGGAAGACTGGAAAGTCACCAACAGTTAATAGTGCACTTTGGTGAATGCCTTGATAGGGGTCTTCAGAGCACAAAAGTGCAAACAGCACAGAGAGAGGGCACCCAATTCTGTTCTGCGGCAGGATTGGGAAGGGCTTCCTGGAGACAGCACTGCTGGAGCTCAGCCTTGAAAGACACTGGTGTTAACCAAATAGGTGAGGATGGGAACTGCACCAGTGGAGACATAGATGTGTGGGAGCAAGTGGGTGAGTGGAGGACTGTGAGGTGGCGTCGGGGGCAAGAATCAGACCGGTCTGACTGCATGTCCTGTTACGGAATTGGGACTTTCCCCTCAAGGCCGTGGGATAGCTTTAAAGGGTTTTTAAGTAGTAGAGAGATATGACAGCACTTGGGTTTAAGAAAGATCACTCTGGCTTCAGCCATGAATTAGAAGGAGGTAGGGAGACAGGGACAGAGTTAGGAGGCTACTGCAGTGAATCAAACAAGAGATGTCAGGGCCCCAACCAGAGCTCTCACAGTGAGATCAGAAATGGGATGTGATCAGGTGATGTTAGGAGGGAAAAATCAATAGAAACTGGAGGCCAATTGGAAGTAGAAGAGAGAGAACTCAAAGACTTGCTTGGCTGTGGTGCTGTTAACTAAGATGATAAATACCGGAGGAAGAGTCAGTTCGGGGTAACAAGAACTACAGCTTGCCTTTGAACGTGGTGAGTGCGATAAATCCGTAGAACAAACTAAACGAATGCCCAGTAGACATTGGATGAACACCCACTGGGAGTTCAGGACAAAGAACTTGACTTGCTATGTTGTACTGAAGTTGTCAGCATGGGGAGATGAATAAGAGATCACCAAGGAAAAGTGAAGGACCTGAGAAGAGCCAAGGTCCAAGGATGGTTTTAATTTACCCTCTCCCAAAACAGAGGGGTTTTTTTCTATACCATCCCATATACCAGGTCATCAGGCAGGCTCCGAATAGTTTCAGTGTTAAGTAATTCACCACTTAATTGTTGAACAGCTTTAGTAATAAGAGAGAACCTCTCTTTTCTTAGGGGAAGCATGCCTCCAGTCATAATCTGTTAACTTCTACTCATTGGCTTTAGCTCTGCCCACTGAAGTACCAGAATAAAACTGCACCTTTTGCAATATTTTGGTTCAGTATTTGCTGGCAACTAAATTTCCCTGCCTGTAGTTTCTCTTCTTCTAGTTAAATATCCTACTTCCCTCAGTGCCCACGTGACAATTTTCAGAGCCCTGCTTTATTGGAACACACTCTAGGACATCCTCATAATGCAATCCTGAGAACTGATCCCAGTATTCCAAGTGATATTCGAGTCACAGAATAACCTCTAGCACCGAATAGGAACCTTTCACCGGGCCATTACCACTTTCCTCATTGGCCACTTCAGTATGTCATTCGATGGGATGTCAGGCCTACAAAGTAGTTCATCTATTGGGCAAAGGGAAGCACATTTCTATACTGCTGATAGCTGGGTATAGTTTACCACAGCAACTAAAACCTCAGAATGTAGTGAGATAAGTGAGTTCTGATTGGTCACTGGAGCCATGGGTTCCAGTCATGAGTTGGCTACTAACTTGCTCTAGAACTTCAGTAAAAATGCATAACTTCTGTGCATATTATATAGCTATAAAACTAATTATTATCATCAATTCTGTCTACTTTATAAAAATATTGAGGGGCATGATTAAGATAAAATATATAAAGGCCCCTTGAAAAAGAAAAGCATTATGCAAACATGGATTTGTTATTATTTAAAGTGCTGTAATCAGATTTCCAATGCCCTACTGTGTTTGATAATTCTATAGGAAATGCGGGAAGCTTTTGAGCAGGAGGCCAAGCAGGTCAACAAACCCAGGCTGATGGTCACTGCCGCGGTCGCTGGTGGCATCTCCAACATCCAGGCTGGCTATGAGATCCCCCAGCTGTCCCAGTGAGTCATCACTTGTCCCACAACTCCTCTACCTGTCACTTGCGTGAGACGTCCATCCGCAGTCTGTCTCACTGTTCAGGGACCTTGTCTGGAAGGGATATTTCTGCCGGCAGGGGCCTGGGAGGTGACCCTCAGAGATCATGGTAACTCCTTTACCTGGACTGCAGGTACCTGGACTACATCCATGTCATGACCTATGACCTCCACGGGTCCTGGGAGGGCTACACAGGAGAAAATAGTCCCCTCTACAAATACCCAACGGACACTGGCAGCAACGCCTACCTCAATGTGGTGAGTCCCTACACGGGCCCATATACAGACCAGAGGTGGTGTCATGAATCACGTGGGGATTCGGGAACACAACAAACATAGATTCTGAAAATGTCTCACTCGTTATGACGGCCCCCTTAAGTGGCTGATCAAGTCTCCTTAACTGTAATTCCACCCAAATGTTTTCAAAAATACTAATGAGTCCTCTGTCATTAACATTGAACAATTCACCTGCTAGAATGGGAATTTAACATAACTAAGCCCTGGGCCATCACCTGGGGGCTCCTCTCGCTAACCCGCTGCCACTGCAGGATTATGTCATGAACTACTGGAAGGACAACGGTGCCCCTGCTGAGAAGCTCATCGTGGGATTCCCCACCTACGGACACACCTTCCTCCTGAGCAACCCCTCCAACCATGGGATCGGGGCTCCTACCACTGGCCCTGGCCCTGCTGGGCCCTACACCAGGCAGTCTGGGTTCTGGGCCTACTATGAGGTATGCTGCTGGACACCTTAGCCAGGAGAAAAGTGGCTTCCTCTAGGCTGTGGATTTAACAGTATAAACAATATAGGACTTCTTGGTTCACTTAAGTCATTGGAGCTGAAAGTGGGTGCTCATGGCTCTTTGTAGGGGAGGCAGGATGGGCACTCCTGTTTCAGGTTAGGTTGGATTCTAAATACAGAGAGAGCAGGAAGAAAGGATGTCATCAATGGGATCCTATCAATGTATAGACACCTCTAACTGCCTACCAAGATATTCTTTAAGGGCCTCTCCCCATACTGAAAATAAATGACCCAAATGGGACACAGAATCAAAATCCCGCATGAACTGAGAAATGTGCTGACAGAGCTCTAGGCCTTCCTTTCCCAGGAGCTTCCAGGTATGTCTTCTCCATTCCCCTCTCCCATGCCTTCACCCCTCGTCTCCTCTTAGATCTGTCCCTTCCTGAAGAATGGAGCTACTGAAGTGTGGGAGGCTTCTCAGGATGTTCCCTATGCTTACAAAGGCAATGAATGGCTTGGCTACGACAACACCAAGAGCTTCAAAATCAAGGTAGGCTGCGTTGCCTGTGAGTTTGTTCCCATCTGTAGCCCTAGGGCCCCAGGTTGACCTTGACGTCTGCACATCATTGGATTTCTCTCTAATTACCGCAGGCTGACTGGTTGAAGAAAAACAACTTTGGAGGTGCCATGATCTGGGCCATTGATCTGGATGACTTCACTGGTACTTTCTGTAATGAGGGCAGATTCCCACTGACCACCACCCTGAAGGAGGCCCTGGACCTGCAGAGTGGAAGTGAGTGACAGCAGGAGGATGCTCAGGGGTCTATAAACGTCCCTTCTCCAACTCAGGACAGTTCTCACATCTGCCCACCCCCTTGCCCAGGTAGCCTCTTCCCATTTCACCCCTCTGCTATTGAGAGGCAGGTGCTACAATCCTTCCCTAGCCTGGAACTTCCATGTCAGAAATGTCATGCTCTTATGGGAAACCAAGCCCACTTGGGTGGGTTTTCCAGGTCTGCTTAAAGATGTGGCCAAGCCTCAAGAAATTAGGCTGACCTCACAATGTAAGCATGTACTTCTCTATGGCCCTTTTATTAAGTCTCTTTCAGCCCACCTGGGGAGATTGAACAAGAAATGCTCAGCAGTGTTCACATATCTCTAGTTTGTAATTCAGGAAAAGTACCAACTCCCTGCACTTTTCCCAGATTTTCTTCCAGAGCTTATTAGCTCAAGACCTGTATTCAGATCCTACAAAAGTATTTTGTACACCTGGGTGCTCAGTAAAGTTGTTTTAATGATTTTGGCATTTGTGAGGGGGAAAAAAACTTTATAAATCAGAAATCCAGGCTGGCTTGAAATTATAGCTTTCCCTGTTCCTGGGTACGGAGCTATCCCGTGATTGTTTTAGTTTTAAGAACCCAGAGCTAACTGTACCCCACCCCCAGGTCCACTGGTCTCCGCACCTGTAGGCAAAGCTGGGAGCCTCTACCAGATCACTAGTGTGCTCTTTTATTGTTCCAGGTTGCACTGCCCCCTCTCCCCCCATTACAACAATAACTCCTCCCAGCAGCGGAAGTGGAAGTGGAAGTGGAAGCGGAAGTGGGTCTGGGAGTGGGGGCGGCAGCTCTGGGGGCACTGGCTTCTGCGCAGACAAAGCCGATGGCCTCTACCCTGTGGAGGGCAACAGAAATGCCTTCTGGCACTGTCTAAATGGCATCACGTACCTGCAGAACTGCCAGGCTGGGCTCGTCTTTGACACGAGCTGTGACTGCTGCAACTGGCCCTGAACCTGACCTCCCTTTATCCCTTTGGGCTCTGAACAGTCCCCTTTGTTTAGCACATCTCGCTTCTTCTACCTGGAGTTCTGCAATAAAACCCATCAGTCAAAACACGAGTGGCCTTGGTGTTTAGTGGTTTGGGTGGAAACCTCTCTAGGCGTGAAAACGCAGACTGTGCGTGGGGCGCAGTGGTGGCAGAGAGTGCCCGAGGACGTGGTGGAGATGACATGCAGCTCTCAATCTGCCCCCGCTGGTCGGTATGGAGGTTGGAGGCTGTCAGAAGGAAAGGTTTGAAGGTCTGGTGCTGAGGTTGGATGAGGACATGAAGAAGATAGTTCTGTAGCCTGGCGACTGTCCTCAGGAAGGAGCCAATGTGATTCTGTGAAACTCGGGAGCACAGGCCGGCTTGGCTTGCTCAGAGCACAGAAGAATGGGGCGTTCTACCCACGTCCCCTGGGGCCCCAGACCTGGCCCAGCACCTCCCGGGTTGGCACCTCTGGAAAGACCTGTGCTAAGGAGTGGACTCCTTTTTGGGGTATCTACCCAGCCCATGGGCCAGCAGCATCCCTTTCTTGGGGATCGCCCCCCTCCTTGAACCCATAGTGGTGGTCACCAGCTACTGTGCTGGGCTGCGTCAGGTCCTCCCCTGGCTGGGCTGGCTGACTGGAGTGGACATGAGATTCCACAGGGCCAATCAAATGATCAGCTCTCGGGATCTGCAACCAGGAACAAAGGTTGGTCGTCGTCAGTCCCTGAGAGTGGCTGGCCTGTTACAGGTCAGCTCAGGAGGTGCAGTGAGAAACGGAGATGGAGAGCTGAGCTGGACGCAGAGCGAGGACATTAAAGGGGAACTGCAGAGAAAAGCCACAACACCATGGAGGAAGAACACTTACCAGTGGCTCCTTGTGAGGCCCAGAGGCATTTCTGCCTGTGGGCTCTGTGAAACTCCCCTGTAACCACATAAGAAGTTCTTTGCTGCTTAAGGTGGCTCAAGTCTCTTTCTTTCATTTGCAACTAAAAGAACTTCAACTAAAACAAAAAGAATGCAATGGCTCCTGCTTGCTCTGTGTCAAACACTATTTTCAGTGTTTTACGTGTATTTACTTACTTAATTCTCCCAGCAACCTTGTGAGGGAAATAATATTAATACCAGGAAACGGAGGCACAGACGGATTAGGCGGCCTGTCCACCGTCACACTGCTAATAAACTGCAGAGCCAGGTCCAAAGGCAAGCAGGATGGTTCCGGAGCTCAGAGTCCTAGTGGCTGCTTTTTACTGCCTCCCTTGACAGATCTGAGGGTCCTTGTGGGACGTGGCCACATTCTGGCAGTGAGGAGGCACAGGTGCACAGCATTCTGGGGTACAACCCTTCACGAGCTCACGACACTTACCAATTATATATTATGTGCTGCTAATGTTCCAGGTACTATAAAGACAGTGGTCAAGTTTGGATTTTATTGTTAAGTGAGCTGCGAAGCCATTGGAAGGGTGTGGCAGGGATGTGATGACAATTCATTATTGATAAGAGGGAGCTGGGATAGAGTCACGGAACACAGAAAATAATGCTCATTGTGACATACTGACTTCTGGGCATTCCTGTGACACACCTTAGAGATCGAAGACATGGGCGTGGGAGACTAGGGTCCTCAATGAGCCCGTGAAGGGAAGAGTCAGTAAAACTGAGTGTTTTTATAAATGTAATTACATTTCTAGCCACAGAATGATAAAGCTTGGAGAAAAATAGGACATAGGAGTCTTGGGGAGTCGTTTTGGAAGGAGCTTCTTGTTTATGTCACTACTGAGAGGGCAGAAAGCCATGTCACAATGACTTGAATGGGGACTTCTCAGGCAGGGAAACTGCTGAGCTGCCAGTTTCAGTGACAGCCTTCATGTCCTTGGTTAAAGTCCACTTATGAGAGTGGTGACTCATGGGGACTAAACATAAGAAAAACTGGATTTTTGGAAATTCCTCGAAGAGAGAGCCCTTGCCCAGAGTTTCTCGAGAATATTCTGAGTCTGTGCCATTTGATGGACCTGGGAACACAGAGGACATCAGAAAATCGGTTCTGCCAGATGCCATGGTTCTCCCAGCCACTCCTCCAGAGCTTCGGTTGTCCCAGCCGTTCCTCTGGGGCTTCGCGCATGGTAATTGTGGTCTCGAACTCTCTAGTATATTATGAAAACCCATCCCTTCAGTGTTGGAGTCTAATTGGGAAGAGGTGAGGTGTGCATGAGATGACTTAAGGACCTGATCCAGGTGGGGATGGGGAAGTGTTCGTCTCACCAAGTCATGAGCCTTGCCAGGTACCCACATCGGTGCAAGGACACCATTTTTAAAATGTGCACAAAGACACCCTTGGAGTTAGCTGTAGCTATGGGCACAGAGATGCTAGATTGGAAGTACACTGACATTGTTAAATGACAATTATAGGTCAGTCCCTTGTCGTGCAAGATTTGTCCCATGGCGTCTCCTAAATTCTCATGGCAGCCTTAAGAGGTGAGAATGATTAGAGGCATTTTATAGATGAACCAGGGCTTACATAGATTGAGTTACTTCCACAAGGTCACATAGCTAGTAAAGGACAGGCTAGGACCTACTGGGAACCTGTTCTGAGTGGCTTCAAAGCCTGTGTGATTCTCGTACCGCCAGATGAGAGAAGCTGGTATTTAAGAAAGACTGGCAAGTGGGGCTTAGAAAGTCTACTTTCCTCTTTTCCAATCCAGATACATCCATCCTTCAGCAGAACCTGGGTCATGGGTTCTCAAGCCTATTCAGGTCTGGGTCCTACTTTGAGTAACAGATTATTTTGTAACATTGTGAAAGATCATTTCGTAATTATTTTATCCTAAAATCAAATTCACAGATAGCGTAACCTACCACACATCATTTCACAAACAACACAATGCCATACTTTTAATGTAAAAGAGAAAAAATTCCTAATGAAATAATGTATATAAATGCTCAGACATGGCGACTTTAGGGGACAACGAAGTATTACAATAGTTAGGCTCTTGCACTGCGTAATGACTAATGAGTAAGCCTAGAATTAAGAGAGAAGATTAAATGCCATTTCACACAGGCAGTATAGGAAGATAGAAGAATTATAAACAAAGACTGGGATTCATGCTAAGCTGATTTCTAACCCTCCAGATTTACTGGTTTCTAATAACTGAAAAAGGCAAGTAGCTTTAGTTAGAGTAGGGATTACACTCGACCAGTTACAGACCATTGGATTAAAAAAGGGAAGGGGCGTGATTATGTTATTCTTTAAAAATAAATAATGTTCATGTGCTTCCTCTAGGGTGGCCAGATTTTTTTTTTTAATAAACCATTTTACTGGTTTTGCATATATACCAAAAAAGGCCCACATTATACCTAGACAGATAAATGAAATACCCAAGTTGAACACAGTCAGTACCCAGTTCAGAAATGGGACATTACTTTCACTTCAAAAGCGCTTCTCATGTCCCTTCTCAGTCACTCCTCTCGCCCTCCTTTACAAAACTGACGCCTTTCTGACTTCCAGCACATAGACAGTTTTGCCTATTTTTGAACTTTATGTAAATTTAGTGTATAAAGGTTCCTGTTGGAATCGTTTCACTCAACCTTGTGACATTAAGCTACGTTACTACACATGCAGGATCTTAGTTCTTTTCATTGCTGTATTGTACTCCTTTGTGTGAATATCACACAACTTATTCTTCCATTCTACTATTAATGGACAACTGCTTGTTCCAAACTGGGACTGTTATGGATAATGTTTCTTTTGATGTTCTTGTAAATATCTCTTGGAACACAAATGTATGCATTCCTGCTGAGTAAGAATACCATAGAGTAGAAATTATTGATCCTAGGAATGTCAATGTTAAGCTTCAGTAAATACTGCCAAACAGTTTTCCAAAGTGAATGTGCCCATTTATACTTACCCTGGAAGAGTATCCAAGATTTCCAGTTGTCGGACATCCTTAGCAGCACTGAGTGTTATCTGTATTTATAATTTTAGCCATCGGTTGGGTATCTCATTGTGGTTGTAATTTGCATTCTTTTATGACTACTGAAGTTGAGCACTTTTTATATGTTTACTGGTTATGTTTATACATTCTTTGGATAGTCGTTTTCCGAGGTGCCCTTTTAAGTCTTTTACCCATTTTTTTTATTAGGTCGGTTTTTCATATTAATCTAGATCCTCACTATCCGATGACAGTATAATGTGAGCAATATACTTTAAATGTTCTAATATCCACATTAAAAAACAGTAAAAAGAAACAAGGGAAGTTAATTTTATTACTCTTTTATTTAACCAAATATATCCAGAATATAATCATTTCAAGATTAACAATATAAACTTTCTTAATGAGATATTTTGCACTCTTGCTGTCATTCTAAGTCTTTAAAGCCTGGTGTATATATTTTGCACTTCATGCACATGTCAGTTTGGACTAATCACATTTCAAGTGCTCAGTATGTGCACAGTGAATGTTGGCGCATCATTCCACAAACCAAAAGGTCATGGGCTGATTCCCGGTCAGGGCACATGCCTAGGTTGTGAGCCTGGTACCAATGAGGTCACATATGAGATACAACTGATGGTTGTTTCTGTCTCTCATCGATGTTTCTCTCCCTCTCTCTCCCTCCCTCCCTTCCCTCTCTCTAAAATCAATAGGCATGTCCTCAGATGAGGGTTAAATAAATAAATAAACACATCTTTTTAATCTGATTGATCTAAAAAATTTCTCCTTTTGATTTTTATTAGTTTTATTATAATATGACCAAGTAAAGTTTTCTTTGAATTTGTCTTACTCGAGCTTGTATCATTTATTTATCTCTGGTTCAATGTTTTTTTTAAAATCAATTCTGCATATTTTCAACCATTATTTCTTCAACTCTTGCATCTGTCCCATTCTCTCATTCGCCCTCCCTCCCTCCCTCTCTCTTTCTTTTTCTCCCCCTCTCTCTCCATTCTTTGACAAACTCCAAATACCTGTGTATTAGACCTTGTCACTGCTTCTCATCTATTACACTTTTTTCCTGTATCTTCTGTCCATTTGCCTTTCCAAGCTTCAACCTTGGTACATTTTTCTTTCATTTTTCCATTTCATTTTTCCTTTCTTTCTGCTTTTATAATTGCTGTTAAACACAGGCATTGAGTTCACTTTCAGTGATACCACTTTTTATTTCCACAATTTTTATCTGATCCTTTTTTATTGCTCCTAAAACTCTCCACCTGGTCATTTAATTTCTGGAATCAGCTTTATCCCTTTTGTGGAGCTGACTTATTATAATTTAATCTAATAAATTTTTAAATGAGACAGAAATCTGCCTAAAACATTATAGCAAAAATTGAATCTATTTATCCCCATTCAATTAGACACTGCAGCAAAGCAGGTGGTTTCCTAGAATAATAATTATAAAGGCCTCATGGTAGTCAAATAAGAAAAGCAGATAACCATCTCATAAAGCTTAACAGACATTCTCCATAAACATCAGGCATGATGTCATAACTATGATTAGAAAATGTACATGATGGGAACTGCTGAATTCTTTATTTAAGGACTTCATCAAAAGTGTCCACGATATCAAATTTTGTCTACATATTCTTCTGTACTGAGCAGTCACTTGCATAGCTTTTCTTGTACATGATCATCATTCATACACTGGATCTTTGACAGTCCTTAGAGCTACCTGAAGTTCCGCCTTAACTTCTCAATGTTTCCGTTAGACAAGGAGCTATACAGGAGATACACACACCATATAGACAGTCCATCTTTGACTGGACCATGTTTGGATTGGTTTTAATGAAAAGTTGACAAATTTGCCTCAGTCAGGACGTCGTTGTGCCCAGTGTGTGTTTTTATTAGTAACATAAACAAGATGATGGATAGGGGAAAATTCTCTTTTCTTGAATACACCGGGATCTTTATTAACTTTGTTTTTAGGGTCTGATCTTTTTCTTTTACCCTCTAACATCAAAAGCCTAAATGTACTTCATGATCACCTATTTTTCTTGTTTTTTATTGCTTCCTATGTTCCCCCTGAAGTCTCAAGGCTTCCTCCAAAATCTCAAGCCAAGTACTGCGGTTTTAAAGTCCACAGTTGGTAACTCCAAATGTCTGGATTTCCTTTGGGTTTATTTCTACTTTTTTTTTTAGTTGGTTTAGATTGCATGCCAAACATTTTGCATGAAACAAATCATAGAAATTAGCTGAGACTCTGGTTGATGTTATATTGTCTCGAGGAGGCACTGAAGGCAGCAGCAGATTGCCTTAATGCAACTGGGAACTGAGTTGATCGAAGCGGGACATCGGGGCTTGTGGAGAGCTGGTCTATTTCACACTCACCTTTATTCCTAGAGTCTTCTCTTTCGCAGCTAAAAGCCCAGGTGCTTTCCAGCCCTCCCTCTTCCCATGGTCAGCCTCATTTTTGCTCCCTGGCTTTCAGAGACTGTTCAAAGCTCTGCCTAAGCCTCCTGTTCCTCAGTCAGCTTTTCAATTAGCAGACGGTCAAAGGGTGGGGCAGCACCCGCCGCTGCGGCTGCGGTCACCGCATTGGGCTACCCCTCTGCCTGGGATCTTGACCCTTCCTGGTTTCTCTCCCTTGGTATATCTCTGATGTCGTCAAATATTTTACTTAGTCTAGCTTTTTTCTTTAATCTCTTCTTAGGCAGAGGATTAGTTGGAACCAAACCAGCTCACCCATGAGGAAAGGGGTTGTCATATTTTCAAAGGACTTTGTAAGATATGTTTCATGTCACCGATAACATAAACACTATTTTTTTTAATCTATCGCCCAAGGATATGTTTTATTGATTTGACAGAGAGGGGAAGGGAGGCAAAGAGAAACATCGATGTGAGGGAGAAATATCTATTGGGTGCCTCCCACAGGCGCCCAACTCAGGATCAAACCTGCAGCCTAGGTCTGTGCCCTGACCCAGGATCGAACCCGCAGCCTTTCGGTGTATGGGATGATGCTCCAAACAACTGAGCCACCCAACCAGGGCTGCAAACACTAATTTCAAAAACACTGTGGGTATCTAAAATATGACTAAAATGGAAAGTGATCCACCAATGCCAAGATTTGGGTACATCTTCTTCACCATCAATATTACTGCAATTTGAGGAGACAGAATGTTTGGAGTTACACTGTAACTTTAAGACTGCATCTTTGTTTCTAAAAAGAACCTTCTCTGATATCACTGGGCTTTCTGCATCATTTCTCACTAAAATACATTTTCAATGTTATTATATATGTCAAGTGCAACCAATTATTTCTGTAGAGTCCCACAGGACATTTGTATGTTGTGTAGGACCTGAGACAGTGGACTGCCGTGTCCAGCCCCCCTGGTCCACTGAGCAGGGGCAGCCTTCCAATAATTTTTAACAAGTCAAATGCTTCCACGAGTGTCCAAAATATCCTCTGGGACTCAGTATCACTTTTTTTTTTTTTTAATCCTACATTAGACGCATAATATCATCCCCTGCATACAGTGCGAGCTCAGGGTGGGTGTGGAGCCCAGCATCGTCCTTCTGCACGGAAGGTTTTTATGGCCCGGTCCCACCCTGTGTTCCGTTGCCTTCCACACCTGACAATCCCTAAAGCCATCCTAAAATCAAGTGGAAACAAGTTAGTGATAATACCCGGGACAAAGGTGAAGAAGGCGACACACACGCTGTCGCAGCTTCTCGGGGGTAGAATGCAAGTGCTCCCGATGTGGCCAGGCGTGGTCTTCAGTAATAATAGCCGCCCGCGCGGTCACCTACCCAGCACCAGGCACTGAACTGCTTTAATTCTGTTGTCTCACTTCTCTCAACAACCCTATAAAGAGGAATTGTTATTCCCAATTTAGGGATGAGGAAACTGGGACTTAGACATTTAAGTGGTTGCCCAAGATTTTAAAACTATTAAGCCCTTCTGTGATTCTGTTGCATTGTTGCTACCCCACTTAAGGCTCGCAGCCCTGTTAAAACCTTGTGCCCTGTTTAGGGGGACAAAGGGACAGCCTGGTGGGAAAGCCTTGAAGAAAGGAAAAGTGGGTCTAAGAGGTCCCTACTACGGAGCTGTCTAAGCTCCATCCGGTCTCCGACTCCCCCGGCTCTGCTCGCGGTCCTAGGACACCGCCATAAGCCGTAACTGCAGCGGCTGAGTTTTCCTAGTCCCTGATCCCGGCAGCCCGAATTTCCAGGCATTTTGAGCCCCACTGTCCCCTCTCTCTTCAGCACATTCCCGGCGGCCCAGTTTCCAAAGGCCCTCGGCGCACCCTTCAGGCTTGCAGTCCCTACAGCCACAGGTCCAGCCATGCCACTTGCCCCCAACCGAGCCGCAGAACCCACGCTGGCCTGGGCATGGGGTCTGGGAGGTGCGGATTCCCGCCGCAAAGGCGGCTTCTCCGGCGTCCCCGCTTTGCTGCACAGGCACACTCTCTCGGAGCCAATCGGAGCAGGCGCCTCCGTTCCCTTGGCAACGTGAGTACACAAACGCTAGTACGGACAGAGGGAGAGATGTTCTTCAACACAGCAGGTGAGGCGGGTTGAGGTGGAGGGGTCAAGAGCAGAAGGCAGGAGGAAGACCAGGGAGGCAGGAAAAGACAGAGTGGAGGAAATGCAGCAGTTCGCCCCCCTTCGTGGGGTTTGGCCTGGTTTCTGTTAAGAGCTCCGCGAATCCGCACCCCCTGCTCCGCCGCCCCCACCACCCCTGAGGTGCAGGGGCCTTCCCTCATGTGGAGTTTCTCCTCTTTCTTGACCTTTAGAAACGCTGGTTAACTACTCCTTTGGAACACGTCAGCAGAGGAAGCTCTTTCCTCACTTCCATCCCCACAACTTTTTGGGGAACAAGTTTCTTCCTCTTCAGGGAGCCCCCCACAGAGGGCCTGGATGTTACACAGCAGAAAATGTGAGTATTCTCCTTCCCTTAGGTGGGGGTCCAAACATGGAAAGTACCCTTGTTCTCTGCAACCAGCTGTCAGGGTCAATGTCAGGAATTAAAGGATCATCACTCCCCTCTCCCAGCTCCCACTAAACTCAAGCCTTTGCTTCATAGATCCCACTCCATTCCCACCTCCAAAGACTTGTGTACCAATCAGTGCCAGTTACCCTCCCATTAGTCCAAACGTGGACTGTGGAGGACTGTGGATGTGCTGGTAGGTGAGTTTCTGAAATAATATGATCAGACACACTTGCATTAGAGCAAATTCGGCTCTGTGCCTCAGAGGACTGGACTCACTGGAAGGCATAGAAATGCCACCCTCCCTCTCCAGGCACATTCCTTTGCAAGGTTACCTATATAATTGTTCCTATGGTCTTGACTCAGAGAAGTCGAGAGAAAGAACTTTTGCAGAGAAGGTAGAGATAAGAACATTCTAAGTTCGCTCTGGTTTGTTTTTGTTTTTGAAGATTTTATTTATTTATTTTTAGAGAAGAAGGGAGGGAGAAAGAGAGGGAGGGAAACATCAATGTGTGGTTGCCTCTTAATGCACCCCCTACTGGGGACCTCGCCTGCAACCCAGGCCTGTGCCCTGTGGGAATCGAATCAGCAACCCTTTGCTTCGCAGGCTGGTGCTCAATCCACTGAGCCACACCAGCCAGGGCAAGACTCGTTCTGTTTTGATAACTATAATGTTCTCTCTGTTTTTTCTTACTTTTTTTAAAAAATATATTCCACCCAAAGAGGTATGACTGGGTATACAACCTCTCTAAGATCCCGACCAGCAGAAGAGGATATACTTTGGGAGCCAGAACAGCTGTGAGGTTTAAGCCGATCAGCAAGGTTAGAAATGGCTGCATGTGCTTAAGTTTTCATGTGATCCATAGTGTTGTGTGTATTTGCATGGGGGAGCACAGGGTGGTGAGTGGGAGGTTACCTACATAGTATGCTCTGAAATTCAAGAGAAATAGACAGTTGGGCAAGAGCTATGAAGCCTTTCTGAAAAGCTGGGGTGTTAGCATTGCAGATGTGTGTACGAGTGCCCTGGGGGAGTGGGGAACAATTTCCCGAAGAGGTGGTACCAAATCGGAGTTTCCATACCTGCTGGGACACCTGGCATTCAAATACCGGAAGCTTTGTGTGTATGCATCAGATTATCTTGTCAGTTAAAAAACAAATTCCAGCTTTACCATCCTTTTGTGTGATTGGATTTCAAGTCTAAAAGTCTTCAGCGTAGCATCCTAATCCCTAGGACATTTTCCTAACAGTTAAGCGAAAAGAGAAGGATAACTGACTCTAAAAAAAAAAAAAAATCTCTTAAGTGGGATGGGGGTAGTAGCTGCAAAAAGCTGCTATGGGTCTCTGCCCAGCCTACGTTGGATTCTACAGCCTAAGCATGACGTGCCTTCAGGTGGCTGGACCACACCTGCCTTGGTTCTTGGTTTTCTGCCTATCGTAGGCCGCTTTCTGTAGCTTGAGGTGGTTAAACCATAGCTGATACATGAACAGGAAGAGGACGATTCTGGTTTTTTCTACTTAGAAGTCTTTCTATGTACACCTGTGTATTCCTCTCTAACGTACTGCTCTTTTTCTTGGAAACAGGACATGACACCTCACCCAGGCACGTACCAGACAATAAACCTTCAGGAGCAAAACCCCAAACAAAGTTTTGCTCCATTTAATGTGATGTTACCTCGGTTCGGGACGTACTCGAAGGACACGTATCATCCTGGGTGCGTCTCCTCTTTCCTGGGGCACTTCAACGAAGAGCCATAAGGAGGATGCACAAAGAAGGGGTTGCATCCAAACCATGGCAGCTAAATAGCCCCTTACCTTTAAGATTCAACCTCTTGCCTCATAGATCCCTGGCATCACAAAAGTGTAAATCCATTTAATAAATGTTTCTAAACCTGGCAGGCAGTTTTGTAGGTACCAGAGTCTTGCACTAAACCAATGACACAAGGCTCCTCATTTTCTTGGAGCTTCCATTCTAGAATCCAGACAGTTGAGAAGCAAATAAACAAGAAAATATCAATAATAATACGGAGAGGGGCCATAAAATTTATTTGTCTGACCTGACACATCCGAGAGTCTAAGAGGCCTTATTAATAATGATACCAAGACTGTAGCCATAAGCTAGGACTGTCGCCAGCAAACCGGGAAGAATGGGGACCCAGATGACATGCTCTGAGGAAAATAGAACAGGATGATGGTATGATACAGAGTGATGGACTGGAGGCTGCTTTTTCAAGGTTCGTCAAGAGAGGCCTCTCTGGGAAAATGACACTTGGTCTGAAATCGGAAGGATAAAACTGAGACAGCGTTGGGAAACCTGGACCCAGCGTTAGTTGTGGCACTGATGGGGTTCGCATGTGGTCACTAACACATAGACATGATGTTACCTATTTTTATTTCTAGCCCTGGCACGTACAACCTGGAGATAAAGCCACCCCCAAAGGTCACCTGGCCAATGAAATTTGGATCTCCAGATTGGGCTCAGGTTCCCTGCCTACAGAAAAGAACCCTAAAAGCTGAGGTAATGGGACTGGGCTCCTGTGGAACACTGTCTAGTTCTTACATAGGGGTTCCTAACTGAGAATCCGTGAATGAGCTTTAGAAAGTCTTCGTTCCCCTGAAATTATATGCACAATTTTGTGTTATATTTGCATATGGGGACTTGGGGGGCAAGTTGCATAATTTCATTAGATTTTTAAAGATATGCATGACTGCACAAACGTTACCTTTTTTAAATTTAATTCTCAAATAATCTGTGGTAGATATGAGAGAATTATATGACAGAGGAGGAACCGAGGCTCAGACGAATCCCATGACTTGTTCAGGCAGCACAGCACGAATCTAGATCTTGTGACTCCTAAGCCACTGCTGCTTCTGTCTTCAGGGGGCTGTAGAGCATTCTGGTAAGAGCGTGGATTCTGGGGACAGAGTACCTGGGTTCAAATCCCAGCCCCAGTACTTACTTGTCATGTGATCTTGGACAAGTCCCCTAATTTTTCTAAGCCTCAGTTGTCTTTTCTTTAAAATGAGTATAATCATGAAATCAATCTGATAAGGTGGTAAAGATGGAAATAAGGTAGAAAAGCATTCAACACAGTACCTGTAACATAATAAATGCCCAATCCATGTTAGCCATCATAATCCTAAAGGTGCCCTTTATTTCCTAGTGGAATTTTGGGTGAATTTCACACATATTTATTAAGCGCCTGCTGTATTAGTACATTGTGTGAGGGCCTACAAATAACACTCAAGAATTAAACATATTATTTTTGTTGTCAAGAAGTTTACCAGCTAACTCTTAGAGGTTTACCTAATAAAAAATAAATTTTGCCACCACAGACACCAGAGTAAGATGACAGAGTTGATGAACATAGAAAAGCTCTGAGAATCGCTGAGACCAGATGGCTGCAGGGCGGGGTTTAGCTGGTCCCTCCTCTGCAACAGGCCGTTTTATTTTGCACAGCGAGGAAGACCAGAGACAGAGGGTTCTCATTGGAATTTGGTCTGAGACAACATTCTTTCATTGCAGCTGCCCACCGACAAGGACTTTAAAAAACATCGGAACCGCGTGGCCTATCTGAGCCTATTTTACGATTGAGGAGCTGGGACTTCCTTCCCGTGCTCCCGCTGACCACCGAATCTCTTGGGTGCTCTTCCGCCTCTGCATAGCTGTGGTCCTCTCGTCCGCCAGCATGGGGCCCAGGGAGGGGCAAGGGGCCCATAACTCCGTGTGAGAGCATAAAGACCAGTTCAGAACCTTCTCTCTCCATGTGCTGCTTTGTGGTATACAAAACGTAGATGGGTCTGGGGTTCCTACTGCGTGGTCACGGGGTGGCAAACACTACTGATCACTCATCTATCAGTTTCTGAATTTTCAGCACAGGATTTGATTAAACATACTCAATTCGAGTTGGACAGAAAATCAAATTATTAGCATCCCTAGGCTAGCCTATTGATATCCTTCTGCTACTGACACGGATGTGATAGAATTAAAACCCTGGCTGGTGTGGCTCAGTGGATTGAGTGCTGACCTGTGAACCAAAGGGTCATCAGTTCAGTTCCCAGTCAGGGCACAGGCCTGGGTTGTGGGCCAGGTCCCCAGCAGGAGGTGCACGAGAGGCAACCACACATTGATGTTTTTCTCCCTCTCTTTCTCCTTCCCTTCCCTTCTGTCTAAAAATAAATAAATACCATTTTTAAAAAATCACTGAGCATGGTTTTGGGGCTGTAGGAGAGATGGTGCCACACACTTCGAAACCCCAACAGGAAATTCATACTGATTTTTTTTTTTAAGTGAAAAGTGTTCCCCAGCTGTCGACCTGCCTTTCCCCAGGCTGCCTGGGCTCAGAGCCGTGAGAAGCCAGGGTGCAGGATCTCAAGAGCAGAAGAGCAGCGAGATGGCTTGGAGAATGAAAAGATTTTCCCCAGCGCGTCTTCAGCCTGAATTAGCCTTGTCATAGTAAGCCCAGAAGCCAGCCTCACGCATGTTAGGACCAGATGACCCTGCTCTAGAGACTGGGGCACAGACCGAGGCGCCAGAAGTTCCAAGACAGCCGGAAGGTCCTCCCGCAAAAGAGGAGCCCCATGATGAGCTTCTCGGCAGGGACCCCCATGTCTCTCCAGCACTTCATGGTGTGTGTCTGAAGAAAGCAACACAGACTTTATTTCTCACCAGTGTTTGTCCCATTTGATGAACAAAGTCTCGCTGGTTATCCTGCAAAGAGAAAACCTCTTGCCCAACAAGGCAGGCTCTCCCGAGTCTCCCTTCTTCTTATGATTTGAGACTACTCTTTCTTACACAATCAAAATAACGCATGCCGCCTTGTTCCTTGGATCGTATGTGCAGGGGACTGTCGTGTCCAAGCTACCATGGAAGTCGCGAGTCATCACACTGATGGAAACAAGGAGCTCGAAACAGAGATTTTGACCCTATCAGGATCTTGGGGGGCATTTTCTTATAGATAATTTAAGAGTAAGAATTGGCAGCAGTGGAAGGCCTGTAATACCAAGTCAATATCCACATGGCCCCACCAGTGCAGCTTCCTGGGGGGCCCTAGGGAGCAAGTTATCATCTGCGACCTTCATAGGGCTACAGAGGGAATCTCCTTTACCTCCTTGAAAAAAAAACGGCAAACCCAGAGCTGAAGGTAGGACATGTGGTTTCCAAGAGCATGTGTCTAAGAAACATCTCCAGGGTCCTGGGAACCACAGGTGAGTAGCTCTCCTAGTGCTGTACCAATGATAGCTTTCTTGATTTTACAGCTTTTTTTCAAAAGAAGCTAATGAGGATTGCTATTATAAGGATTTGCCATGCTCTTAAATCGTGTTCCTTTTCTCCCCAAAGCCCACTACAGTGACAATTTTTTTAAAAAGATTTTATTTATTTATTTTTAGAGAGAGACGAAGGGAGGAAGGAAGAGAGGAAGAGAAACATCAATGTGTGATTCCCTTTCGCACACCCCCTACTGGGGACCTGGCCCACAACCCAGGCATGTGCCCTGACTGGGAATTGAACTGGTGACCCTTTGGTTTGCAGGCCAACACTCAATCCACTGAGCCACGCCAGCCAGGGCCACAGTAACAATTTAAAGAGGCTACCACCTTGCCCTGGCTGCGTGGCTCAATTGGTTGGAGTGTCGTCCCATGAACCAAAAGGTTATGGGTTTGATCCCTGGTCAGAGTGCATACAGGAGGCAACAGGTTGATGTTTCTCTCTCTCTACCCCCTCCTCTCTCTCTAAAATGAATAAACATATCCTCATGTAAAGATTTAAAAAATAAAAAAATTAAAAAAAAAAAAACAGGCCACCAGAGCCACTAAGTCTCCAAACCTCTTCGGCAAGCAATTGAAAGTGTCAACTCTCTCAACATGTCTTGAAATGTGACTGGATCTATGCTACCCAACATATACCTAATATCCTTGAGGTATCTCAACAATATCTAATATCCTTCACGAATTCCCTGAGCTAGCAATAGTCTCCTGTGATTCTCTTTGCTCTAGCTGAGATAGAAGACATTGTATTCTTTCAGATCTCCTCTTTCATTGCTCCTTCCTCCTTGTATATCTGTGATCTGTATCCTTAGTCCTGGCCACGGTATCTAGTGCACAATGCACGCTCAATAAATACTTGTTGAAATAAATCAAAGCATTGCAAATAAACATTGATCAATCAACAGATCTCTTGAAATAGCTGCCGCTAAGGTCCAATTTAGAACAAACTACTAAAAGCAAAACACACACACAAAAAGACATTTGGGCAGGAACTTCCAAGACGTTTGGAATTTCCTGATTTATTGGTTGCAGGAAGTAAGAATCTAGTGAGCAGAAGGGGACAGGATTGTTAAAAACGCCGCTTTGCACCCACAGGAGCATTCGGGCAGCCCCGGAGTCCTGCAGGGAGGGTGCACACGGCTGCCTCCCCGCTCTAGGCAGAGAAGGCAAAGCCCACCCTGTTGTTGGCCATGTCATAGACAGAGTAATACTCCTTGAGGAAGACATCTCCCAGAATCCACAGGGGCTGCCCGTTGGGGGAGGGCAGGTACGTGGCCTCAATCCCAAGCCTGCAGTAGCCATTGTTCTAAGGAGACAAAGGACATAAGGATATAACCAGTTGTATGATAGAGACCTTCCCCCACCGGAACCTCCCCTCCCCTATATTCCATGGCACCCGTTGGGGCCTCTGAATTCTTGTTCACCCTCAGCCCTGCCCCTGGGGATTCGCCATAGCTGCCCAGATGCGAGCTGGGACACAGGACAGCTGCTGGGCCCAACCAATCACACAGCCAGGGAGCCTGCGAGTGGTTACGTACGTTGAAGACATAGGCAGAGGGAGGCAGAGGGAACTGGGACCCGCTGATGATGAAGGTGATGGTGGGCAAGCCCTGCACGGAGTTGCAGTCGACCACAAACTGGAAGACAGAAAGGCACAGCTGTAGGGCGCCAGCGGACTGGAGCCCAGACAAAGCGCCCGAGCCCCCCTTCCCTGTGAGACTCTCTTCTTGACCTTCCTGCAGAGGAAGGCTTTCGCAGGGCATGGACGGCAAGGCCTGGCTCCAGGGGCGGTGCTGACCAGTCCCTCTTGCTTCTTGAGCCCTTTCCTTACCCACCTCAGCTCTTAGCTTTTGATTGCATTGATACGGCCACAAGGAGTTAGGCTCATTCCAGAACACACCCTCTAATCTCAGACAGTGCAAGGTACAGCGAAAAGGCACAGATACACACTTATAGAAACACGCACACACACACATGCCCTGGGGAACCAGGACTCAGTCTGGGCCCAGACTCTCACATTCAGGGAGAAGCAGCTACTGTTACGGGTACAAACAGGAGGAGGTGTGGGGACAGGAGGCTTCTCCGAGTAAAACTCAAAGGTGTATTCCTAGCGAAGACAGAAACTCAGGCGGAATGAAAAAATGCTTTGGGCCCTGATGACAGTGCAGTCCGATGACAGTGGCCAGACCAAGCTGACATGTGTTCCTGGGACCTGCAGTAGATTAACGGCACCTCTGACTCATAGGCTGGATGGAGTCGGCATCGCTCGACCCTTTACCCTTCCTGGCTTGGAGGGTTCGTGCCTGGCATGCCACGCTGTTTCCGCACGTGATCTGTCCTGCCAGCGGCTCGGGTGCCCACCCAGCCCTCCCTCCTCCCCGTCATGATCCCCCTGCCCAAGCTCGGGCTCCTGGGTTGAGGCCGCCTGGACGTACAGAGAAACCATGGCCTCCCTTCACTCACATCACCGTTCTGAGCCTGCTGGGCTCCCGTCGCTTGCAGGAAGGGGCCCATGTACTGCTGGGGCACGGCCAACAGGAAGGTGCCCGTATCCACGATGGCCTGGCAGCCCTGGGAGCACCAGCCAGTGGCCTGGTTACCGATGACAAACCTGAGGGGGACACCAGTACAGACAGAGTCAGGACCCTCTGCTGCTAACAAGATTCACGACTGCCTCTCATCCCCCCGACCCCGCGGCTGCGACATTCTGGCTTTCCGGGGAGCCAGACCACCCCATGGCGCCTCCACCCAGGTAATGCTCCTGTGCGCCTGTGATCACTGCAGTGAGAGCCTCAGTCCTGGTTGGGCAGGAACTAGAATTAGCATTTAACCTCCTGTAGGTAGCTGTACGGGGCCCCGCACACGCACCGAAGAGCCAGGGCTCGGAGCCAATTAGTAAATCCACTTGGAGCACCTACCACATGCCGGGCCCTCTTACAGCGATTAAGGTGATACAAAGAGCGGGTAAATGGCACTCGCTGTTTTTAAGGAGCTTATTCCAATACAGAGGAGACAACGTAATACACCAAGGTACGACTAACACCGTGAGGCAATAGCAGGTAAATTCCACACTGTGGGACATAAAGTCCATGTGATCCGGTCCCTGGTTCCTTGTCCAGCTCTTTCTGCTGCTCTACCTTTCCTCTTCATTCCACGTATATTTGTTTGGTCCTGTCCATGAGCCAAGGGACTTGGAGATACAACGGTGAACAAGACAGGCACCACGTCTAGTGGAAGGACCAGACACTCAACAAAAACACACAAACAATGTAGCCCTGACTAATGCCAAGAAGGAAACGCTATGTGCCCAAGAAGAAGGAAGTTGATCTAGTTGGGGCAGGGGCGTCAGGCAAGCATTTTTCTGAGCAAGTGCTGCTTTAGAAGCGGCCAGAAAAAGACACTTCTATTCCAAGCACATTAAACTAGTCCCCAGACCTGCCAAGCTTCTCTCTCTCTCTCTCTCTCAATCTCTCTCTCTCTCTCCTCTCTCTCTCTCTCTCCCAGTGGGCCATTTCCCAAAGTCTTACCCAATGGTTAGGACATGTAAAGTGTGCCAGGTGCACAGGTAAATACGACAAGAGAGAAAGAGCGAGAGATGGAAGAGAGAAAGAGAGAGCGAGCTCACTGGGCTGGGCTGACTTTCGGAGGAGACGGGAATTTACCCAGCCTCTCAAGGACGTGCCCAAAATTTGAGTAGGCACAGAGGAGAGGAGTCACACGGCAGTGGTTGATGCAAAAGAAAAGAAGCAAGAAAGGCATGGCGGGGTGCGAGGACGGGGGAAGCCCGTGCTTCACACCAGTGGGTAGTGAGGTGGCCGTGTTGACAGGCAGGGTCTTGCTTTAGTGTGGTCTTGAGCACAGGCTCAAGGTGTTTTGTCTAATTCACGTGTGATGAGGAATTTCTAGGACCTTGAGTGTAGGCGTAACTGATTCGTGCTCATGGGCTTCGGGATCAGATACACTCGTGTTCAGATTTTGACATTTGTGAAGTGTGTGCCTTGGGTTAGCTGCTTAACCTCTGAGCCTTGGTTTCTTTGTCTGTAGAATGAAATATACCACTGCCCTCCTTATGTGCTGTGGCTGGTACATGTAATCATATATGTAAAATACTTAGCATAGTATCTGACACATAGAAAACAGCAGTGACTGCGGTCAGTTTTACTGATGATGGAAGGGGTATAGGCTCTGCTGGCTGGGATAATGAAGCTTTCAAGGATGAAGACAGGGACTCACCGTGCCCCGGAATGGGTCAGTCTGCTGGCATGACAAGGCTCAGTGACCAGTTCAAAACATTCAGTGAAAAGCTCGATGCCAGAGTCTATCTCAGCCTGAGGTTTGGTGACTCTTTAACAGAGCCACGGCAGGAACGGGAAACATTGTCACGCTGGAGAAGCGCCCTGGGAGTGTCTGTAATTTGTAGGAACTTACTCCTGGATGCCAATCTGCCAGTACAGCTCCTGGGTGACGGGGGCCCAGACGATCTGACCGGAGTAAAGTCGGGTGTCCACCCCTCCGAGGATGAGCTCCCCACCGTACTGATAGGTTGGTTGGCTGAAAAGAAAATGTTGACGAGCATGAGTTTCCATAATGTGAGTGGTTGGTGGTTCCTCTCGCTCCCCTTGCCCTCCTTCCCTCCGCACGGCGGCACCGCACAGCGCCCCGCGAAGGCTGCTCTCCGAGTTCACCTGGCTGGAGGCACAACGGGAAGGGGCATCCTCAGAGAAACACATCAAGTATTAGCTGGAAACACGGACGGTCCATAAAGAAGATGGAATTGGAAACCAGGCACCCAGAAAGGAACCGGAAAAGGACCCCGGAGAAGCCCTGGCAGGGGCAGAGTGAGAAACCCCGCGGAGAGTCCCCGGAACGGGGCCCGACGGAGATCTCACGGGGGCTAGGATGGGGATGCTTCTGTCATGGTCTGATTGGTCACTAAATAATGCTAAAAGGATCAAGGTCTGTTGGGTTCACTTTGCTGCACCTGCCAGCCATAGAAGAGAGACATTTGGACCTCAGGTCCTCTGAGAATCATGTGTTTAGAGAAAATATATATCAGGGAGTAAAGGGTGTCACAAAAATTCGAGGCCAGATGGAGTGAGAAAAGCACTCCGTTTCAGAGCAAGATCTTTGTGTTGGAGTGTTGGCTTTACACCTGCCAGGGGATGACCTTCCTCAGCCTGTTTGAGCTTCCGTTTCTAGCAAGATGAGGCTGGTAACTGACATGTAATATGTCATTTGAAGGCATTGCTATAAGGACCTTTCAAAAAGCCAGAGGTGTCATTATAATTATCATGTCACCATCACTCTCCTCACTAGTGAATGTTCACGTGGCTTGTTCTGCAGCTCTGGGGCTGGGCCACTCTAATACAGCAATCTCCACATTTACTAAGCAGATATTGAGGGACTACTGGAAGATTATTTTTAAGAAAAGAGTCATTGTCCTGGCTGGGTAGCTCAGTTGGTTAGAGTGTCATCCCAACACTTCAAGGTCGCTGGTTCGATCCCTGGTCAGTGCACTGTAAGGATCAACCAATGAATTCATAAACACGTGGAACAACAAGTCGATGTTTCTCTCTGTCTCCCTTCCTCTCTCTCTCTAAAATCAAGCAATAAACTTTTTTTTTAAGTCATCATACAGTTTATGGCCATAATTAAAAATTCTTCCATTGCACTTAAAATTCCCCTCCCCCAAAATGTGATTATAAATTTTCAGAACTGCATGGATTGTATAGAGCAAGTTATAGTCATTGAGTCAGAAAACTTTATAACCTGAGCCCTGCCTGAGGTTCTAGTCCTCTCCCCCACCACACACAGAGCCCTGTCTGCTGAGCTCTTCTGTGGTTTCTTACCGAGAGAAGTAGAAGCTGAAGATGGGCTGGGAGAGCTGGCCCTGCTGCAGCATGCCCTGCATGACCGTCGGGGCATTGCCCACCGCCATGTTGGGGTAGGCCATCCCCAGGATCCCATCAAAGTCTGAATAGTAGAAGGGGCTGTTGGGCTCATTCTCACTCAGGCCAAACTCCTGGTTATGGACAACGATGTTCTGAACCTGGGGGAGCAGACAGAGGAGCAGAACAATTCACAAGGACAAATCCTTCCCGGACGTAGGTGCCCGGGGTCTGGAATCTAGCACCTCTCCTGGGGAGAGAAGTTGGCTTCTTTCAGGCTGAGCCCCTCATGGGCGTGGGTATGCAAGGTGAAAAGGCAACAGCGTCACCCAACTGGGCGTGTTTTGGACACAAAGAGTGTGGGTGCTGTGGAAGCAGAGGTGGTTGTTTTCCGGAGTTCGAGTTTCCATTTCCATGGCCAGTGACTGGGTTTATCCTGAACAATCCACGTGCGAGAATGATAGAGACACCGTTGGGTGTTTGACATAAAAACATGAGAACACAGTGAAAGCACAGGCCTTCAAATATCCACGGTGAACTTGTGTGGAAGAGGAAGCAGATTTTTCTGTGTGGCTCCGGAGGGCAAAGCTAAGACCAGGGAACCAGGTCACAAGAAGAAGCAACAGAAGGGCATTCTGCTGCCAGGACTGCTGTGGAAACATCGCTGTCTTGGGAGGAGAGTTGAATGAGGTGACCTTTGACATCTTTCCCAACTCTCAGCTCCAGGGAAGGTTGGACCTAACTACTTATCAGGGATTTCTCTGACCTCTAAAGGCTCTAGAAATGGGAGCCAAAGTGCAGACCCTCAGAAGCTATGAGAACATCACTCACCGTCACAGTGTCATATCCAAGGACCACACTCAGGCTGCCACTCCCGTAGGACAGTGTATAGGTTTGCCCATTGTTTCTGAAGGTGGAGGACAGGCTGGGGTTGAACCTGTGGTGATTGGCTGTGAAAAGACAGGATGAACTATTATTAGCGTCATTCACTGCTTCGCGAAATACTTGGAGGCAACGTGCCCTCCATGGCCTGGGACCGTCAGACCGAGTCTGGGATCAGCTCAGCCTCAGACCCTTTGTGATATAGACAAGCTGTGTTAGCCCCAGAAAAGTCTGTCTCCTTGGGTAACAAACAGCGCCCGAATTCCTTCCAATCCATCATTCCCTGAGGGCTGGATCCTCTCAAAGCTGTCAGGAATTCTGCCCCACTGGAGAGAGCTGAGGAAAAAGGACAATGTAGAAAGAGTGGGAAGTTTTAGTCTATTTCTGCTGTCTCCCTCCAGAATGGTCGGCTCTTCTGAAAAGTGGCCTGAGGACAAGGCGGTTAGATGCCCCTCATTTCAGAAGACAGGATAATGCGTGTGCACCAAGAGCTCTGGACCTGGCATTGTAGGGCCCTGACCCCGCCCCTCACTCTGCTCCCACCCCTGGGCAGGCGGTGACGGTGATGTACTCACAGCAGGCCTGGCTCTGGCAGTAGGTGGACGGCACCCACAGGTTGGAGGAGCCTGTGTCAAAGAGGACCAGGAAGTTTTGGGGTGGCGTCCCAATGCTGATCTCCCCAAAATAGAAAGTCTGCAAAGAAAGCTTTGTCACCCTCGCTAAGCCGCTTAGCTTTATGCTAAGGGTGGGGAAGAAGTTGTCCCTCAGGAAGCCCTGTTTCGCCCGGCTCATTTCCTTGGAGGAAAAAGTGGCTCCTGCCACAATTTTTCCACCCCAGGTGGAGCCAGCTCCTCCTAGTATTTTACTTTTTTATTGCTAATTGTTAGCCTTTGACCAGCTGAGACCGTCTTGCAAGACAAAATCTTCTTCTAAATGTGTTTCCTCCTTTGCAATAAGGTGATACCCATAGACTTACCACGCTATGCCAGAGCATGCAACATTGGAGAAGCAATTGCTCTATTCTCTTTCCCAAGTGACCATCCAGCCTCCTACAGCTCTCCCTCTCTCTGTCACTCTCTCTCTCTCTCATATAAACACACACACACTCACACACACACTTCTCCCCTTCTCTTGCGGTGTAGACACTCCCACCACTGTTGTCCCTCCCGGCCACGTACCCACAAAGGACGCTAGGATATCTAGCATGAGAGTTCGCATGGAAAGCCAGAAGAGAATTTCACTGCAAGGCAGTCTAGGTTCTAAGTGAATTTCTCATGTCACTTACCTGCCTCTCATTCCTCCATCTATATAACCTGTGAGATCCCTGAAGAGGCTTCCAGCCCTGACGCAATATGTAACATGTCACTAAGAACAGTCCACAGGACATCGGTAAGTTGAGATGCCCTGAGGAGACACTGTAGTCTCAAGAACACTCGAATACTTTCTCTGGACACCAGTGCATCTTTCCAGAGGGGGAGACACGCAGAGCCCGGAGGTACCACTGGAGATTCTTCCTGGGGCCTCGTGCGAGTTTTCCTTCTTTCTCCTGCAGTGCATCGCTAGGACTTTCGTGGGATCTCTCGGCTGAGCTGAACATTCCCCACTACGAATCTCTTAACCATGTAACTGGGGCTTTGGAGAGCTGGGCCGGTAATGAGAGGAAAAGGAGAAGGTGAAGGAGCTCCTATCCTATGAGGTGGTACCAACTCGTAATTTATTCAGATACTTTCCATAGGAAAGTGAGGCTTGGGTTTCATAACTAGCCCAAATCAGAGCTCCCGAGGGGTATAAACAAGTATTTAAAAATACCTGTCAGGCAAGAGTTACAGGCACACCTCCCCCTTCACTCACATCCAGGTAGTTGGTGATGGGTTCATAAGCAACGGCATCGTTGTTGAAATAATACTTGACAGCGGGGTCAGCCTTTGGGTGGCTCATCAGGAATTTCTCCAGTACACCCTTCTCTTCCATTGCCTGGCGGATAGACTTGCCCTTTTTCAGAATAATTCTGCAGAGGTTAGGGTGAAACAGAGGAATGAGCCTTGCCTTGCGCCTCTCAGGCCATCTCTCCAGTGATCGGACCTGACGTTTTCAAACCTCTCTAGTATGCGACTCAAGAAGAGCCTGTTACGGGAAATCCTCCAAAGTTTTAGGAAGTTCTGACCACTACAGTCAGTCCAGGAATTCCCAGCACAGAAGTGCACTACCTAATATCTGGGGGGCTTTGTGTTTTTATATATTATTTCCAGAGAATAAATGTTTGTTTCTTTACAGCCTGTCCCATAAGTTTGAGACAGGGATTGTCCATCTTTCTTAGCCAACAAAACGCCCAACCCAACCTGACACACACACTCCATCATCCATCCATCCATCCATCCATCCATCCATCCATCCATCCATTCATTTCAAGTCTTGGTCCCCAGTGAGTGTTCAGTTCGTGCTACTGAGAGACAATCCGACAGCCTCTCCAAGAGACCTGCAGAGGAAGCCGTCTGTCCCTTCCCATCTTGTCTGCACCCTTAGAGCTGGGATTCGCAATGAGGCTGAATCCCAATACACACCTTTCCACACCCTCTGAAAGGTGTAGAAGAACGAGCACCACGCCCAGGATCTTCATGGTGCTGATTTTCAACTGCCCACCAACACACAGGACACAGTGCTGTAGACCCGTGCTGGGACACACAGAAGGAGCTCGGCTCCCTCTCTTATACCCTGATCTCCGTGCCCTTTTAATCTCAAGGCACGTGGGCTTTTCTGCCTTTGTAACAGCCTGTTCCCCTACACATCCGTGGACTGTTTGCTTTTCCCTTCGGCAAGCATGAAGGTCTTTAATATCCACTCTGCGGTCTATTTAAAAAGCAGTAAATGGCTTTGCTGATGGAATCTAAAGATTAGGAGGTGATAACAAATGTAAAGGTGCTGGGGACAAAAGATCCTGGGGCCCATGTCTACTGAGAAATGGGTGTGGCAACTTCTGCCAGGACGACGGAACAGTTTGCTCTGTCCTCCAAAGGACGTGCCCTTTTTTGAGATCTGCAGTCTACTCTCTACTTCCTTCCTGCCCCTTCCCCTGACCAGTCTCACCTATAGCTTTCCATATATGATTCTCATACTCTGTGACGGTCTGCTCTTTAATTTCAACGTCTCCGTTCACAAATCGGCCAACATTTTTTGAATGCCTACTGTGCGCTCACCTCCGTACTAAGCTCTGGAAATGCAAAGATAATGAAGAAATGACCCTCGTATGCAAAGAGTTGCTAAAATGATTAACACGTAATCAAATTATGAGGCAATGTGTCTACTCTAGGCGTTCAAATGTATGAATGAAGTCTTCATAAAGCGAGCAGGGAGAGGGGATGCGAGCTCCTGGAGGGGCGGGAAAGGCTGCACGGAGGAGGCAACGCTTGAGTCAGAGCCTTGCAGGCTGCCAGATGAGGAGGTAAGGGAAGTGGAAAAGGCACTGGAGGCAGGAGGGAGGCTTAACCAACGGCACCAAGGGAGAAACTGTGATGAATGCAGAGAACGGTGTGACCACTGTGGTCAGAAGGGCAACTCTCAACACGCATCTGCCCACTTCTCATCCTGCTAATTGTAACTTGGAAAATTATTTTCTACTCAAGAAACCATTTGAAATGGAAAGGACTATCACACTAAAATAGGAATACCCTTGAGTCTACAATACTCTGTTAAAGGAGTAGTACTTAGTATTTTAACTATTATTCTACCAGATTACTTGTGACATGCCTCATACCTGATTACAACACACCATGTTTAGAACCCCTGGATTACAGCATGGCCAGATTATAAGGTGGACCCTACATGCCAGGTCAAGCAATATTGACTTTATTCTGTGAGCAGTAAGGAGCCATTAAAGTTTTTTTAAAATCTAGCAAAAGACACACTTAATATCTTCCATATATCATTTATATTGTGTGGCACTTTAGAAGCATTAGTGGAAAAGGCCAGTTACCAACACAATTCTCTACGTAAAATTGTAGCTGGCATGAGAGAAGTTACTGGAACTTTATCTACCCTTAGAGGGAATCTACCCTCCAAGTCGTCGAGTTATGCACAGACCAAAAGAGGTTTCCAGTTTCACATGTATGATTTCACATTTCTTTATATAAATTCTAAACAAAGTCTTCAAGGGAAACTTTAGAGCTACTGAGGATATACTTATAACAATAACTCCCACTTACTGAACACCGTCTTTGTCCCAGGCACATATTTCATGTAACCATTGCTACTTTAACGGCTCTGTGACCACAGAGTTAATAAGGGGCAGAGCTGGGACTTTACGCCTGGTTTGTCTGAACTCAACCTCTATCTAACCACAGCCTCCTCTTTGGAGCCTGGTGTGAACAAGTTGTTTGCTTCAATGTACATGAAACTATCAACTTTAACAATATAATAACAAGAAGAAATTTATGCTTGATTCCCCCTTTTTTTTGTAGAAAGGTATTCTAATTGCTTTTTCCGCACTCCAAATTTTCTTCCCACCTGCGTGAAAAAATGTAGCCCTGTATGCTGCTGCCACCTGGTGGTAATATTCCTAACTTGCAAAAAACGGTTCGGAAAATTCAAAAGAAAAGTGAGAAAAGCGCAAGGTGAAAGGATTACTTAAGGAACACATGAAGGACCCATGGACATGGACAATGGCGTGGGGAATGACTGTGGAAGTGGGAGGGGGGCTGGGTGGAGGAGGGTAAAGGGGGAAATAATTGGAACAACTGAAAACATAAAATAAATAAATAAAATAAAAAATAAAAGTGAGAAAAGCTCATAACATCTCCTGTACTCACTTTCCCGGCTGTAGACAACCGGGCTCATTCATCGGTCATGCCTGCTCGAGCCTGCACCCCGCCCCCTCCTACCCATGCCAGTCAGCCAAATCGCCACCTTGCCCGCGGTTCCTAGGGCTTCCCCCGCCCACAACTGTGCCTCTGGCCTCTTGTCTCTTCCTTAACACCCTAGACTCTCCCTTCTACATTTATTAACTGACAGTCCAATGTTGGGGTATCTGTCCCTCCTTCCCCTTTTATTGATGCAGTTGTTCACCGATAGGATACCAACTCATGATATTTACTTTGTTCTATGGGTTGCAATCCATTATTATCATTATTCTGTTGCTCAAACCATCCTAATTTTGGCCACTGGGAACTCCTTCAGGGTGGTTCTTGTGTCCCTCCGACATGGCCTTATTGTTTCTGAGTATGACCTTAGTTTCTGGGAATGTAAGATAGTCCAGTCTTTGCTTGCACAGCCCCTGCTCCAGCCCAGGAATCAGCCATCTCTTCAAGGACCCCCAGTTCCTTTTATTGGAAAACAAAAGTTAGAAATCAAGGCCTGGGTCTTACGTGGCTTATTGCTCCCGAGACGTCGTGGCTTCTAGGCCCTCTCAGCTGTCCAGGCCAGGGATACATTTCTCTACATGCCCGCTGTCTTTCCACGCCGATTTTTCTGTTGACCTATCAATATACTGTTAGAATCATCATTTCACATTGATCCCTCCGATTCCAACACCATAGGGTTCATTCTAGGCCTTCCCGGTCTAGCCTGTTTTGTAAGTCCCTACATTTGGGGGTTGGCTTATTATGCAGCTTAACTGATTTGCAGTTTGTGCTATGGCAACACAGGCCCGTGACCATGAACCCACACATGCGTGGGTACATCCCTCACCTGCTCCGGGCATTTTGGGTAGGTGCCTAGCCTCACAGGCATTTTAATCTGAGACTCTTATCTTAAAGACATGGAGGCTGTGCTTCCAGGAGACAAAATAGCATGAGCCCTGGCCGGTGTGGCTCAGTTAGTTGGGGCATCGTCCCATAGACCAAAGGGTCACAGTTTCAATTCCCAGTCCAGGCACATGCCTAGGTTGTGGTTTTGGTCCCCAGTTGGGATGCAGGCAGGAGGCAACCGATCGATGGTTCTCTCTCACATTAATGTTTCTCTCTCTCCCTTCTCTTCTGTAAGCATGTTCTCAGGTGAGGATTAAAAAAAAAAAGGTAACATCGCTGATAGTTATGACACCCACTCAGAACATCATTGCTTCCTAGAAGATGAAGGCTAGAAATTGGTCCTGTGTCTATACTAACTTATGAGGGTCCCTCGTGGGCAGGAAACCTGCCATGGGTAGACTGCAGTGTGTAGTGGGTGAGGACTGATGTTTCCGGGGGAGGTCTAGGAGAAGCGTTCAGGTAACACACAAAAGCACCGTGTGTTTGCTTTCATCTTGGTCACTTCTTATGGGAAGAATGAGTGGGGAAATTTTTCCAGAGACAACTAAGATTTTACCAAGCAGGAAATATAATTGGAAGATTCAACTTCTCCCTCCTTCTCCCAGCCTCACTTGAGGGTTCTGGAAAATTTCTCTAGAAGAGAGTCTGGTTCTGACCAACTGTGATGTGGGAGCTTGTCCGTGGCAGAGAGAGGGGCACACAGTGGAAACCATCGCGTGGTCTAGACACAGCGCCCTCTTCCCAACAATAGCAATGGGGGAACACAGCCTTGGAAAGGAGAGGTGGAAATGGGGTTGCACAGGTCATTTCAAGAAAATAACTTCAGACTTGGGGTGGTAAACACGCAACACAATATGCAGATGATGTATTATAGAATTATACCCCTAAAACCGATATAATTTTGTTAACCAATGCCGCCCCAATCAATAGAAAGAAAGAAAGAGAAAATAACTTCAGAGAACTCAGATGGATTCTTTGTTTCTATTTTATTCAACAGAAAGAGATTAGTTCACTGTGGCTGTGGGACCTGCTTTGACCCATGAATGGTTACGAACGGCTGGTGGCTTCTGGCAGGCGACCAGGGAAAAAACACAAGGGCTCTCCCCAGCATCTGCCACCAACAGAGCTTGATCCACAGCAGGGTTTTCTAGGTTTCCTTTCTTTAGAGAGAGAGGACTTGGAAGGGTCATCAAGTTGACAGAATGGTTTCCATCGACAGGAATAAAGAGATTGTCAAAGGAAGAGACGTGTGTCCTGGGAGCTAAATGACAGGCCATAGGGTAGAATCCTGTGTTCAGCTTCCATCTAAAGACCAAAGTAACCTATCAGGGGTCAGTGTCCACCTCAGATGTCAAAGTCTTCCCATCAGGATGACTGTCGTCTTTGCAAGGGGACAGTCACCTTTGTAGGTACTACAGCCTTCCTTCCACGGACTGTGACCTTCCCTCCAGAGGTCTCAGTTGGAAGAAGCACAGAGGCCAGAGTCATCTACTCAGGGGTCACAGGGGTCACGGTCTCTTCCCCAGGGGTCTCAGTCTCCCCTTGTAGAACTACAGTGTGCTTTACAAAGGGCGCAGATCCCCTGGTAGGGCTCACAGTCCCGCCTCTGGGAAGTGTGGTCATATTTTTAGTCTTTTTCTGGGTCTCAGTGGTCATACTCTCTCCCCCTGGGAGCAACCCCCCCGAATCAGTGGTCAGCCCATTGGTCACATTCACCCCTCCTGGGAGCAACCCCCCCGAATCAGTGGTCAGCCCATTGGTCACATTCACCCCTCCTGGGAGCAACGCTCCCGAATCAGTGGTCAGTGCCTTGATCTCAGTCAGCCTTCCAGGGCCAGTTCTTGAAGAATTCATATCAGATGAGAGCCAAAATTTTGGTGAAAGAGTTGAGCTGGACCCTACAGAAAATCATCAGAAAAGGATGAGATTCCTACCTCTTCCTGGACATCCCACAATTCCTGGCAGGGCTAGCACCACTCTGGGGCTGAAGTCCCTGATCCCGAAATCCAGAACTTGAGGGTGTCGTAGGCACCCATTTGAGGACACAGGTAAAACCCCACCGCACAGAGGCCCTGCTACTCCGCCTCATCGCATGCACATGACCCCGGGCACCCATGGGCACTCAGTGGACTTGCTGCATTCTAGGTGAGTGACCCCAGGAAGGAGCCCGCCAGGTGTTTACCCTCAAGCCCTCACTTTGGCCTCTCTGACCGCCCCTTCAGCAAGACCGTGCTCCCTAGGGCCTAATTTCCTACTTGTTGAACCCTCAATAAGAAACTGAGCATGCCCCCCATCGTAGGAGACACTAGGCACAGCACTGAGGCCAACAAGGCAGCTCTAGACAGTGTGTGGTAGAGAATCGGGTTGGAGTCCTGCCCCCACCCTCATGGCTGTGTCCCTTTCTGAGCCCCCATCTCCTCTTCCACGCAGTGAGCCTTACAAACCACCAGCTCCCGCGTACCAGGTTCCCGTTCCTGCCAGGGAGGTCTCTGGCATCCAAGAGCTCTCAAAGGAAATCTAATTCCCCTTTCTGGCCCTTGGCCCATGAAGGCAGGAGAGAAAAACCCCAGAGAAATAAGCTAAGGCTTGCTGAGCGCTGACTACGAGCTCACAGAGCCTTTCTTCCACATCTCATTTGGTAGTTACAGCGCGTCCGGAGCCTCGGGAACGCTCCCCTTTGACGCGCACAGGACACTCTGAGCATTTGCTCAGAAAGGGCAAATGCGGCCTCCAAACGAAGACTAGAATGCAGGCTGGCCTGAGAGTGGCCAAAGCCTACTCCCTCCTCTCAGAGTCGTGTTGCCTCACCAGAGCCTTTGGATCTAACAGAAGGGATGCCCCTCCGACCCCGGCTTCCAGGTCACAGCTACTCACCAGCCTGCAGCAGGAGGCGATTTAACACGCAGACCAGCGGGAAAGGGCCGGCGCCGCAAAAGGTGCCTCTGACGTCATCCAGGTCCAAGGTCCATACCATGGCCCCCCCGAAGTGCTCTCTCTTTATGTACAGCGCCTGAGGAGGGAGTAGTCAGTCAACCTGCTACACTGGCCGTCCTCCAGACCGGGCACGTGGCCCAAAACAGAAGGCAGACTCCCAGGGGGCTATGCGGCAGGATGGTCGGGAGGACGGCCGGTATCTGACTCTAGCCTCTACCACTTACTAGCTATGGGACCTTAAACAACCGAGATTCCTTCTCTCCAAAATAAGAGGGTGGGACCAGATGGGATTAGGAGACCCTAGTTAGTTCAGGTACGCCTGAAACACATGCACCTTCCCATCCTCCACTCAGTACACACACACACAGTACAGACAAGGGTCTCATGGTAGCCAGAGGGAAACTACACGTGCGATCCAAAAAGATCCAAGGGCTCACCTTGTATGTGAAGCTGGCGGCGTCATCATAGCCGACCCACTCCTCCCCCTTGTAGGCATAAGGGACATGCTGGTGATCCATCCACCACTTCTTCGCCCCCCAGAGAAAGGAGCAAATCTACCAGGAGGACCCCAGGTTAGTGCTGTGAAGGACCATGGAGAGAAGCGGCAGCAGACACACTGTCCCTCGTCCAGGAATAAAATATCCAGGATCCCTCAGCAGGGAGTGAGGAGAAGGGGGACCAAAGTGGGAGCAGGGGAGCCACTCGCAGGGGACCCCCCTCTGTTCTGAATCAGTTCCTCCTGTTCCCCCTCCTTTCCTCCAATGTCCATGACGTAAAAAACAGAGAGGACCGAGGAGTGGGTGGCTTCCTTAAAGCCAAGAACAAATTCCTCACAGTAGCGCACCTGACCCTTGACCAAACTTGTACTTTTTCCAAAGACTTTTCACGAACAAATCTCTTTCCTGTTCATTAGCAGTTGGTAAAAAACTGCCCCGTCTAGGTAGCTATCAAACTAGCTTTTGACTCTAATGAATTTAAAGTTCTCAAAGGCAAAGAGAAGTAGGTCATGGCAACCAATCAAGCATCTGAGGGTAGCGTCTCCCTGCAAGAGGAGGTGTTCAAGCTTGGCTGCAGAAGTTAATGTCTAAGTCTTCTTTTTTTTTTTTTTTTTTTGGTTATTTAAGAGTTCTGTAAAAATCTCTTTGACCCATAATGGCCTTCAAGAACACTATTTCACTATGCCCTCATTCATTACTATGTGTCACGAGATTATCAGGAAAACATTCCTGCATGTCAGTGCAGAACAAAGATTGGAGAGACACTAGCCCCTCCATCTGGCCCCCCTACACACCTTGTACCTTTGTATCTGCCGTCCTCTGCCTGGGAGGTCCTTCCCACCTTCTCATTCCTGCCCCTTGGGATTCTAACTGTGCTTCAAAGCTCTGCTCAAAATCTACCTGCTCCATAAGACTTTTCTAGACCCTACAGCCACATACTCTGGGTCTCTTATTGTCTTCTCTTGTGTTTTACATTCCCTTGGTTTTTTGTGTCTTCCTTCCGCAAGAATAACAAGCTTCATTGAGATTGGGATTAAGGAAGTGGAATTGGGGCAGAGGAGAAAGAGTCTCTAGTAGAGGATGTTTTGGGAAGTGCTTCAAAACAATCTCACAACGGGGCGGGAGAGTCAGGGAGTGGAGATGAAACAAGATAGGCCTGGAGAGGCGAATGGATGAAGCGAGAGTGAGGGGTGGCGGTGGGGGAGGGGAGAGGAGGGGATGCTATTCTTTCACTTTTGCAAATGTTTGAAATTATAGATATATCTATGAAACATTAATTATTTTTATTTAGGCCATAGAGTAAGTCAGGATTGACTTGTGTGACATTTAAGATTCTTTTAAGGAGTGAAATATCTGTCCCCCCTTTATTCAGATCCCACCTAGCCCCTCGCCCCTCACACAGGACTCGAATAACTTCCCCCAGGAAGAAAAAGGAACTATTTCGGAGCGTGCGTTTCGCCTGCCCAGTAACCTGCCTCTCAGCCCTGTCTCTAGCTCTCATCGTTGCCTTTGTTCCTGTCCTTGCTCTTCCCGAGGCTACAGGTGGGGGAGCCTGTCCCTGTCACCTCATAATAAGCCAAGAAGCCAGGTTGCTTGGTGTACTTCCCCGGAGATGCAGGTCCTATAGCGTCAGCCTGCAGCCAATTCTTAGAGGCTTGGAGGAGGCGAAACGTCCGTCCGTAGGTGGGGAGCCCCATGAGGAGCTTCTCCGCGGGGGCCCCCTGCCCTCGCCAGTAATTCATGGCATCTGCCTGCACACAGAAAGAGCAAACCCCTCCTGTCACTTATCGGGCTCGGGGCCAGATGTCCGGGCTGCCTCTGAGAGCCCCCTTCTCCTACCGAAGATTTGGGGTCTCCAAGCGGGGAGAACAGGGGACTGTTGTGTCCTGTGAACTTTTCCCAGCTTCCATGGAAGTCATAAGTCAAGACGCTGATGAAGTCCAGGAGTCTGTGAAGGGCAGGAGGAAATAATGTAGTTTGCACTAGCTGGATTTCTAAGTCAGCTCATCACAGTGCTGACTGGCCGCCTAGCTGGGCAATGGCCACCCAAGCCTCCTTGCCATTTCTGCCTGAGGGGACGGCCCCAGCTGTGCCGTCCACTTAAGGTGCTGCCGCTAGAACAAACTGCTGGTTAGGGACAGCTGTGCCTCAGGGCTTGCGCCATCCTGCGAGTATCCATGGAAACCGGCAGGATTCAGACAAGAACACCAGGGCCCTGGGGCCTGATGCAAACGCTAGCGGGGGGTCTGCAGAAGTAGTCAGGGGTAAAGTGGCACTGTCCCACAGCCGTCAAAGAGCTTCTGTCCGTCAGCCACTCAAGGGACCACTGAAGCCCACATCACCCAGGAAGCTGTCATAGTGACGCAGTGTACTTGAGCACTTACCAGGTCACTGGTATAAGGGTTTCCGTGGATTAGCTAATTTAATTTCAACTCGGCCAATACCCTAAGTACCGCAGCTGTCTCCATTTTGAAGCTGAAGAAACTGAGACTTTGCCAGGGTAACTATCTGGCTTAAGGTCCCCCAGCTGGGTGAAGGTAGGACTCCCTCAGCCCCGCCCCACCGGCTCTCTCCCCACCCTGCTCACACTGAAACCACTCTTCCTGGCAAAACCACACACGGAAGCGCCCCGTCCTATCTTTGTTCCGTATCTGCCTCCGTTTCCCCATCTGGAAATACTTGATTCTTGACATTTGAGCAAATGAGTCTAGAGCTGGCCTGTCCAGGAGGGCGTATGAGCCCTCCTTTGCCTGGCTTTGGAAATTTTACGTGAAACCCTGTACCCAAAACTGGGCCTGGCTGCGCGTTCCTGAGCGTGGTCGTGGGCCAGCGGTTGGTGATTCATCTGTGTCTTGAGGCCAGCCACCTGCCAAATGGCAAATGTCCATGGGTGTACTCTGGGATGGCCAGGCCCGTGGGACCACCTCCTAGGAGGCCTAGCAGTGGGCTACACAGGAGACTCTACCCCAGATGATGTTTGGGGGTTGGTGCTACACCCCCTCCCTCTGACTCCTGAAGAAAGCCTGCATTCTAAGGGAGCGCGTCCTTTCCCCGCTCTTGCTCCTCAGTGCATCCCCACCAGCGCCGGCGCGCAGGAAGGTCAAGGGCAGCGTCTGGGCAGCTCTGGGGCTCTGAGCTTGAGAGGCCCCTCCCTCCACGGTCCTGCCCTCTAAGGCTGCCCCCTCTCACCTTCCTAGGCGGGGCACATCATAAGCTGTTTGGATGACGCTTGGGTCCCCAGAGACGGCAGCAGAGAGCAGCAGCCTCGGACGCATGGTGAGCTGCTCCTCCCTCTGGAAGGCCGACATCATCTCCTGGAGGCGAAGAGGGGCGACCAGACAACACAGTCAGGGAAGGAGAGCACCCCCCGCCCAGGAAACCTTTATTTGCGAAGCCCCTTGACCCAGGTTCTGGAAACATAAAGGTGAGTCAGACTCAGGCCCTGCCCACAGGCCTTCTAGAAAGGCAGGCACGAGCCCATGTGGTCAGTGATTTAATGGCGGTGGGGGGCAGCTGGGCTCAGGAGCACAGGGTGCAGACCGCCTTCCTGCGGGAGTCCAGGAAGTGGCCCAGGGAGGACATCATTAGCTGGAGGGCTGGAGCAGGACCTGGACGCAGCAGAGGGAAAGCCACCGCAGGACACCTGCTCAGCAGCTCTGTGACCAACACCTCTAGGCTGATGGCCGGGAAAGAACGTTCTGTTGCCACTGTCCCCTGCCTTTGCCCTTGGTTTCCTGCTCGCCCTTCCTAATCCATGAGCCTGCACGTGCTAACAGTAAAGCCACCTCCAGATCCGGGAGCTGCCAGGCCGGCCTTACTTGAATTAAGAAGAGGAAATTCCACCGGTCATGCACGGGGCTGCCTCTCAGTCCCGGGTACAGGAAGCAGAGGTCCAGGCCGTCGAAGCCGTGTGTCCTCAGGAGGGAAATAGCTGAGCCGATAAACCTTCCCCGGGTGGCGCGTGTGGACAGCATAGTGGTGAACCTGCAGGGAGACCCGGGGTGAGGCCAGGAGCATGGTCTGTAGGACCATGACCTCCTGCAAGGTCCCTTGGTCCCCGTCCTGTGAAGAGCACAGGGGTATGGCTGGAGGAGAGGAAGGCAGGTCTTTGAAACTCTCAGACCTTCTTAAAATCCCCTCCCAGCACCAGGGGCCAAACACCCAGGAATGGGGCATCCAGGCGGCAGAGAGGAGGCACAAAAACCTTGACCTGGCCCTGGGCAAGCAGCCCAGGGGTAGGGGCCACAAGCAAGCACCAGCCTGGGGGGGGGAGCGAGCTCCAACCCAAGGGCTGCAGAAAACATGGCGCCCGCTGGCCAGGCGCTCTGCTCACACAGCCCCTTGTCTTGTCGCTCACATGCTGCCCCTGACCGAGCTACGAGAGGGAACCCCAGCCACGGTCCAGCGCTCCCAACAAAAACCTCTGAGCTAACTGGGCCTGGGCTGCCGAACGTGGTGCCCCGGCTCTGCTCAGGGCTCTAGCCTCTTTGCTCATTGGTTCATTCGCGGCTTGATTTTTTTCTACTTTTTCCTATGTTACTGGGAAATTACTAATGTATTAGAGTGGAGTGTTAAGCGGCTCTGGGCTAGTTCTGTGTGCAGTGATGGGACACTTCGCCAGATTCAGAGTGAGGCAGGCTGGGGTCCCGTGACCTGTCTGCCACCTCCTGGCCCGGCAGGAGGTCCCTGGGGGAGCCTGTGGCAACATGGTAAGTTCCTTAATACCTCCCACTCCTGTTTTCTTTTCTGCAAATGTGGAATGCAAGCAAGCCCTCTGTGAACCTCATCCGAGTACTCATGAGATAGTGTGTGTGTAAAGCCCCCAGGTTCATGTCTGCACACAGCCCCTGGGGTCAGGGGCCATGGAGGGAGAGGCAAGGCCTGGGGTGAGTGGCACCAGCTCTCGCCAGCCTGGTCCTCCCTCCACTGTCCACACAGGCACAGCTTGACACTTGCAGGCAGCCCTCTCCTGGAGCTCCTTCCTCTGGGGTGAGGGGGATATCGTGAGGACCCCATTTCATCCCTCATGACCCCCTACCTCCTTTCGCATCCCCGGCTAGAACTTCCCTGTCTCTCTCCCTCACCCCAGAGGAGAAGCCAGGGGGCCCTTGAATCCAGGGCCAGGTCAGGACTGGGGGAAGCCTGCATTAGCCTTTCACCCCACGGCCAGCTTCCCCACCCCGTTCTCACTTCCAGCCTGCCTGCCCCACGCTCCCACCTGCCCTCACCTCCCACCCCAGGGAGAAGATGGGGGCAGCACAGTCTCACCTTGATGTGCCAAAGTTCCAGCCTCCGATGGACAGCAGGGTTTTCAGCTCCGGGTTCCTGTGATGAGAGAGAGAGTCAATCGGCTGGGTCCACACTCCAGCAGGCGGCTGCAGTCACACGGTTTGTGTCATTCATTCGGGGAACAATGGCAAAGGGGGGGAGGGAAGGAGGAGAGCACAGGAAAGGGGAGCAAAGGAGAGAGAGGAGGGTAACCAACCCACAGGCATCAACTCCCAGGAGGCCCCAGGCTGTCCAAAGTCCACCCAAGTTCCCCCATCCCCATAATGTCCCCATGAAAGGGAAAAGAGCTGAAATGGAGCCTGAAATGTCTCTCTTCACTTGTTTTCTCTTTTTTTAAGACTTTATTTATTGACTTATTGAGAGAGGAGAAGGAAGGGAGAAAGAAAGGGAGAGATACATCAATGTGTGAGAGAAACATGGGCTGCACACCCTCAACCGGGGACCAGCCTGCAACCCAGCCATGTGCCCTGACTGGGAATAGAACCAGCGACCTCCTGATCTGCAGGCCGGCACTCAATGCACTGAGCCACACCAGCCAGGGCTCGTCACTCATTTTCTTAATCAACAAATACTCATGGAATGATTACTATGGGCCATTGAGAGTTTTAGATGCTTGAAACACAACAGTGAGCAAGACAGACAAGCTCCTCCTTGCCCTCGGGGGGGCCTGTAGCCTAGTGACATGGGGCTTCTGCCCTGCTCACTTATGACCATTCACGCAGTGACAGAGAGAGGACCCAGGAGGTGTGGAGAAAGGAATACTCACACAGCCCTTACTGAGAGCCAGCACTAAGCCAGGCACTGACTTAGCTGCTGGAAGACAAAAATAGAGGAGACCCTGCCCATTCCCTTGGGGGTTCACTGCTTGGGGGTTGCAGGTGACAGCCAAGTGGCAGTAAAAACACCGGCATTTGTGAGGCATCTGTGATGGGCGGGCCCTCTCTGAAGCACTTTTAACACAATTAATGCATGACATCCTCACCACTGGACTTGAAGGGTGAGTTGGGGGCTGAGAAGAACGAGAAGGTCGTTCCAGGGAGAAGCAACAGCAATCACAAAGGGAGGGGCAAGGAGTTGGGGTGCTTATCAACAGGGAGTTCCCAGCCCCGGGATGCTCCAGAGTCCTGCTTGGCAGGAGGCTGGGACCAGGAGAATCAGGAACACTGACAAGTAACAGGAGAGAATGCTTGATTCTCTTCCATCCGTAAAATCTGAAAATACGACCCCCAGGTTCAATATGAACACACCTCTCTTTGAGCTTGTTGAACTCCGGGTAGAAAATTTTCTCATCCTGGAGGTCCTTAGCCACCATCTGATTGTCGGTCATCGAAGCAAAGGCAAATATCAGGTGGGTGCAGAGAAAGGGGTCCAGGTCATGGGGCCAGACCGAGGCAAGGCCAGGTCGACTGTGTGCCCAGCTGGTGAAATAACACACCAGTTTGTGGGCAGCCCCTGGCAAGAGAGAGCACGCGTTAGCTGGCAGAGACCGAGGGACGGGACGGAGCTCAGCTTCCACAGTGTGCACACAGCCTGAGAGGCCAGGCCACTGTAACGTCCCGCCGCACACCCCCCAAAGCTACGCTGAGGTCCCCCACTGCTGAGGTCCCGGAAGGAAAAGAATGCCTTAGAACTCCTGGTCAGAATGGGTCCTCAGGCCTGGATCCCAGCACAGAGAGAGTCACACAAACAGGTGACTGAGAATCCTCTGCTGAACTGCACTGGACCAGTGATCCCTGACCCAGCACCAAGGCAGGTGAGGATGCGGGGCACGCTCGCTGCAGAGCACTGGTCAGCCAGGGAATCGACCAGGCTCTGGGGAGGGGACACAGTGTCCTTACCGTCGTGGTGTTGCAGCACGAGACCCAGCCCTGCAGGAAACAGAGGAAGCAGTCACTCTCAGATTCAGGTGCGATGTCAGAGCAATGTGCCCAGAGTGAGTGGCAGGCCCTAGCATACCCCCCAGTCCTCTGCAGGCCCACCGACCTGGCGCCAAAGCAGTTGCAAACACGCACACTGTTTTCTCCTCTGAGTCGGTGGAGCCAGATGGATCTAAGCTCCTTTTCACTGTAATAAATACCACGTGTATACACACGTGCTGTGCACAGGGACAACCATGACTTTTAGAAGTCCCAGCAAAAGCTTAGTCCAGTGGCCCTGAACCGTGGCTGCAAGCTGAAAAGTAGTGATATCATGGCTCCTCCCCTCAAAGAGTCTGACTTCACTGGCCCGAGGTGGAAACCAGGCCTGAAAAGGTTTCATCTGCACCCAGGTTTGAGAACCCCTGCCCTGATCACTCCTCCCTGAGCCCCTCTGCCCTTCGCTAGGCCCCATCCCACCTCCATCTAACCCAGGCCACCTGGGGCCCAGGCCACTTCTGGACACCAGAGGGAGGACAAGCTCATGCAGCCTGGACTGAGGGACACACTCACCAACCCACAGCAGCAGTCTCCCCATGTCCATCGTCTGAGGGCTGCAAGGCTAGAGCTCGGGGCCCTTTATATGAGCTTCCCCAGGTACAACCGTGGGACAGTGCTGGGGTGGCCCAGCTACACACACACAAAGCCAGGGGCAGTGACTAATGGGCTGCCGCCCCAGAGTCACAGTAACCTCAGCACCTCCCACCCTCCCTTCTCTGGCTCTCAGAGCCAACAGAGCAAAACCACCATCAGACAGTGGCATGGAGTGGGTGTCCCCGTAGGCCATGCCAGGGCAGGGCAGTGCGGGCCCTTCTTCCTGGTATTTGGCCAACATGGATGGAGTAGGAGGGAGAAACAGCACAGGGGAGCAGTAATCCTATTGTTACAAGGCTATTAGTTAGGGAAGTACGGAATAGAAAGTTTTAAAGGCCCAGTTCGGGACTCAGGCAGATCAAAGTGTGAGTACCAATTCAGTGCTACCGAGTAGATGTTTTATAATCTCGGGCAAGTGCCTCAGCTCTTTGAGCTTCAGCTTCCACACTTGTCAAATGGAAATAATCACTCGAATTACTCGATAGGATTTTAGAGGAATTAGAGAGACAATGTCCGAGAGGTGTTAGGGCAGTGCTTGGCAGCTAACAAGGGCCCAGTAAAGGGTAGCTGTTGGTGGGGCAGGGGAGGGGCAAACGAGTTGCCCAGCAGAGCAGGGTTCTCACACTCAGATGTCACCAGGCAGGTGATATAAATGGCTGGAGGGGATACGATCGGGTAGCTCACTCTCCACTTTATTAGAGTAATAACAGTTCAGGCTCAAGGATGCTCCTCCGTTGACATGAAGCGTCTCAGGTCAGGAGAGAGCAGAGATTGGTAGGAATAGGGACATTGCTCAGTAGCCACTGATGGCAGCCACGCAGTGGAATGGACCCGAGGTCGGACGATTCTTTGATTTTTTCAAGAGAAGACAACAGCCTGAATTTTTATATGAGGCCACATGGTCTGGCCCAGTATAGGAGCCCATGGTGGGAATGTGTCATGGACCTAAGGAATATAATGAGTACAGTTCTGGATACCTGAGGGCTGCATTTTAAAACTACAGCAGAGTAACAGGAAAAATAAACAAAATAGGTCTGCAACCAGATGCTTTCATGATCCCCCATTTCCCTTTTTCTGCTGCAGAAGATCTCAGGCCATGGGCAGGTCCCAGATTTCGGGGTCTGAATCTCAGTCATGGGGGACCTGAAATCAGATGTGCTCCCTGTAGCCAACGTACCCGTTCTCCGAAACTGACCCTGTCACCAAATCCACATGTCACCGAGGTACTAACCAGATGTCAATAGGGTAAGTGACACAGAAAAATGACAGTGGCTAGTGGTTGAATTTGCCTCACTTCCAGTATGAAGAAACCAGGAATCAACCTTTTTTATCAGCAGTTTGCTTGGGTCGCATAGAATAAAAGCAAAGAATGGGATAGAATGTTTAGGGCCAAGGTGTCTTGCTGAGACTGGGAAAGCTTAATGGAATGCCCACCTGAGAGAGGCTGTGCCTCCATTTGTTCAACAAATACTCCTCGAGCCTGTGCCCAGTCCTGCTAGGCACCCCTAGAGTATCTAATACAATGGGATCAAGAGACAGTTCCAGCCCTTAAGGGGCTTCCGGTCTAGTGAACAGCTGGATCACACCCCCAAGAGCCAGTGTGTGGTTCTCGCTGGGAGGTGTGTGTGTCTCTCGTCCCTCTTGGATGTGTGCGACAGGGAAAACACAAGTCCCACCTGCATTCTCAGAGCCACCCTCCATTTCTCGGGCTAATATGAACCTGAATTGGGAGACAATGAAGCCTCCTGAGAGCATCAGTGGACCAGGCTTGGCAGCAGTTTGCGCCGCTGGGTTAGGTAGCCCCTGGTGTAGTTTCGGACTCTCAATGACCTTGCTAGTACTTGTTGCTCAGTTTCTAGCCCTAATTCTCATGACCAGATTTCTCTTCCTGCTCCGTGTGCCGTGCCGCTATTTCCTAGGGCTTGGGTACTGACTCGGTCTTGCCAGACTTCTGGGGCCTTACTGGCTCTTTGAAGGCCTCCTTGGTGTGGAATGCCTGCCTCTCTCTTCTTCTGAGCCTCCCCTCGCCCCACCTCTGCCACCCAGGTTCTGCATCGCTGAGATTTTCCCACTAGGCCTGTGTCCTACCCAGACTCTGGCCCGGGGCACTGGCTAGGAAAGCTGTACCCATCTCCGAGCCAAGTGTGCTTATCTGAACCTCATTCGTCTGCACCTGGGTCAGTCCTCCGTGCCCCTATTCTGCTGTAGTGGGCAAGGCTGGATCTCAGACCTAACTATGTCATACCTACAAAAGTGACAGATAACGCTGAGAAGAATGCCAAGGTACCACAATGGATGCCCAGGAATGACCTCTGCTGCATTCAGGGATGACCGTGCCAAAGAGCTGGCAGCTCCGACTCTGTGTGTACAGCAGATGATGGATTAGTGAGGTGCTGAATGAAGGGTGTGTTTCAAATCAGTGCGCCTCGTCACGCTGTTTGTTCTCAATCCTTCTCTGAGTTCTTGCTGTCAAAAAGTACAGCCATTGTTTTTTATCTTTATACACCCACCCGGATCCTTAAAAACACTCCTCTCTGGGGCTTAGCCTGTTCTCATGAAATAAGACATTTACAAATGTCTCGAGTGACTGACTGAAGCAATCCCTACACCAGTGCACCCTGTTCCACATCTTACAACACTGAGCTAGATGAAGGCGTGGTGGTCTCAACCAAACCTTTTCGGTAGGATTTGCGGAAAGGGCATGCTAGCTCTCCATGAGTACCCATTTTTGATGGAGACCCCAAGAAAATGTGTTTGGGGTCCAAGAGTGGTCTGCTCACTTTACTTTTCCAAAACCTTGCTACCTGGGCTGCTGCTGTTTGAGAAATTTTAACTCAACACTGAGACTAGAGCTAGCTTACCTTTCTCCCACACAGTTTCCTGCACAAGTGAGTCTACCTGTGTGTTGTGTGACCTATAGATTGGCAGGAAGAAACCCATTACAAAAGGTAATTGGTCACCAATTCTCAGCTTCTTCAACATATGCTGGCTTTCTGCGGATGCCCCAAAACTTCCCCAGAATACATCAGAGCATTCGGTGTATGACTTACTGAAAGAAATACTTTTGGGACAAATCTTTGTTTGTAGATACAATTATGAAGTCAAGCAACTCCTGAAATACAAATGCAAAAGGCACAATATTCATGCTGTCCCAAGTTAACAAGACCCTACCTTTTAAAGGCCACAGCCTTTACTTCCAGGTCTAGATGTGACACGTTTTGGAGCCCTCCGAAGATAAATGAAACTAGAGGGACACTCCCACCTGCCCCCACCCCATCGCCCAATTGCCTGCCCTTTCGAACATCTGCTGAGGAGGCATGGCTGGGAGCCCAAAGCAGTCAGAGCCTAGGTGACTTTGCTGCCGCTGTCTGGTGACTGGGAACCAGCAGGCAATGCCCGTGCAGCCGCGTGCTAGAGAACCAGCCGTCCCCGGCCCTGTGGGGCAGGAGAGGTTCCTCCAGCATCAGCCCAATTGCCCGGTGCCACCTGGATCTGTGCTCAGGCCTTCCCTTGTCCAATGTGGACCCGAGCGCTGGCCGTGGGTGAGGCTCCCGCGCCTTGGACGGGAGATTAGCTGTGGAATTCAGGGGTGGGCACGGGTAGGTTTACAGCTGAAAGTGGTTCGGGTCAATGGACTTCAGAGTAAGAACAATGAAGAAGAGAGGGAAGTGAATTTAGTCCAGTATTCAGACATTCAAACTAGTGAAATTAATGGCAAATAAAACGCTTATGTGGCCTTGAACACAAGATGAGCCCAATTCTACCTGTCATCAGCTAAGTCCATGCTCACTGTTCTCAAGGACCTAGTGACCAACTCTGCATGTAACATTTCTGATTTTGTAGTCACTTATTTTGGGCCATCCCTTTTTGCTCACATTCAACCAAAATGTGATTGTCATTCCTACTGTGCCTTTGACTAGGCTTCCAAGAGCCTTGGTGGCAGTCACTTAATATCGCTAACAGACGTGAGTTACCCTCATTGGCACAGATCTGAATCCAAACTATGTGTAACAGTAAGATAATGTGGTTCTTCGACAGCGGGTTTCCTTCTCCGACATCATTTTAACCACCATAACCCACACATACGTCTCCTTGGACTCTTACAAGGTTTTCTCTTTGCCACTCTGCCACTAAGTGCTACACAAATTCCATCCCTACCCACCTCATCCCCAGCCTTGCTATCTCTGAATGATCCCAAATTTTAAGTGTTTCCCTCTGGGAAGAACCTCCATGTTTATACCAACTTACTCTATTACTTCCCGGGAAGTTAAGAACAATGAAGCCCTTATTCCTACCTCATCCCAAACCTGGTAGGTCACATGACCACAATTCCAACAGATTACTCAGGGAAATTGTGAGGCAGGGTCAAGCTTGGCAAGGGAAGCTTTACTTACAAAACTTCTGTTCACATTCAACTGCCCTAGGTCCCAGTGATTTTAGCTAAGCTAAAATTGCAAAGCATAAAAGCACATAACTGATTATATTTAGTGTCAATATGCTCAGTAACTGGTCCATGATTTCTAACTGGCAGTAGTAGCCAACCCACCAACCCAAGGAACCCAGTGTTTACCTTAAGTTCCAACCAGTTACTCTGGGGGGCTGGGAAGCAAAAAACAGAATGGGCTGTAAGACAGATACCCTGATCATTGAAATATGGTGAGCTGTACACAAGACACAGGTCAAAGGACACACCAGCAAAGCCTAAATGTTTTATTTCACCAGCCAGTACTCCCGACTCTCTCTCTGATACGGCGATTCAAAATCTTCGGAGTCCACAAAAACCGTACTCAGACGTCCGGTGTCCACAGGAAAGGGTCCAGAGGCAGGAGAGGTGTGGCCCCGGGCTATTTGCAGGTAAGAGGAGTGGCAGGCAGTTCTCGGCAAGTCTGTTGGATGTTAACTGAAGTGCCTTTACACCCTCCGTCCCCTACGGAAACTTCTTCCTATGGCATCTGAGACAGAGAAACACTCATCTCTCACACACACAACCCCACGGGAGGCGGAGGGGCACCACAGAGGCACCAGCCACACTTTATTTGGCCAGAAGAATGGATTTCTGAGTCAGTTCAATGGCAAGAAGGTGCGCAGAACTGTGGCGAGTGACGTGGCTCCCCCTCAAGGTGAGCTGGGCTGCATTTTCGTGAATGGACGTGCTGCCCATGGCCAAGGTGAATTAAAGTCTATTAAAAAGCCTCTATGTCTGTGAGAAGTGCATGAGCTGCTTCCAAGAATCCAGAAAGGCCCACATCCCACACGCCACCCAGACACGGCCAATTTCTCATGCACAGCAACATGGGAAGCACAAAACCCTTTCGTGAACTCTTTTTCAGGGGGGTGGGGAGGCTGGGCCCTGGGAAAATGTGGGATGGATTTTTTTATTCCCCACACAGCCAAAAAATACACACACACACACACACACACACACACACACGTGTACACACCTATCCATTTTCCAGAAAGTTTTTTGCCCTATGACTACGGGATCCCAGAGCCCAGGCACCCCCAGGCTGAGACAAGCCTAGTGACTGCCCAGGTCCGGGGTGTCGGCACACTGCGGAGGACTCCACGTGGTCTCACAAACTGAGGGGCAGGGGCAAAGGGCGAGGCTACTCCTGGGGGATCTGCTTTTCGTCTTCAATCCGGCCTACTCGGCAACACTGTTGGGTCCCGAGGCTGGGAGCGGTTCCGTGAGCACCACGTGGTGGATGACCTGGTGGTCCCAGCCCACGGTGGTGAGGAGGGAGTGATTGAGTGGAGACCAGGTAACGTCTCTCACAAAGTCCCTGTGTGCTCGGCTTCGGAACCTGGGAAAGAGAGGTTTGAGCGCGGTAGGAGGCAGGAGGGAAAGGCAGCTTGGAGAAGAGAACCCGACACATCCACGCGCACCTCACCACATGCAAGGCCTTGCCCGCAGGAGCGCAGCGTAGCTGCCCCCAAGGGTCTCACCCACCCATCTCCCGAGACGGAGAAGTGGAGGCCAGATCGAGGGCAGGGCTGCGGGCTGGCCACGCTCAGGCGGCAGAGCAAGGCCAAGAAGGAAGCGCAGTTGAGCTCTTCTAAGGGCCCTCTGTCCCCGAGACAGGCTGTCTCGCTGTGGGTCTTCATGTGGGAAGGGCAGGCCGCCCTCCGGGGCGACAACGCCAGGCCTAGGAGTTCCGCCCACCACGCCCTTCCTCTACCAGGAACCGAGATGGCTATCCCTCAGCCCCAGGGGCAGGGAGATGGCCAAACGTCCGTCTGCTTCCATCACCCGGTCCCCATGAAGGAGATACGGCCCTTTTCCGAAGAGAAAAAGGAGCTGGCCACCCGCCGCTCCCTCCCCGGTTCCTGACCCCGGGGCCCCCCGCACTTACACCTCAGACAGGCCCGCGTCCAGCAGGGCAAGTGAGCAGTCTTCACTGACGGAGGCCAGCAGCGGGGCGCTAGGACCGGAAGAGAGGGTTGTGAGAGGTACAGCCCACGGGACCCCAGGCAAGCCCTGGCAGGCAGCCTGCAGCCCAGCCCCCACGTCGGGCTGAGGTCTGCCTACCACTCAGGTCCACGTTACAAGTTCCGAGGAAGGACGAGGGAAACGGAGGAGAGCCAGGGCTGCCGATCGTCCTGGCAACCAACCATCCCGTCCGGGCCCTCCCTGCAGCTTCCGCAACAACCCAGGCACACAGGTTTTCCAACCACACTGTCCTAGCCCACAGTATTAATCATTTGGGGTGTTGAACAGGGTGCTAGTCACTTGGAGAGAGGGACCGCATGACCCAAAAAAGGGTGACAGTCTTCAGAGACCTCGGATATTCTGAAAGCTCAGGGGAGCCAACAGAACCCTGCGCCCTCACTGGGCCTGCCCACACCCAGCAGACCCTGGCGACAAAGGACAGTACCTGTGGGGGGAGAACACCAGCCCGGTGACGCACTGGGAGTGCACAGCTGAGCTGAGGGTGCAGCCTGCACTCTTGGTGTCCACGAGGGAGACAGTCCCATTCTCATCACCTGCAGAAAGGACAGAGCGCGTCACAGTGGGAAAGAGCTGGGGCTCTGGTGGCAGCTGGACCTGGAACCCCATGCCCGTCCCTTGAAGCTGGACAGGTCGCCCGCTCTGAGGACCAGTTTCCTCTCTGGTTAAGTGGGGATAAGTAGTCCCTGGGTGGTTGTGAAAGTTAAATTAATGGATGATGTAGTTATTATTTTAACCACAAACTGCATCACCAGGATAGCACTGCAACTATCCACGGTAATGATGGAGCTCCCTACACAGTAAGTCCTCACTTAACGGTGTCAATTGATTCTGTGAGTCTAAGCAAAACATCACATAAGGAGACCAATTTTACCACAGGCTAATTGATACAAATAAGATTTAAGTTCCTACGGCACCTCGCCAACGTTATAACGAAAGGATGTTGAATGAAACGACGTTATTTGAGGACCTGCTGTACAGTAAGTAATTCGTGTGCCCTGCAGCCCACTGGCTGCCAGTCACGTCCGGGATACAAGAGCCAGAACCAACAATCGGGACTCATGTCCCCTCGGGAAAAAAATCATCACGTTGTCCAAAGCTAAACTGAAACCACTTTTGGGTCACTGCCCCTCCCAGCCCCCCATCGGCATAGCTCATCTGGTGCCCAGGGGTGCCAATGATGGGGCCGCTGGAGCCTGGTGCGTGTGCAGCTGGTGCTCCCTCTCCCCAGCCTCCCCTTCCCTGAGCCCACACACAGTTTCGGGTGCCCCTTACCAAAGACAAAGGCTTCGCTCTGCTGAGGATGCCAAGCCAGGGAGGTGGGGAGGTGGCCGGAGGCACCGCAGCCTGCAAAGAACAGAAGAGGGGTCGAGGCAAGGCTCGGAGCCCAGCGCTGAGAAGACGCTTCTCGGATGGAGTCCCTCGAGATCCCAGGAGCACTGGATTCGGTTTCCCAGCCCCACTAAGGCAGCCATGTCCTCCTCCTCGACCCTCATAACCGCCACCGAGCCATCAGCCTCCTGCCCTTTCTGGACACAAGTCACAGGCAAGTTTCAAGTGTGAAGCATGAAGATAGCAACTGTGGCCCCTATGCCGACCCATCTAGGAAATGGAAAGGAAGCCACCCACCCAGGACCCAGCCCTTCCTCGTGGTGCCCGCGGCACAAAATGGGGTCAGCAGAGCTTCAGCGGCAAAGAAAGCGATTATGCAGCTTAGGTCACAGCAGCAGGGCATTTGGCAGCTTGTCCCTTGACCCTGGCCAAGGCAAGCCTCTTGGGTGGCGGCACCACTCGCCCACGGCTGGCTCTCAGACTTACCCATCTGCGATGCTGGCTTGGGACAGCGGGTGTCCCAGAGCAAAATCCTGCTGTCCTGGAAGCAGAGGAACAGAAAAGGGCTTCAGGATCCAAAGCAGCAGCCGCGGGTCAAGGGGCCTCCACACTAGGCTTCGGCCTAGAGGGCTGGAGAGGGACTGGAGGAGGAGGAAGGGAAGAAGGGACCGCATCTCACCTCGCTGCATGAAAGGAACATGGAGTCCTGGTGGGGAGAGGCAGCAACACAGGTGACCTGCCCCGAGTGAGCTGTAAAGGAGAGAATGAAAAGTCTGACAGAGAAGAAGCCGGGGGCACTGCTATCATACAGCCCAGACCCTGCCGAGGAGGAGGAGGGACAGTGTGAGAGACAGGCCTAGTCTCAGAATGTACTTGAAACATTTCACGATACTGAATTAGACAAAACCTAAGAAATGCTGATGGGGTTATAAAACCTAAAAGGCTTAGAAAAAAATCTAATTAGCGAAGACAATGAAAGGGAAATTAGGGGATGAGGAAGAACAGCGAAAGAACTGGTAGTGAGCACCCTGTTGAGGAACCGTGCCTTTCACACTGCAGGGCGCAGGTCTCAGGCGAGTTCTGGGCACCGACACTTTCAAGGGTACAACTTTCTTGAATGTTCTCTTTCCTAAAAGTGAGTAAGTAGCTGCCTGCAGTCTCTCAGTGCTCCTTCCCTACCTCGACCTCCACAGTCGCCCTTCCCCGACATCACAGAAGGGACACACATCTGTCACCCTCCCAAACCTTACCGTGGAACAATGCTCAGAAGTATAAATGGCAAAGGTCTAACACGGAAGGGGCTTCCCCCTGGGAGCCACAGAGCAAAGGAAAGAGCTTCTGTGTAAAATTCAGTGAAGGGGCGGGCCCTGCCCCACCCACACCACAAACACAAGTGTGGTTCTGTGACTTATCTCCATTTCTGTCTAGTAACGAGAATCTTGAAACATAAGATTCATAAACCCCAGGACTCATACTTGGAGAAGGCAAAGGGTCTGCTGGGACTGGATTTAGCCAACGCACAATGCACGAAGGGGCAGTGACAATAAAAGGGCCTGAACGCCAAGACAAGACAATGGGACTTTAATCTGCAAGCCACAAGAAACCAATGAGAGAGCAGAGGGGACAAGTGCAGGGACGAGTGCCACCTTCCATGTAAGGTACCACCTAAAAGCAAATGGGAGCATGAGAAATGGAAGGTCACTGGCCAAATGGAAAAAGACACAAAAGAACATGGTGACCAAGTGATAGCGGGGAAGACGGAAGAATGGAAGATGACCGCGAGCGTGAGCCTTGGGTGGTCAAGAAGGTGGTGAGGCCGTTGACAGAGGCAGGGAAATTACAGAAAAGGGCAAGGGATGGACACTTTTGGAAGAGAGCCATCGGGCAGGGGAACAAGGACCTGCTCCTCTAACATCCAAGCACAGTGCAGAGAGCCCACTGAGAAAAAGAAAAACCACACAGGTAAGGCCAGGGCTGGGGAAGAAAGAATGGGCACTCACCCCGGTATGAGTTCAGTACCATCTGCTGAGGGAGGTCCCAAACCTTGATGCTAAGAAGCAAACGGAAACAGATACTTTAGTGGATTGCAAAACCTCTAGGGAAAACGTACAGACATGTCATAAATAGTCACTGGGTTCTTATAATGAGTCCAAAACGTTGTATAATAAGGCTAATCGAATAGTAACGACACCCAAAGGAGGTCTAGAGTCAGGAGTGATGAGAGCAGGACGCACCAGAAGTCTTGGCTGCCACTAACAGCTTGTGTGCCAGAGCTGAGAACACTGACTGTGCACACCATGTCGTCGTGCTCATACTTGCAGAACTTGCTGACAATGAGTGTCTCGTTCTCATCCAGCTCCCACAATTCAACAGCACCTGTCAGGGGCAGCATGCAGGGTGAAGGAAACAAGCTTGAATTATACCAAGACAGAGATTCATTTCTAGGACCCAAGAGGTCCACTGTCACTAAACTAACAAAGTAAGTTATTTCTATAAAAGCAAAGTCCATATCGTTAGAGGATTTAGCTAACTTCCAAGCCATATGCCTTTATGCTGGCATTACTCTTTTCCTAATATCGGTCCAGACAATTAGGTGGGGAAGGCTTCTAGAGAACGATGAAACAGCTGGTAAAATCCATTACCCCACTTCCGGTGAGAAAACACTGGAAAATAAGTTCCCAGGAGGAAAGGACGACATCTCCACAACTGTCTCTGTAGCGCATGGTCCAGGGTGGTTAAAGCTTCCCAATTATAACAAATATTTGTCGAAAATTTTCAATAAACGTCTTACGGAGTCTTAAAAAAATACGTTGAATAACTCAGTGTTTTGCACAGCGACTGGCTAAGTACTGGAAACGCCCCAAAAGTTGCCTTGAATATATGTAGTGTTTAAAGCTCAACTGCCTCCATTGTTAATGTCCACATTCACCCTTCCAAGTAATGCCTGCCAACGCCCAAATTCTGACTTTTTTAAATCACAAAGTCCTCACTGCTGAATCTGACACTGAAAACAAAGAAAGCAGATTAAAGACATTTACGAAGAAGAACACGGGAAGGCACAGAAAGAGACAGCACCGATAGGCTTGGTCTGGGTGGCGGGGGATATGGGACAGGCGACATTGGGAAAAAAAACAACAAAGGGATCCAACAACCCATTTCTTAATTTTGTTACGGATTTTGCTAGAAATTCCCATCAGGCAATTGAGAATCTTGGAAAAGGTGTTTCTCCCTACACTGGAGCTCTTCTTAGGGCCCAAGGCCCCCCAGCTACCCCAAGAGCTCCGTCTGGGGCGTGAAAGGTTGAACCTGGCCAGGCCCGTGCCCCTTGGCCTCCATGCCACCCGCGGGGCTGCGGAGAAAGTGACTCACCTGAATCGGAGGCTACTAGGATGCCTTTGTCCCCCACCCAAGTGAGGTCGGCCACTCCGGCCTCCGTCTGGACTCCAGCGGCGCAGAAGCCTTCGTTGGGGGCGGCACAGGGGTCCTTGAACAGCCAGAGGGAGCCGGCCCAGCAGCGGCCACTCAGGCTAGAAGCCCCGAGCAGGAGCGCCCCATCTACGGGAGCGGGAGGTACGAGCTGTCAGCGCGTGAGGCGTGTACGGGCTCGTCTCCATGGCGACCACACGCAAAGCCACGCGGGCCGGGATTCGAGCGCAGGGACGCGGGGCACGGTTAGGGACAGCTCAGCGAGGGGCGGATCGGGGTGGTAGGCGGGGCGGGGGTGGGCTGCGAGGATCGGTCTCGGGAAGGGTCCTCCCGATCCGGGGAGAGGGAGCCCCAGGCCCGGGGTCTGGGCTCACCCGACCGGTACCGCGCAGCCTCCAACTGCCGCTCCATACAGGCGGGCGCATTGGGGGGAAGATTCCACTCGCGGGCCGCCGGGGGCACTGCAGGAGGCGGAGTTTCCTTCCTCATGTCCGCGGTTTCAATGCCAACCTGGACCCGAAGTGGACGCCCGCAGGAGATTCAGCCCGGATAGTTCCCACGTGGTACCTCTCTGGGTCTCCGCCCCTCTGGGTAGTCAGGCTCTCTCTCTACATCTCGCGAGAATTGCTTCTACGGTTCCACGCTGCTTTCTGGTTGCCGCCCTCCGCAGCGGGTTCTCCGCGCTTTGCGCCTCTTATCGCGAGAGAAAAGAAATTCGACAGGAAGTTGGAGGGAGCGAGGGTTCACGTTCCCTTCTCGCGAGATTTGCGGAGTGACCATCTTGCTCCTGCCCGTAGCAAGCTCCCTTGTCCAGGTCACCGGGACACCGAGAGGTCTGAGTGGGCCCCCGCTGACCATGCTGTCTCGAGTGGTACTTTCTGCTGCCACCGTAGCAGGTGAGCGGTGTCGACCGCGGTGCGGCCTGTCGGTGACCATAAAGAAGCCCGTCTAGGGCTACGTGAAGGGTGTGGAAGGAAAAGGGGCAAAGAAAAAAGCGCAGCGAGACTTGGGCCTGGCGCCTGCGCATTTATTAGAGCCTCTCGGAGGGTGAGCGTGGGGTCTCGGGGAACAGGAAAGAGGGGCATGGCCTTAGTCATCGGGCCCCGAGGGGACCGAGGGAAGGGCAAAGCAAAGTTCACCTTGACCTTGCTGACCCGCGCCTTCTGTCTTTGCAGCCCCCTCGCTGAAGAACGCAGCCCTCCTCGGTCCGGGGTGAGTGAGAGGGCTGTAATGCGCGCGTGCCCGTTTGTCCTGGCGCTGTCGCCCCTTTCCGCTTCTCGGTGGCTTCTCTCTCAGCTTTGGGCCAGAAGCCACCTTTCGTGACGTGGTTCGGGAGCTCGTAAAGCATCGTTCAGACGTCTGGGCTTTTGTAACTGCCTGGAGCATCGTGGCCGTGCCACCTGGGGGCAGGGATTAAGCGCTTACACGGCGTCTTCCAGCCGAACTAGACGCAGGCTTCGATGCCGTCTAAGCCCCGCCCGCCCCCCGTGACCTTCAGCTAGACCAGAGCGCCAGCGGCGCATTCAGAGCCCCTGGAGAAAGAGCCTTCGCACACCCAAGAATACATTTTTGCTTTGTTTTTAGTTAAATGTGTTGCCCACGGCTCTGTGGTGCGTTATCTGGGTGTTGCTTTGCGGGCTCCCGCCGTGCGTTTGACCGCTTTGCCCTCTTCCTCCTCACTGTTGCCTGGGTCTGTGAGTTTGTTTGGTTCGTTAGGTCCTTGCTTTCTGTTTCCTGTCCCACATATGAGTGAACGAGTTTTGTTAACTAGAACCGTGATGCACGTTGTTTTCGGCCCGTCTCCCAGCTTCCAACTTTTGCTGCCCGATCATACGAGAGAAATGTGTTGGTTCAGTAGGTATTTGCTTGCCACCCATGCAACCGGAGAAAGAAAAATGAGCGCGGCCGAGTACCTGCCTTTGTGGAGCCCCCACCGCCCAGAGAGAAGGTGGTTGCGAGCAGTGGGTCAGCGCAAGGGCTCCAGAGCTGGAGGGGCGAGGTGCACGGGCCCCCTCCACTTCCCAGCTCTGCGACTTCAGTTTCCTTATCTGCAAGATGGGGCTTATAGTACGTTACGGGTTATGAGACTCAAGTCTTGATTCCTGTGAAACTGTAAAAACAGTGCTTGATACATAGTATGTGCTTGGAAAATGTTAGCAGATGTTATTATTAATATTATTTCATAAAGCATTTCAGTTGGAGGGGGTTCTCTTTTTAGCTCTAAATCATGCCAAATTTCATAACTATGCTATAGCTTGAAAAAATGATTTTAACCTACCTGTAATTATTCTTGTGTATGCAGTAAAACGAGGCTATACTTGACTGCTTCCAACTTATCAGAGGAAAAAAAGACTCCATACAGACAAATAAATAATCCTTATACAGCTAATAAGTAAGATACACAAGATATATACATAACGTACAAGGAACAGCTTTGATTTTGCTGTCTTTCACATTCCATATCTAATACATCAGCAAGCTCTTCCACCAGCTTATACCTGGACTCTGACTCTTCCTTCCACTACCACCGCTAGTGGGTGTGGACTGCCGTCAGCTTTTGCCTGGGCTGTTTCAGGACTCTCTTCACTTGTTTCCTTGCATCTCCTCCTTCCCCAGTACAGCCCATTCCCACAGCAACCACAAGCATTATGTCAGGCCCCTCACCCCACTCCCACAAACCCTTTGGCATTCTCCATCCCACCTGAAATAAAATCCAAACTTACATAACCCAGAAAACACAAAATAAATTGATCCGTTCCTACCTCTTCTCCTCCTGCAGCCTTAGCTCATTCTGTGGTTATATTGGCCTTCTTGCTTTCCCTTTGGAAATGACTGGCTTATTTTGCCTCAGGGCCTTTGTACTTGCTCTTCTCTCTTTCCCCCAGGTCCTTGGCTTGCGTGTCCTCAGGCCTCCCACCAGAAAAGCCTCCCCCACCCCGTGGCTCCCTGTCCCCTTACTTTGCTCTATTTTTCTTCATACGACTTAAAACAGCTGCCTGAAATTGCGCATGGACCTGTGCATACACTCTCCACAGCCCCACTAGGCAGTAGAAGGTCAGGACTCGACCTGCTGGGCCTCTGCTTTCAGGGCCTGACCTAAGTACAAAGTCGGCGAATGTTCTGTGGAGTGAGTGACTGTTAGCCCAAGATTGCGGAGACCTCTGTAAAGGATGTACTGGAAATGTTCTGAAGGCTGGTTGGGCTTGGTGTACCAGGCGGAAGAAGCAGCAGGAGGCATGTTTTTGTTTTTTTTGGTTTTTTGTTTGCTTTTGAGAAGCATTAAGTACTTTCATATGGCTAGAGGGTAGGAGAATGAAGAAAAGTGAGGATACAAAATCTGACAGGTGCTGAGTCGTGTGTTATATTAGTTTGTTTTCTGGAGGTAGGAGAGAGCCTGTTGTTAGCGTTTATAAATCAGATTTGCATTTTAGAAACATGGCAGCAGTGGGGAGGGCTGGGTTTAAGGGGTATTTGGCCAGAAGAAGAGAGGAGATGAGGGCTTGAACCAAGAGAGCCAAGTGGGGAGTGGATTTGTGTCGGCCTAAAACAAGTTCTCTAGTGCTGTGATTAAAATCAGTGGTTCTCAACCTGTGGCCGTTTTGCCCTCCGTGGGACATTTGTCAGTGCCTGGAGACATTTTTGGTTGTCACTGCTGGTGGGAAGGTGGGGGATGCTATAGTAGATGCCTCTAGTGCGTGAAGGCTGCAGCGATGCTGCTGCAGACTTTGCCTGCACAGAGGGCTTCTACAGCAAGGGATTGTCAGTGGTCCAAGACGCCAGTAGTGCTGAGCTGGAGAAACCCCGATTTAAAGGAAAGAATCTCAAGCATGACTCTTGGATTTCAAAAGTTGATGGGGTAGCTAATAAATTGGGAGGCAGAAATAATATTCACACTATGCTGTAGAGCTAAAACTAATACAAAATATTATTGAATGTAAACTATAATTGGAAAAAGTAAAAATGATAATATTCAAAAGACAAGCAATTAACCAAAATCAAAGAAATAATATAAACTCTTACATTGCAAGGGGATAGAAGTACAAAGAATGGGAAGGAAGCACAAAAACATACTGAGTATTTCAAGGAGATTAGGCTTGACAGCAGATAGGAAAAAGACTAGTAGATTTTATTTCAATAGAAGCTTAATTAGATACCACTTTGCTACAATTGCTAAAAATGCAGTCTCAGGCTACTTCAATACAAGAATAATTTGCAAATCTACTATAGTACAATAGTTCAAGCCCAAAAATGGCAATAGCAAGTTCAAAATATATATTTGTAGAATGAATGGCTCGGTCGTGCCACATTAGGGAATTAGGTTCATTTCTGTGTACCCCATTTTTGTAAGCGAAACCACAGAGCTCCTTGTGGAGGACAATCAGGAACGTGAGGGGAGTGAGATGTTTGACCCAGATACACGGGCATTATCTTTCTTACAGAGAAAAATAAAATTAGAACCAATGGAGGGAGGTTTTGCGGACCTACATAGCTGTTCAGTTCAAAGGTGAACATAATTAGATCTACCTAACACTGAAAAATCCTGTAGCACATAGTGCCGGTCAGCATCCCATCACGGAGAATATTCGAAAAGGTCAAAGTTCTTGCCATCACGGAGCTCACAACACAGTGGACATGTAATAGCTAACCACTTACATTAAACTACATTATACCAAGTACTGTTCTAAACATTCTCTATATATTAGCTCAGTTAATTCTCACAACAACCTTACAAAGTTGTATCCTTTATTCCCACTTAGAGAAATTGGACAGTACAAAAGTTTAAATTATTTGCTCAGCCAAGTGGCAAGTTTAGGACTTGAACCCAGATGCTATGGCTGCAATCTATGTTCTTTCGCATTTCATTGCTAATAATAGACATACAAAGTGCCAGACAGATGACTGATGAACTGTACAGACAAGATTCTAGTATTGGGTAGGAGATGACATACGGCTTTCAGTAAGTCCTTTGGTCTTGTCCCATAGCCCATCGTTAGACCCTAACCTTCCAGTTCCTGGTTTGCTCTCTTTCTGTTGTGACTTGGGAACCGGGGCCTCAGTCCTCATCCCCGTTCATTGTTTCTGCTAACTGTTATACACCGAGTTCTTTGTTTAAAGAATAGGCTTTAAATTTGTACAATTGCTGCCTGTAGGGTATTGCAGGCAACAAGGATCTTCCACACTGGGCAGCCAAGTCTTGCCCCTGTACCACCTCTTCCAGAATATGGAGGAAAAGTTCGTCATGGGCTGATCCCTGAGGAATTCTTCCAGTTCCTTTATCCTAAAACCGGTGTAACAGGTGAGCATTTGCCTATTTGAATGACACGGTTTATGTGAACCCAGGGTTTTAGTGACCTCTTACCCCCTCACGTATGCCACAAAAGTCAGGTCAGCTGTGTTAAAAGTCAGTTGTGGAAGTGATTCAGTGTAACAGTTACTGTAGTTGCTCTGATTGTCTTTGGAATAAATTTATTTGGGATTTTAACTTGATTTTTAGCACTGTCTCCGTTTGTGGATATACCAAATTTATTGGACGCCTGCACTATGCCAGGCGTGGGTCCAGGCACACAGTGTGAGCCCAGGTGCCTGCCGCCATGGGGCACACGTTCTGTTGCTGGATCCACGATAAAGAAATGAGTGACTGTGTATTAAACTATCAGATAATAGCGGGAAGAGCTGTGGATTAAAATAAAGCCAGGTAAGGCAGTAGAGATTACTAAGATGTATGTATAAGTGTGAAAACAGAAATCGGACCGTATTTATCGGTTTTTCCCCTTTCAGAAAAGCATGAACTGTTCTGAAACCTTGCATTTTTATAATGCAGTATGCTTTCATTTAACATTATTTAATTCTTACAACAGTCCTATGAAGACATTTTTATTACCCAGAAAAACTAAGAATCCAAGAATTTGCCAGGGTTCATTCTTTCTTTCGTGAGTTGTACTTGAACCCAGGTGTTCTGAGTAGGTTTAGTGTTCTTTCTACTACGTGCACTGCCTTTCTCTCTATACCCAAGTACTGCTATGACTGAGACATTGGAAACCAAAGGGGTTTTTTAACCCTCCAGGGAGTGGCCTAAAATAGCATTTTCCTAACTGAAATTGCAAGAAACCTTAGTGTCCTCAGATTTTCATAGGTGATTAAAATGTTACATGTGATGATCTTTTTTGCAAATTCACATTTAAAATTTATATATCGAAGGCAAATTTTTTTTAGTTTAAAAAAATATTTTATTGTTGATGCCATTACAGTTGTCCCACGTTTTCCCCCTTCAGCCCCCTCCACCCAACCTACCCCACCACTTCCATAATCCACCCCCTCACCATTGTCCATGTGAAGGCAAATTTTTAAAAAATAACTTGAAACTTTGTGTGGGAAACTCAGGGTAAAATATATTTGAGACTACAGTTGACCCTTGCCATGAATTCAGACTGCAGGGGTCCACTTATATGTGGATATTTTTCAATAAATACTGTAAACCTATTTTCCTTATGATTTTCTTAATAACATTTTCTTTTTTCTAGTTTATTTGATCATAAGAATACAACGTATAATACATATAACATACAAAATACCTGTTAAGCGACTGTTTATGTTACCAATAGGGCTTCTGTCAATAGTAGACTGTTAGTAGTTAAGTGTTGAGGGAGTCAGAAGTTCAGTGCGGATTTTGGTCTGTGTGGGGGGCAGCACCCCTAACTTCCCCATCCCCCACCGCATTGTTCAAGAGTCAACAGTTGTAACCCTTTTATTCTCAATATAGCCTAGCATCCTTTGGCATTAACATTGCTCAGAAACACTGTAAAATGCTGCCCAAGAGGCCTGCTTTGTCTCTGCTTAGTATTTTGTGAGGCAAGAGAAAGATAGCTACGTATATTTGAAGAATTTAAATTAGATGCTACAAGAATTGAAAATCCTGATATTTAATTCTTCATTTTATGTATATACTATTTTATAGCTGTGAGGCTTTTTTCTTAATTTTCAGTGTCAGGTTCCCATTCAGTAAAAATAAGCAGTAGTGGATAAATTTTATCCTGACCAATGTTCCCACTCAGTAAATTGTGCATTGTGCTGCGAGGCACCTGATGTCTCTGTGCAATAGCTCCTGTCTGTTGAGCAGTTGTGCTTGGCACTGTTACACCCATTATTTCTCTTTCATCAGCCCTGAGGAGGAGGCACTGTTCTTATTTTACGGAGGAGGAAACTACGCTCAGAGATTATTTTTATTGCTCAGTTTCTTCCAAGTTGCAGTCATGTTTCCTTGAGTCCAAACCCTTGTTCCCTCCGCTCTACCACAGTGCTTCTCAGTCCATCGTTTGTTACTCAGTCATTACTCAACTCTGCTGCCACTAATTAAACACAGAAGCATTTCTCTACCTTCCCCTTTTAAACCTTAGCATATCCGTCATAAAATAACTTTTTCTTCTTTTAGGACCTTATGTGCTTGGAACTGGGCTTATCTTATATTTCCTATCCAAAGAAATATATGTGGTTACTCCAGATACCATTTCTGCCATATCAACAATAGGGTTGCTGGTCTTTTTGGTCAAAAAATATGGTGCCTCTGTTGGAGAATTTGCTGATAAACTCAATGAGGTAAGAACTGTGAACCTTATTTCCCATGTTAGGCCATGGTAGAATCATCAAGGCTGTCAAGTGACATCTTTTATGTGAGAGTGTGTGTGTGCATGTGTGCATGTATTCAACATAATTAGAAATGAATCTAATTCTAATGAGTATACTTCTAGGTGTTAATGATAGATACTAATTTGAGATCAGAGGTCAAGATAAATTTTTGACAATCTACCAAACTTTTCCAGCTTTTCCATAGTTTTGTTCATTCAGCAAGATATTGTATAGCTATCATGGGCAATTCTTTTCAAGGATTTATGCATTTCTCTCTATATGTACGTATGTTTCTTTGTGGGTGTTTTTATAAATGAAGGCTGTAACTTTTGAGGAAGAATAAAATGAACCTGTTCTTATTAACCTTGGTGCTTTCACTGATCTTTGTTATAAATATCATAATTGCAGCAAAAAATCGCCCAGCTAGAAGAAGCGAAACAGGCTTCCATCAAAAGCATCCAGGATGCAATTGGTCTGGAGAAATCCCAGCAGGCACTGGTTCAAAAGCGCCATTACCTTTTTGATGTCCAGAGGGTAGGTTTTATAACTTTCTAAGGCAAATGAAGTTACTCATCTGTGCACATTTAAAACAGAAATTCAGGATCTCTTACATGAGAAATGGCTGAATAGGTTGAGAGTATTTTATTTAGAAAAGAGAAGATATAGGTGGGGTTTGGCAGTTACTGCTGTTCAGACATTTAATACCTATCAAGTGGATAATTGATTAGAATTGTTACTCTAAAATTAGAAAGAGTAAAATTATAAAAACATATTTTGGATCCACACAAAAGGAAAATAGTCATTAATAGCTGATTAAGATATAGTCTTCACTGTCCAAGGCATGTCATGAGGAGACGTATTTGCTCTAAGACAGTCTGATACCCTACGTTCCAAATTCACGAAGCAGACTCAGCACTAGAGCTTCTTACCTGGCCACAGCATAATTAGATTCTGAAATACTCAGTTTCTGAAACAACTTCAGGAACATGTTCAAGTTCTTTGTTGTTACTTACTTTGAGCCCAGCACTTTATGCCTGACGTTTAAAGTGAGATGTCCTTATGTTGGAGTTCCGTGTTACAGGAGCACCTATGACATGAAGAAAATGGGACGCCGCAGTAAAGGAAGTACTTGCGGAGTGAGGCCCTAGTCCAGCATTTCTTAGTGTGGCCTCAGTACCACGTGTGTGTCCGTCATTTGGTGCAGGTTTTTGGACCCATTCTAGGACTTGTGGAATCCGAACCTCTGCCAGGAGCTTTCCAAATGTCTTTATTTTTTAAAAACAGCATCCCTAAAAATTCTTAAGCACATGAATGTTTGAAAACCTCTTTCTATGCATAGCTTATAGCCAGAGAATGCTTTCTGCCTCATGTGTGATATGTACACACAAACAGAATCTGACTTTTGAGGGTGTAGTTTTTTCAAAGGAATCAAATGATAGCCTTTAACAATTTTACTGATTTAATAGATATTCGTGGAGCCCTTCCTCTGTGGGGGCGCCAGGCAAGGCCGGACTCTGGGACTGCGGCAGAGAACAAAACAAAGCCTCCCTCCCTGGGGCCTGCTTTTCTAGCCAGGGTTTGAGAGGACAAAACAAAAGTTGGTCAGACGTGAGTGTTGAGTGGTGATAAGTGCTATGCAGAGCAATAGACTGACGTTAAAGGGGAAGAGACTTTACAAGGAGGAGGTTACTGTTTTGGTGGGCAGTCTAGAAAGGCCTCTAATGAGATTTTTGAGCAGAGACCCAAAGAAGTAATGGAGCAAACTATGGATTTCGGGGCAGTGGTATTCCAGGTAGAGGGGAGAACAGTTGTAAGGTCCCAATCCCTGGAAGCTTGCTTAGTATAGTCAGGGAAAAGTAAGGAGGCCAACGTAACTGAAGTAGAGTAGGTGAGGAGGAGAATTTAAAAAAGCAGGGCGGAGGCATGGCTGGGGCCAGATCACGTGAAGTCTTGGAGGCAGATCACGGGAAGTCTTAGAGGCTTCCGTGAGAGCTTTGAAGTGAGCAGGGGAGAGACAGTCACTAAAGCTTTGAAGCGAAGAAGTGATCGTCTTTCCCTTCGGTTTTGAAGGGGCACACTGACTGGCTTGTGGCCGCTGGCCCTCACTCCTGTGTGCACCGGTTTGGAAGGCCTGTGAGCTGGTGAGGTGGAGTCGTTAGGACCATTGTATATGAGTCTGCAGCTGACGGAGAATTCCAGGCTGCACGTTTGGGAGTCCTGAGTTTACAGGTAGCACTTGAAGCCATAAGACTAGAACGCAAAGGGAAACAACAGGTGAAAACAGGACTATTTCAGTTTTTAGTCACTCTGCTTATGGTCAAGTAATAAAGGGCCTAAGAATTTGCCATAGGGCATAGCAACATGGAGGTTCTTGGTGACCTTGATAAGGGCTGTTTTAGTGAAGTGATTGGATTAGATTGAAGAAAGAAATGGAAGGAAAGAAACTGGAGTCAGTGTAGACAACTGCCAGAATTGTCAGGGGGTTTTACTGTAACAGTGAGCGAAGAAATTAGTAGCTAGGAGGAGAGGATGTAGCAATCCAGACAGATTTTTTTAAAAGACAGAAAGTACCATTTCATGGGAGCATCTGATAGAAGTTAGTAAAGAGAGAAAAATTAATGCAAGAAAGGGGAGGGAGGAATTTGCTGGAATGACGCCCTTCCGTAGACCAGAGGGCTTGGAATACAATGCCCACGTGGAGTGGCTGGCTTCAAGAGCATAGGTAGTTCAGCCGCAGTTACATGAAGGAAGACAAGGCATATGAGCGTAGATTCAGGTAGGTTGTCTTATGTGGTGGTAGAAGTTTGTGGAAAGTCTTTCATTGCTGCTTTTTCTCAGTGAAATACGTGGGGAGGTCATTTACTGAGAGTTGGAAGTAGTGAAGGGGATAGAAGACATTTGAGTAGAAGAGCAGGAGTGCGAATGAACTAAAGAACTGTGCTCAGAAGTATTAAGGGCCTACTTGAGGTTCCTATGTCAAGCCTTTATATTTGACCGGCAGGCCTGTAAGGAATCTCATTACAAACTGGAAGATGAGATTATCCCTATCCCCATTATTAATCTGATGCTGTCCTGGAGGCATTAGTTGAGAAAAGAAAAAAAGAAGAGGTATAAGAATGAAAAAAGGCCAAGTTATTCTTATAGATTGCATGAACACATTAAGGCAATTTAGATAGGTGGCATTTTCATCTTAGCGGAGGAAAGACAAATGGGTACCTTTGTCAGTAGTATAAAGTTGGTTTCCTACCTTCCGCCTCATACTAAAATAAATTTCAAATGAGTTAAAGATCTTAAGAAATGAAACCACCCTGGCTGGTGTGGCTCAGTAGATTGAGCGCTGGCCAAAGGGGTCCGGTTGATTCCCAGTCAGGGCACATGCCTGGGCTGCGGGCCAGATCCCCACTAGAGGGCGCGCAAGAGGCAGCCACACGTTGATATTTTTCTCCCTGTTTTTCTCCCTTCCCCTCTCCCTTAAAAAAAATAAATAATAAATAATTTTTTAAAGAAAATAAATAAACGATACCATAGAAGTTGAAAAAGAGAACATGAGAAGAAATACAGTACCCTGGGTGCCAACAGGGCCTTTCTAATAAAAACAAATCCAGAAGTACATGTAAGGTGACAAATGTTAACTAGACTCATTGTGGCAATCACTTCACAGTATATACAAATACTGAATCATTAGTTGTGTATGTGAAACTAGTATAATGTATGTCAATTATACCACAATAAAAAATAAAAAAGAAAATTTGGAAACTATAAGTGGCAGAATCCTCAGAGTGGAAGCGAACCTTCAACTGTGCAAATAGTTTCCATCATTTCTTAATTTTGCTCCAGAATAACATTGCGATGGCCTTGGAGGTCACTTACCGGGAACGGCTGCATCGAGTGTACAAGGAGGTAAAGAGCCGCCTGGACTATCATATCTCCGTGCAGAATATGATGCATCGGAAGGAGCAAGAGCACATGATAAACTGGGTGGAGAAGCACGTGGTGCAGAGCATCTCTGCACAGCAGGTGCGTGATGTTGGAAGCTTCTGGAGTTGGGTGGTGTCTCTGACATGCGTCTCTGGGGGCCCTGTTAAGATAGGAGCCGCTGGCCAGGAGACTTTAGCCTGGAGACAGGCGCTCTGGTTGATTTTTCTGGATAGTGGCACCTAGAAGAGGCTGCACATTTGCCACGGTGGCTTCTTTCTTCCTCAGAGACCCTTCCTTAAGGGTCTCTTACTTCATGGGTCAAAACAACAGGTTGTTCAGAACACCGGTGGTTACGGACTTGAGTCCCAGTTGCATCACTTGGGAACCATTAACCAGCATATTTAATTTCTCTGCAAAACACAGCAACTGCACAAAGCTGTTTCTGAGCCTCTTCCACTTCCTAATTCCATGATTATCGCTCCATTTCCTTTTCCCTGCTGTTTGATGTATTGGCCTTGAATAGAAATGTTTTCTATTATTTACCTAAACTTGATGTCCTTTTAAAAATTTATATTTTTTATTTACTTATGACATGATTTCTTCTTTCCCAGATACATAGTGTATTTAATGTTTTTTTAAGAAAATATCTTTTCCATAAAAGTACTATATACTTAAGAAACTTGGAAAACACAAAAAGTACAGAAAAGAAATCAATTATTTTCATCCTTAACATTTTATATATTACTATTGTTTGTTTGGTCTTTTTCAAGTAGCTAGTATGTTATTATACAGGTTAACACCAGTGGCATGTGGTTACAGGAGTACCTGGCATTAGACTCCGTATAGGGTTTCACTTACACAAGCTGTGCACCAGGGGATTTTAACTGCAGTGGTACCTCGGTGCTCGTTGTTAATTTGTCCCGGAACTCGCGACGAGTGCCCAGCAGTGAAGCATTTTCTCTTCTGGGTACGTCATGATTCATACGAGTTCTGGCAGGTGCGGCGAGTCCCAAGCGAGCACCAAACGCTGGGTTTTTATCTTGTCCAAATGCCACGAGTACAGGGTTTGACAAGCTCTGAAGCTGACGAGTACTGAGGTGTGACTGTAAGTCCCCAGATTTGCTTAAAATTGCTTCTTCCCTGTGTAAATAACGAACTCATCCCTCGTAGTCTGCCACAGTAAGCCTGTGATCCATTTTGAGATTGTGTAGGAGCCTCCAGGTCTCGTAGGAAGTGGTGCCCTTTAGAATTACGGTGTTTATACTGATCGGGAAAGGTCTAACCAGACCTCTCTTTCCTTGTCACAGGAAAAGGAGACAATCGCCAAGTGCATCGCAGATCTAAAGCTACTTGCAAAGAAGGCCCAGGCACAGCCGGTCATGTGAATAAGCCAGTCCAGACTGAGACAGCCGAGGGCACTGGACTGACTGGGTGGGGACTAGGCTGCGACAGAAACTTTTCTGTGTCACCTTCTGCGGGAGTCCCGTTTACTCCACCTCAGGATGGAAAGCGTGAGTTCCATCTGTTGACAGAATTAAAACAGTCTGTTGGCCAGTGAGATGTTTCTTGTCCTTCTTGCTCTGCGTTTTGAATTGTTCGATGATAACTTCTGAATAAGCAGCGTGCTTTTAATAATATTTGGTACCTGACTAAAGACTACCAAGTTACCATTTAAATTTGTAATTAATTCTGTCATCTTATAATAAACTGACAGTTGAACAAGGTTTGTTGAATTGCATAATCTTCTGAAATAATAACATTTGTCATGTGGGTAAAAATTAAAGATGTCATTGAACTGATAATCTTGTATATAAGACTGTTATTGGTAAACCGCTTCTAGCTAACTGGTAGGGCTTGGAGAAATTTAAAGCCTTTCAGTATTCTTAACTACAGGAAATATTGTACATCAAATCATATCATTGTCTTTATTATCATTTTAGTAGTATGTCTATAGAAAATATTAGGGACTCAGTATGTGAAACCACTCTTAAGAATCCAGCAGGTAAATCAGAAAATTCTGCCCTTCTATAGGTTTTTCTGCATTTAATTCTTCCATACTTGTATAAAGATTTAATTGTACACATATGGACAACTTACATAATAGGAAATATTTGAAAACATGTCATATGGGTAATTGGTATTTTCTTGACTTCTTAGGATTTTAATTTATGTAACAGTCGTCTGGGTCAGTATTTATTGATGGCTAATGTTTTCATCTTCTGTAGAAATCCAGTTGACATCTTTATGGTTACTTAAAAGAGATTTTGATAGGGTCAACAAAGGTGTTCTAAAGTATTTATTTAATAGTTACGAACACCTCGATTGTGCTAAGCACCATCTTACACTGGTCCTACAGAGATAAAAGTCAGTCCCTAACTCAAAGGGTTAAAAATTGACTAGAAAGGCAATATAAATATGTGATACAATATCAGAGAAACAGATCTACTAGTATATATGTGTCCGTGTATAAGGGATTTGACTTACACTGTCGTGAGAGCGGTTAAGCAGTTTCTGTAAGGCCCTTGTCTTTGCTTCTGATGCAGGAACTTGAAGTTCACGGAGTAGGCAGTTAAGAAGGGAAGATAGTTATAAAGTGGGAGAGAGGAGGAATGAGTGGAAATCACAAGCACACACTAAAATGGTCAGTTTTATTACTTTTGACCTTGATGGTAAGATTGTCCTGCAAAACCCCAGGCGCCTCATCACACATACCTGGTCCAGAGGTTAGAGAAGCTGAAGGCTGATCTGGGAACAGGCTGGGAAGTTGCAGGCCCGGCTACAACCGGTGAACCAACAGCACGATGTGTGTGGGGGCTACCAAATAGCTGCTGCCTCGCGTCCACCCTCTAAAGTTGCCACAAGTCTCTCGCAGCTCACTCTTGCTAGAATATTCAAGGAATAGAATTCTGGAAAGTATAGTTCAGTCTAACCACATTGACTTGTTACAGACCACTACAACTATCCTATCAAGTGTTAACCTGAACGAGTAATACTTAAAGCAAAATTTCTAGTCCCAAGAAGGCAGTGAAAGCATCCAATAAAACATGGAGAAAGCAGAAAAGCGACTGGTCAGAAAAGAAATGTCTGACCTGGCATTTGAAAGAGGAAGTTAGACAGAGGAGTGAGTGTCAGCATTGGAGTCCGGCCAGCATGTGTGCTTGTAGAGAAGCCAGTGTACGGGAGTAACATTTTTTAAGCTTGAGAAATTAAGAGGGAACTAGAAATGGTAAGGAGTTCCATTAGGGTACCCAGATGCTATGCGTAGGCATTAGATTTCGTTCTGAGGACAGGGAATCCAATGCAAAAGGTCTTAAACAGAGGAATGATGACAGGCTCTTGTTTCCGAACAACCATGAGCAACTAGAGGGTGGTATGGAGATAGGGCGTTGGCTGTAACTGTAGGGCATGGAAGACCTTATGCAAAGGCCTTGGTAATGAGGACGGAAAGGAAGGAATTGACGAGAGATGCTGAAGATGACAGTAGTAGTACGTAAGTAGGGAGAATATGGAAGAAGGGATGGACTGAATCGTAGTTTTCTTGAGAAGAGGGAAAAGGAGGTGCTGTTCACTATGATTTGGAATATAGGAAGAAGTTTGTCTCAAGAAGGACAATAGGCTAAGCATAGAGCCGTGAAAGGACACGTGCCGGAGGACTGGCAGAGAGAGGATTCTGCCGTACCGGGGATGGCCGGTCATTGGAGGAGAGCCAGGAGAGTGGAGAGAAGCCTGTGAATTGTCTCCTGGGTTTCTGGCTTGTGGTGGCACTGTAAACTGAGATGGAGAACGGATGAGAAGAAGCAAGTTTCAAGGGGAAAGGCTCTGCATCCGGTTTTATTACTGACTCCGAGTATTGAATATCATATTGAATGTGAGTGAATCAGATAGCCATGTGGTGGCGTGTCGGAAACGAACTGACGCTCTGATAAAAGTTACGGCTAGAATCACAAACGAAGGCATCAGTAGCATGGAGATAGTCAGTTAGGTCCTGGGAATGGCTGAAATAACCTAGGAAAATAGTGTGGAGTGAGAAGGGAAGGCTGTCTCAGATTCGGTGGCAGGAGGAGGGTCTGATGCTAAGAGGTCCGGTCAGACAAGGGCCAGTGCATCCACTCGACTCAGTAGCAAGACCAGTGCTGCTCTGAGTGGGAGCGTCCTCTTCAGCTGTGTGGCTGTGAAGAGGTGGGCCTGAGGACAGAGTCCAGCTGGCAACCAGTAAGAAGCTGGGACTCTCGGCCATGCAGCTGAAAGGAAATGAATTCATGCAACAAATAGAGGGAGTTTGGACGTGGATCTTGCCCCAGTCAAGCCTCTGATAAAACCAAGACCACAGCCAGTAACTGCACTGCAGCCTGGTGAGACCATGAAGCAGAGAAACCCTGTTAAAATTGCCCAGGCCTGTAACCCATGGAAACTGAGACGAGAAATGTGTATCAGTGGAAGCTGATAAAAAATCAGTGATTGTTACGCTGAAATATAAAACTGAGACAGCAAGGACCCCTACTACCTCCACCTGTGGTTTGGGGTTTTCCTAGTTCACCCACTGGGGGGGTCCGATGCCTTGTCCCACCTTTGTGCAGGCTTTAGACTTGATTTCCTGACCTCATATACCTGGCCTTGAGAACCAAACCGTGGGTCACCCAAAATTGGTGGCTATTTCCAGAGCAAACAGCAGCTCCCGGCCTCACTCAGCTCTTCCTTTCTGAACTTTGAGGAGTGCCAACATTTAGTTCAGCCATGCATTTTTAAATTACGCTGTTTAAAATGTTTCATCCGGCATTTGTTGGTGTTCTTTAACAAGATTTTAAAGATCTACTCTGCTCTATGTTGGAAGATTTCCCGTTCACTCTTCATCCCGTTGAAGCCTTAACTCCCAACCACCGCCAAACCCTAGCTGCTTTAGCAGCAGGGACTATGATCTCTTCATTTCCAAGTCCAATCAACTCTAGTCCTTGTCTGCCTCGACCTCTCTCAGCAGCCCCTGGCAATATTGGCCAAAACTTTCCCTCCCTCCCTCTCCTCCCTGGCTTTTGATAGCGTTTGTTGTTCCCTGTAACTCTTTGTTTCCTTAGGTGACTCCATGTTTTTTTTTTCCAGCCTCCCTCTTAAAAGTCGGTGTTCCTCAGTGTTCTAGACCGGGGATTTTTATTCTCATTCTACAAATTGAACCTGGATGATCTTGTCCATTCCCTTGGTTTCTCCTGCCATGCGTGTGCTGATGACCTCCTCGTCTTATGTCTCAAGTTGTATTTAGCAGGATAGGTTAGATGAAGTGCCTTAAGAAACTATCCCCAGAACTTCAGCAGAGAACATGAAGAGAGTTTATTTCATGCTCATGCAGAACCCACTCCGGCTTCTGGACCCGCCAGAGAAACTGCCCTGGCCGGTGACTCAGTGACCCAGCCTCAGAACTTTCAGCCTCACTTCCCCATTGTAAGTCTCTCTTCCCCCCTGCAGGGGAAGGGGTCAGAGGAGGTCTTGCTTCAGCAGTGAAGTGGGTCAACTGAAGGGGATATCCATGACTTGGAGTCACAGTCCCTGGGGAAGAATTTGTCATGTGCCACTGCCCAAGCACAAGTGAGGCTCTGACAAAAGGAGCCAACAACTGCTGACGGGCAAGCACCAGCACTGTCCACCACACAGATCCAGATCTCTTCCACGAGCCCCAGACCTGTGCACCCAACTGCCCTCACTGTGTCCAAAACTGTGTCATTACACCCACTTCTTCCACATTCTCACTGTTAGCCAGTGAGACAGTACAGACAGCTGGGAGTTACCCGGAGTCCTCTCTCTCCCTTCCCTTCCTCTCACAGCTACTAAAGGACATCCGTCACTCTGCCTGCCCCCCTTCTTCCCCATGGCCCCCACCTGTGGTCATATCAGCCCCGCCTCTTGTTTGCGACTCTGCAATACCGATCACCCCGCCGAGGGGCCCTCACCAGCTGCTCCTGCACAGTGTTGCCTGAGTTCAAACGGGGTCCCATTACTCCCCATCAGCAACCTCTCTTGTCGCCTTTACCGTCATTTGTTTCGGGCCTTACCCTCCGCTCCAGCCTTCCTTCCCTTTTCCGTTTCCCATCCCCGCCCCACCCTCATAGCCCACCGCACCAGCGATGGTGAAATAGTATTTGCATTTCCCTGAACGTTGGTTGACAAAGCCTGTGTTTGCTCATGCTGTCCCTCCGCCTAGAAGATGTGACTTATCTTTTGAGATACAACTCAAATGTCATCTTCATGATGCTTTTCTTTAACACCCACGCCCCCTCCTCATTGGGTAATCTTAGCCCTTTCTCTTTTGGGTCCCACTCCACCCTGTAGAAATGCCCGAAGTCACACCTACAGCATTTCATTACATGTCCGTACTCCGGAGCATGGCATTGTGTTTGGGGGCTCAGTAAATGGCTGATTCATTCATTAATCCTCCCTCTAAATGTTGAGCTGCTGAGTTTCCTTCTCTGGCTTCTCTTCCTCCTCCTGCCCGTCAGCAATATCTTGGATCACAGTCTTTGACGTGTTTTCCTCCCTTGTATTGCTACCACTCTCCTAAATGTCTCTCAAATGTCCCTTTACCTGCTGCTGCTCCAAGCTCCTTGTATCCCTCAAGCGGGTCACAGCGGGAGTCTCTCAGCCAGGCTTTTCACAGCTAAGCCACCCTGGCTGCCCCCCCAGTCTGTTCTCTCCTCCAGTTTTAGTGATTCTTTCAGACTGCAAGTTCAAGCATGCCACCTTCCCCCTTCTCGTCCAAAAAGACAAAAGCTCTCAGGGAACCGGCTCCTTTCGGCTCCTTCAACTTGGTCGCCTCCAGGCTGGGTCACCCCCACGCACTCCCGTGCTTGGAAAAACTCCCCATCACACTAGTCTGTTTGGACTCCCTGCCCCACTTTCTGACACAGGGCTTTTGAATTGTAACGTTCTGTGTGATCATCACCCCCTTCTCCCGTCCCCCACCGCTATGGCCTAATGAAACTCCAACTCACACCTCAGATTTCGGCTTGTGTTCCTCCAGGAAACCGACCCTGGTTCCCTGTGTCACAGACACACAGGCGGGAGCCCTGCACCTTCACGGCTCATGGAACTGCTACCATCCACCATTTCTTTGCGTGACCACGGCCTCCTTTACTATCTGCAAGTTCCACGAAGGAAGGGAAAGGCCGTTTCTTGCTCGCTGTGAACATCCTCAGAACTTACACTCAAACAAAATAAGTGTTCACTGTGGAGTCAAGGAAAAAACGAATTCTTTCTGCCACTGGGATTCAAAAACTTGGACGTAGTCGTTGACTCATCCTGCTGTTTCCTTCCTTGCGCGCAGGTCCCGAGTCTTACTACTTCCAGTCTTATGACAGGTTTCCCACGGGTTCCTCCACATTTCCGCTGTCTCACCCCTGTTACATCCCTAAAATACTGCCCTACCCTCCTAGCCGATTCCTGCACCTCCTCCACCCACACTTTCTCTTATGCGATGTGGTATAATCTTTCTTAAAGGCCCTGTTTATTATATCCCAATTCAGAAAGCTTTAATGGTTCCTTATTAGCACTTAAAATATATTCCTTGCTTGGATTGAGAGACCTCCAACAGTCTGGCTGAAATCCACCTATGGACCTGAGTTTTCCTTCCCAGCCCGTACAAATGCTGCACCCTGGAATGGTGCTGATGTCTCAGAAAAACATCGTGGACCTCAGCAGCCCTCACGGTCCTGGACCTGGGGCACTCCTCACACGTTCTACCTTCTCCCTCCATCCAAGCCCCATCCGGGCCCGGGCCCTGGGTCCAGGCCCAGGTCTGCCTGCACGCAGCCTCGTCTGATGTTGCCGGCTCTGCCAGCCCTTCCCATCCTCTGGACCTGTGAGTTGCCCTGTCCTCTGTCTTCCCCGGGCTGCCTGCCTGGCCATCTCTGTCCGGCCATCTCTGTCCTGTCCTCTGGTTGTCATGTCTGCTCCTCGCACAGGACTTCCCCGATCACCCGTTTTATCCAAAGACATTCTCCCTTTTACTCTCAGACACGGATGGCGTCCTACTTCTTTACTTCATAGCAGTAACACCCGTGGTGAGCCTCTTCTTCACTCGTCAGGCCTCTTCTCAGTTAGATGGTAGGCTGCACGAGGAGCTTCTCAGAATTACCCACAGTGCCTAGCCTGCTGTATGGCCCATCATGTTTATTTAATGAGTATATTTGTTAATAATGTATGAATAAATGGTTAGAAATGCTTTGCTTTCTCTTTGAAGGGCTCTCCATGCTCTTAACACAGAGCAGGCAGAGCTGGCACTTAAAACTTTTTTTTTTTTAAATCCTTACCCTACTATTGATTTTAGAGAGAGAGAGAGAGAGAGGAAGAGGGAGGAGAGATTTAGTTGCCTCCCATATTGCGCCCCGAGCGGGGATCAAACTCACAACCTTAGGTATGTGCCCTGACTAGGGATCAAACCTGCAATGTTTAGATGTACCAGATGTTCCTCCAGCCAACTGATCCACTGGCCAGGGCTGTACTTAACTCTTAACACTACTGTTCAGCTGTATTTTTATTCACCTTTATCTCCATGGTTAGAATAAATGATGCTATAAGACACTTAATGACAATGATCCTGTCACACTGCTGACCCCCGCCCCCACACTATCTGACATATGGTTAAATACTCACCATGTACTTAGAAATAAGTTTGTCTTATCCCTTGTGCTCTGATGTTCATGATTCAAAAGATACAAAAGAAGTTCTCTGTTTATGGGATTTAAAAAAATACAGTGTTGGCCTCAAAGAGGAAGTCTGTCCTCGAGTTTCACTGATTTGCAACACATAGCTTGATGAGGCCATGGTAGTGACAGCGTTCACTTCGTCATTTTTGAAAGACAGGAGTAGCTGCGGAAGCAAGTGTTAAGTTCAGTTTTAGACGGTGGTTCCTCACGACCGGACTCTTTCTTACTTAAAAGGTAAATGGATTTACCCCATGCTTTTAATCTAGACAAAAAAATCATTCACCAAAGGAAAATGTCATCTAATTGTTAGTCATTTCTGTCATTTTTTGGCTTTTAAACTTTATTTGGTAGGGAAAAAGTTGAGTTTGAATGTCTGCATTGAGTTGGTGAATTTAAATGCAGCCAGGAAGATCCTTCCATGCCGTGCCAAACAAAATGTGAGAAAGTATCTGTAGCATTGTTTCTATTTTAATTTATGCTTCTGTCAAGTGTGTGTCCTTTTCCAAGGATAATGTGTTTCCTTTTTTCTCTGCCTGGATTGGTAAGTAGCAATTTGCCCTGTGGCATTGGGGAATGGTTTTGACTTTCAGGGTGAGGTGGCTCAACTTTTTTTTAAGATGGCTGTGGTAACATTTCTTTGGGATGGTTGCAAATTCAGAGCCATTGTGAAGGTTAAGATTTTACAGAAACCTACGATCTTCTTCTCTTCTACGTCCCCAGGGGTAAGACCTAGTGTAAGTTCATAGGATAAGTTCATACTCTGTTTATTTAGTACAAACATGTATTTCCATATATTTAAAATGCTATATAAATATTTTATGGTGCTTTTCAAAGAGGGTTGTTGAATTTTAAATGAAAAAAAGGAGCAAAAAAGTGCTAGAAAAATCACTACCACTGCTGATTCTGCTACGCATGGTAGCTTTCTGTTCTCACACAGTTTCCCTGTTGGCGCCTTTCTTATTGTCCCACATGCATGATCTAAAAAAGTTTGGTTGAGTCGAAGGCAGTTGATATAAAGTTGCTGTCGCTACTGGTCCATGGCAATGAGGTCCTGTGCCCAACACTCCCCTATGTCCAAGGACTTGGAAATTGATTGACTTTTGAGAGCTGGACAGTTAAATAATTGATGGCATTCGTTGTCTAAATAAATTACCTTAAAATACAATGAGATAGCAGAGCCAAAAATTCCTATCATGGGTTTACTTAAATATGAAGTAAAATTATGACCTCCTAAAACTGTTTTATTGTATTATAAAGCAATAAAATATAAATAATAATACAAATGGAAATGTTTATCAACCAGCAGGGAACTGGTTAAGCAAGCTATAGTACATAGCTGTAACAGAGAAATCTGTTACCACGAAAAATGCTTATAGAAAATTTTTTAGTGGCGTAGGGGAGTGCCTGTTATAAAAAGTTGTTTTTGTTTTTTTTAAAGGGTGTATGAAGAAATATCTCCACTAGTCTTTTAAAAATGCATGGCCGTAAACACTCTCACTTATATGTGGAATCTTTACAAATCAAACTCACGGATACAGAGAACAGATGGCAGAGACAGGGCGGGGGGTGGGGGGCAACGGTGGTTGGGGGAGGGTGTGTCAAGGAGTTCAAAGGTACAAACTTCCAGTTGTAAGATAAATAAGTCCTGGGCACATAATGTGCAGCATGGTGATTATAGTTCATACTGCACTGCATATTTGAAAGTTGCTAAGAAAGTAGATCTTTAAATATTCTCATCACAAGAAAAAAATTGTAACTCATTGCGGTGATCATTGCGATATACATGTATATCAAATCACTAATTTGTATACCTTAAACTAATACAGTGTGATGTGTCAATTATATCTCAATAAAACAAAAAACTAATAAAAATTTAAAATTCACGGAAGGACAACTAAAAGGAAATACGCTAAAACATTAACCATGGGTAGTGGGATCTTGGATGACTTTACATTTCTGCTTTTCAGTACTTTATACTTTTTGGCACAAATAAATAAATAAAAGGGGGAAAATGTAGAAAAGAACCATAGTCTACACAAGGATATTGACCTACACGAAAAGGCAGTATGTGAACAGAAGTGCCCGATGGAGCCAGAGGAAGAACCTCCAATGGCAAGTCTATTCAAGTCCACTCAGTCCAGGCAGGAAAGAGGGAGGTGGATGCCTTAGACCTCGATGACAGTCAGTATTAAAAAAATCATCCATTTGTCTTCTCCCATCCTTACTTCAATTCAGTGCTTATCAAACAAAATTGTGGTTTATTTTCGTTTTCTTGTACATTCTGATAGAACGCGACTTGTTACACCAACATGTACCTTATGTCATTTCAGCTTATACATCCGTCTCCTGTGAATTGGTTGGTGGGAATTAGCTCTGGATTAATCAGTCAGTTCTAAGGGCCCTGCTAAGGTCAAGTTCTAGTCCTGCAAAGCTGAGGCCTGGCTGCCGAGCTGTGGCAACCGCACCACATAGTCTGTGACCACTGACCTCGCTAAAATGCCGCCCTCAACTTGCTTCCCCCTCGTTGTTACCGCTCTTAAATTGAGACCACAGTTGACCCGTCCATGGCCCCTCCTTTCCAGGCTTTCTCAGAGGTACCTTCTTCATTTTCAGGGGAAGACAGTATGGGAGGAAGTCAATCCAAAACTGAATCCAGCTTTGGTGAGTTCAGGACAGAAACCATTATCCACCTCACAGCTGCGTTAAAGTGAACTGGAGAGTACCTGGAAAGTGGCCTGTGAGGACACATTTCTGAAGCTGGAAGTCAGATTTCTCCGTGACGAAGCGTGAAAAAGGGAACCAGAGAGAACCGTTCCTCCAAGTTTGAGGAAAGGGTATCTCTGTGCTTGGTATTAGACCGGCTGGGTAGTTCGGGGAAACCTAGTTTACTTCCCTTCCTACCTCCTCATTTGTGGTGTAGGTATTGGGAAAACCCACTGTGGCTGCCTTTCACTTCCCTGCAAACAAATGAACAAAAAACCAGCAAGGTCAGATCGCCAAGGACCTTGGGAAACGCTAGTTCTGGAATTCACTTTTGGTACTCAACTCCCTGGCTTGGAGATTGATTCTCTGCTAAAAGCCATGGGGGCATATCTCCCTAGGGATCCTATTAGAAGCTTTGAGGGAGACACAGATGTTTTTGTTTATCAAAGGGACATATGGGCCTGTAGAACCACTAGGCTCTTCCTTCATTTGTGTAACTGATGATTATGTAAGTTCCGGTTCCAGTTTCTTCTACGTTAAAGGATTCAGGATCTAAGGAACGATGTTCTCTCTGTTTGCTGAGTTCTAGCCCCCAACATTAATCTCCACTCGGTGCTTGGAGAGGGTGGGGCACCTGGGACACGTAAAGCTGGAAGGATGCATGGGAAGTGGCAGATACACTAATCCCTTTCATGTTCTCTCATAGACAGACAAAGAGTCCAAACTACAGCAGCACCAACTACCACTGCACCCTGTCCCTGCGACTACCCCAAGTAAGTGAGCATTCTCACCCCCATTTCATCTTGTATCACCTGGTGCTTGATTCTGTGCTGACAGCTTGGCCTTATGGACTTGTGGAGGGACATCTAGGGAAAACGGGCCAGAAACAGTGGGTGACCTAAATCAGTTTTTTATCCTAACAGTGTTTTTCTTAACCCAGGGACCCCCAACCCTCAAGAGATCCATGCACCTCTTAAGTTTATAAATCGGATTTGCTGTATGGGGCCACCTATGAACATTTTTTTAAAATTACAGTTGACATACCATATTATATTAGTTTCAGGTGTACAACATAGCGATTCACCATTTCTGTAACTTACAACACATTCTGCCAACCCCCTCCCATCTGGCAGCCGTCAGTTTGTTCTCTGTGAGTTTGTTTCTACTTTGTTTATTTTGGGTTTTTTTTTAATTCCATGTGAAAACATACGCTATTTTTCTTTGTCTGACTTATTTCCCTTAGCATAATACCCTCTAGGTCCATCCATGTTGTTGCAAATGGCAAGATTTCATTCTTTTTTATGACTAATATTCTACTATATAAACACCTGCCCACGACCTACCTCTCTCTCATTGCCGCTCTTATTTTGAGGTCACAGTTGATTCCCTCCGTGGCCTCTCCTTTCCAGGCTTTCTTAGAGGTGTATAGATGTCACATCTTCTTTATCCATTCGTCCGTTGGCCCACACTTACTTTGCGTCCATATCTTAGCTGTTGTAAACCATGCTGCAGTGAATACGGGGGTGCATGTGTCTTTCCAAATTAGTCTTTTGGGTTTCTTCAAATAAGTACCCAGAAGTAGAATCAGTGGGTCACAAGGCAGTTCAGTTTTTTGAGTAACTTCCATGCTCTTTTCCCTAGTGGCTGCACCAATTTACAGTCCCACCAACAGTACATGAGGGTTCCCTTTTCTCCATATCTTCACCAGCACTTATTTGTGGATTTATTGATGATAGCCATTCTAACAGGTGTAAGGTGGTACTTCATTATGGTTTTAATTTCAATTTCCCTGGTGTTGAGCATATTTTCATATGTCTATTGGCCATTCGTATGTCCTCTTTGGAGAAATGTCTATTTAGATCCCCTGCCCATTTTTCTTGGTGTTAAGTTGTATAAGTTTCTTATATATTTTGGATATTAACCCCTAATCAGATGTATCGTTGGCAAATATAATATCTTCTCCTATTCAGTAGGTTGTCTTTGGATTGTTGTTTTTTAGTGGTTTTCTCTCTGTGTAAAAACTTTCTAGTTTGATGTAGTCCCATTTGTGTAATTTGTTCATTTGTTTCCCTTGCCCGAGGAGACACATCCAAAAAGATGCTACTAAGAGCAATGTCAAAAAGCTTACTGCCTATGTTTTCTTCTAGAAGTTTTATGGTTTTGAGTCTTACATTTAAGTCTTTAATCCATTTTGAGTTTGTTTCTAGTATATGGTATAAGAAAGTAATCCAGTTTCATTCTTTCGCATGTACCTGTCCAGTTTTCCAAATGTCATTTATTGAAGAAACTGTCATTACCCCACTATAGAGTCTTGTTTCCTTTGTCATACATTAATTGAACATAAAGGCATGGGATTATTTCTGGGCTCTCTATTCCGTCCTGTTGATCTATCTGTCTGTTTTTATGCTGGTGCCATGCCGTTTTAATTACTATGGCTTTGCAGTATAGTTTAATATCAGGTAGTATGATCACTCCAACTTTGTTCTTTCTCAGGATGGCTTTGGCTATTTAGGGTCTTTTGTGGCTCTATATAAATTTTAGGATTATTTGTTCTAGTTCTGTGAAAAAATGCCATTGGTACTTCGATAGGGATTGCAATGAGTCTACAGGTTGCTTTGCACAGTGTGGGTATTTTAATAATGTTAATTCTTTCTATCCATAAATTTAGTTTGGCCTTTCATTTATTTGCATCTTCTTCAATTTCTTGCTTCATTGTCTCCTAGTTTTTGAGTACAGGTCTTTTGCCTCCTTGGTTGAATTTATTCCTAGGTATTTCATTCTTATTGGTGCAACTGTAAATGGGTATGTAGAAATGCAACCAATTTCTGAATATTAATTTGATATCCTGCTATTTACTGAGTTCATTTGTTCTAATAGTTTTTTGGTGAATTTTTTAGGGTTTTCTCTATGAGGTCACCTGCAAATAATGACAGTTTTACTTTTTCCTTTCCACCTTGGGTGCCTTTTCTTTTTTTCTGATTGTTGTGGCTAGGACTTCCAATATTATGTTAAATGAAAGCGGTGAAAGTGGACATTCTTGTCTTGTATCTGATCTTAGAGAAAAAGCTTTTAGCTTTCCACAATTGATGATGTCATCGGTGGGTTTGTCATAGATGGCCTTTGTGATGCTAAAGCATGTTTCTTCTGTCCTCACTTTGCCAAGAGTTTTTATCATGAATAGATGTTGGATTTTTGTCCAGTGCATTTTCTGCATCTATTGATATAATCATATAACTTTTTCATTTTGTTTCTGTGGTGTATCACATTAACTGATTTGTGGATATTGAACCAGCCTTGCATCCCAGGAATAAATCCCACTTGATCATGGTATATAATCTTTTCAAAGTATCACTGAATTCCATTTACTGGTCTTTTATTGAGGATTTTACATCTATATCCATGGCCTATAATTTTTTTTTTCTCTCTCTCTCTTTTTTTGGAGTATTCCTGTCTGGTTTTGATACCTTGTATTGCTGGCCTCGTAAAATGAGTTTGGGAGCCTTTCCTCCTCTTCAATTTTTTGGAATCGTTTGAGAACTATGAACATTTTTTGAGGGGAAAGAGAGTCCACAGCTTTCACTGAGGTCTCAAACGGATCTGAAACCTGAAACCAAAAAGCTGGAAACCAGTGGCAAGTGTGAAAGCTGTTTCAGGGGTTTACCCAAAGGAGGAAAATGTTACACTCGGGTCTTTAGAAAAAGCCTTCAAAGAGCCCAGAAAGCCATCTGCTCCCTTTCTTTGCCACGACAGAAAAGAACTTCATTTGGCCTTAGCCTTTCTTGCTGGGATTCTGCTAGCACTGCTGTTGATGGCGATTGTCCTCCTCATCATTAAGAGCTACAGGAAATGTAAGTGGCCTCCAGGAGCCGGGGCAGCCCTCCTTTCCCCACCATTGAGAATGGAGTTAGCCTTGAGTGGGAAACTGGAAGGGGGCGGGGTAAAGCCTGCTCAGCCCACCTTCCCTGCAGACCACAGATTCGAATTCCTCCATTTCTCACCTGCCCTCCTGACCCTCCACCTTTCCGACCTACATCTCCTCCCCGCCCACCCCTTTACCCAAGACTGAAGAGAGAGGCTCTCAGTTCCTCCAGACCCTATCAGTGAGACTTGTCCCTTTTCTTCCTGACACTCCTGGCAGGTCACTCCAGCCCCCAGGCTGTGAATCCTCCTCACTCAGATTCTCTTTCCAAGGTAAGATGACCGAGCTCTTTCCATGACCCTGGAGACCTGCTGCCCTGGGAATTTCCCTCTATGCTATGCCGTATCCACTAGACTAGGGGTTGCTTTCGGGGTGCTGGGCTAATGCTTCTTCGCAGGGCTCTCCTGCTCTCTTTGGGTCTTCTCTGACCAAAGCGCTCAGGCTGCTGCTGAAGAGGCCCTTGCTTCTAAAGTGACACATTCCTCTAAACCAAATGAGCTCATTCCTCCTCCTCCTTCGTCTGTAGTTTTCATCCACCCCGGAGAAGGCACTTACCTCTGCCAGCATGGATCTCAATGTCTCGGAAGAAACGAGAGACCCCTGCCGTGCAAACCATTCAGCGGACTCGAACTCCGTTGTCTATGCTCAGATTCGAGTGCTGACAAGCTCACCCTGAATTTCCAATGAGGCTTGGGTCGTGTTCTCTCGGTGGCTCCATCTTCCTATAGAAATTTTGGAAGTTTTTAGAAATTTTGGACCGCGGTCTGGGTGAAACTGCAGATGGAGCTGTTTGGGTGCCATCTGGCAATCCTAGCCAGCAGTTATGTGACCCAGGTCAGTCTTTTTCTCGGCCCGGGAAAAGATTTCTGGCCTTCCCACTTGGACTGACAGCATGTTAGCCCCCTGAAGGCCAAGCCTGCCTCCCTTTGTCCCCTTCCAAAGTGCGTGGTGCAGACTCAGTACACCGAGAGCGTTCACTCAGTGTCATCGATCAACTTGGGAGGAGTCAGCCAAATGAGCATCTAGGAAGAATTACAAATAAAATCAAACCTTCTGCTCCTCTTCATCATGCGCCCCCGTTACCTCCGAATGTCGGGGCCAAAACTCCAGCGCTCATCCCCAGCTGGAAGAGACCAGCAGAGGTGATGGTCAAGTTCAAGACTGATCCGGGCACAGGTCTCAGCCTCTGCCACTAACTGGCTGCATTCATTCAGACGGACCTAAAACGCCTCTTAGCGTGAGAATAGATGAGATAGGGCATACATGCGCCTTCCGTATATTGCAGAGTTCCGCACAGAGACAAGGTCCCTGCTGAGTAAAGCGCTGTCCGTACGCGGATGTTCGGCTCCTTCCAATGGCATGAGATGTGCATAACAACGTTGCGTGGGAACTAAGGATTAATCTAGCAACCCCCCCAAATCCCAGGGGGTAATTCCATGGATGATCCCAATAAAAATACCAATGACAGTGTTTTTCACTCAGCAAGGTTACTCTAAAGTTTCTATGTTAACAATAACCAAAAAGGCAAATCCAGGAAAATTCATAAAAATAAGTAAACAGGGAAAAGTAATATGAGAAACCTAGCCCCAACAGTTAACTGAAAGTACTGTTTTATTAAGAATGTTAAGGCTAATTAAAATATGTTAATCATACATGAATAAACAAATCAATGGAATAGAATAAAAAGACCAGAAAGAGACCAAAACACATAAGGAAATTCAGAGTATGATGAAGATTGCATATCGACTCATTTGGGGAAAATGGTTTATTCAACAAATGGTATGGAGACAAGCCTGTAGCCATGTAGATGGAAATATAATTGGACCCTATAACTCACTCACTCCTTATATAAAAATAAATTCCAGATGTGTCAAAATTTTAACTGTAAAAAAAAATCATTAAAATACTAGAAGAAAATACAAAAGAATTTTAAAAATAACCTCAGAATGAAGCATGCTTGTTGAATGTATGACACAAAGCCCAGAAACCAGAAAAGATTGATTAATTTAGGAAATACCACTCAAAGACAAAGGAGACAAAGGAACAGCTTAGAAAATCCTTGCAAAGCATCCCACAGACAAAGGGCTGATTTTCTCAGCATGTTAAGAGCTTCTCAATAACTCAATAAAAAAGGGGAAGGACAAAGGAGAGAAGCTTTGGGGATTCACAGGAAAGGAAATGTAAATGGCTTTCACACATTTGAACAATAGATACTCACCTAATTATTTCATCATAAGAGAAATGGTGATGAGAACTACGATTAGATATTCTCCATCAGAAAGATTAGCAAAATTCACACTGTTTGCTAATAAACTGGGCAAGACTGTAAAAAACCAAGACACGCACGTATAATGGGTGGGAGAGCGAGTTGGTACGACCTCCGCGGGAGGCAATGTAGCAATTGCTAACAGCGTTTGAAATTCTAAGAGTTTATCCCCTTCAAACATGTGGAAAGTCGCCTATGAGGGGGTTCAGAACAGATGTCCCTAAGGGACACCACTTTGGCACGTGGGCTATTTTGAACTGAAGGCAACTGAGACCCTGCAGGTTCATGAGAAACTTTTACCTCTTCCTTAAAGAATTTAAATTAGAGATCTTGCCCATCATAGGAGTTATCACCAGGAATAACGTTTTATGACTTATTTCTATGGCAGCGCAAACATCCAATCACTACTGAATGTCAGCTCCTCTTATCATCCGGTGAATGATGCTCCTCCCCTCTGACACCTTATGGCACCTTTCCCCATTCCTCAGCACAGGGGGTCTTAGATACCACATTACCCCTTTCTGCTTCTGACCCTCTCATGTATGCAGGGTCTCCCACTCTCTCATATGTGGAGCTCCCTTGTGTACAAAATTAAATTTGATTTTCTCCCTTAATCTGTCTCCTGTTGAAGGGGAGGGGAAAATTCCTCCCTCCCTGACAGCATGTAATTTTCATTAACAGCATTCATGAAATTGGCTAAAACTTAGTGAGATTTATGATATTCTCGGTTGTATCTAAGTGTTTGGTGTGTGTTCATAGAACCCTCAAAAACCAGGTTGCAGTTATTATTCTTGTCATTTAAATCCAGAAATGGAGATACAGAGAAGGTGAGGTAACTTGCCCGAGTCCACCCTGCCAGGACATGCTGGCACTTTTACCCATCATGCTGGCAGACTCCAGAAACCGTCAATGTCTGTTGAGAAGGGACTGGCTGATGGAGTACAATGTAGCCATGAAAACGGAGGAGGCAGCTCCTTTCTTAGGTTGGAAGAAAAAGATCTCCAGGTGATGTTGTTGAAAGAAAGGGGCACGCTGTTGGACGGAATTCTGCATATCCTGTATTCACGTAGAAAACACCTGTATGTGTGTGCAGTTAGTATGTCTCCCGAAGGAGACACCGTTAACTGGCCTTAGTGACTGCCCGTAGCCACTTGATAAAGGGGGGATCGAGGGGCAGCGGGAAGGACGTAGCTTTCCCTTAAAAGCCTTTTGTAACTTTTAACGTTCTTCCCTTACCTGTTGAGCGTCTTCAGGGGACTGATACCCAGTGCTCCCCTTCCCCATCTGAGTTCTGAGCCAACTGAGAAGTAAGAAAGAGGACTCAGCAGACGGAGAACTAAGTGTCGTCTTTATTATAAACCCAGTCCCCGCTGGAGAAGACAGCATGTCCTGGAGCTGCAGACACGTGGGCTTCAGATCAATGCACCCCACGTTGACAGAGCCACACCAAGGCGGGTCCCCCTCCCGGCCCCACAGCCAAACCAGTGCTCAACTGTACCCACAAGTTTCAGAAGAGGTCTCATGCTCTTTGTCAGCTGCACCCAAAATATCCAAAAAAGAAAGAGGAAGGGCAGAGCAGGTGCACCCAGTTCCTACCCCCCCATTCCCACGTCGCACAGATCACCCCACCTCCAACAGGGTGTCGCTGAGGAATGTCACCCCATAGGGTTCAGTCCCCAGGGAAGGAAGCAGGAGTGGAGAGCAGGGAGCACCCTCCACAAACCTCTTAAAAAAATACATTAAATAATGTTTTTGAAAACCAAAGTAAGGGAATTAAAGTTCAAAGGGCTGAAATAATTTACCCAAGGCCACAGGACAAACATGAAACCAAATCCTCCGACTTCAGTTCCCGGCATGCGGGCTCTGCCTGCCAAACCCCCACAGCTGCCCCAGAGTGTGTGGGGTGGAAGAGAAGCCAGACAGGTTAAGTCCGGGCGTGAGCAGGGGAGCGTGTTTTCTCTGAGCGCAGCTGCTCCTGACAGCTGGCTTTTGAGGAGACAGTGGAATCGGGGGAACAGGTCCAGGAGAAAGCCCAGTAGGGAAACGGTCTCAGGAAGGGGCCGCAGCACCTCCGCACCTCCGAGCAGCCACCCCACGAGGGCAGCAGAGCCCCACCGACGCTCTCCTCCCCAGGCTGCCTGTGGGAGGTGTCTGCGGGGAGGCCTCGCTCACTTTCAGCTGTTCCCAAACCCTGGGCTGACATCAAACAATTCCACCAACCCCGAAGCTGGAAGCCACACCAGCTTTCCAGCTCAGAGCCAGGGCCTTCCAAGGCATAAGCCTTGTCCTATGGCCATCAACTTGTACATGAAATAGGTTCATTGTTCTTCCCTCTGTGGTCTTCGAAGCTTCCCACTTTTAACAGCATAGCCCTATGTTTACGAAGTTCTGCATTTGTCTCCCTATCATGAAACGCTGGCCTTGCTGGGGAATGAAATGAGTGACTAGACTGAAAAAGTCTCAGTAGGTGAGGGAAGAAAGGCTTACGAACCCTGGATCACAGAAGCTGAACAAGCCAGATTAGTAATCTCCCAAGACATCTAGAGATGGCCTCAAGCGGCGTGGAACAGGGTTGTCCGTGCTCTTGCCTGCACACTCTTGCCTGGCGTTGCAGGAGGTCCTAACCGAGCCCAGGCTGGATTGCTGTTACAGACCCTGTGGGCTAGCGGCTCCTCTGTGTAAGTTCAGTGCATGGCTCACAGGCGGGGGACTGGGGTGATTTTGTGGCTGAGGGATGAGACAGCCCTTTGGACGTTTGATCTGAGATTCTGGGAGGAAGGGGGCCTGGCTGTATGGAAACGTGGAAGATGCAGGCATGAGACGAGATCCACACTCCCTCCCCTTCCCATCACGCTGTTGACTGACTCCGAGTTCCCTACCGATGCAGAGAGGGGTCCCTGAGGGTGGGCGCTGAAGGCACTGTGCTCACGGAAGGCTTTGTGATAGTCTGGACCTACCCAGGCAGGGTGTGCGTAGAATCGAGCCAGGACTGCACTCCCTGTCCCATGCCTGCTCAGACCAAAGGGCCACTTGAATATCCTGAGCACTGAGAATTGGCCAGTACCCCGCTGGAAGAGACCAGAAGAGCAGGGTTTTTAGGAGGGCAGCAGAGGCAGCCTGGGGACACCCTGGGAACTCCCTGAAATAGCGGAAGAGAGGCTACATGGGGGGAGAGGGTGGAGACATGCAGTGGGAGCCAAGGGAATTTGGTAATTCGGGCGTTAATGACAATATAACTCATAGCAGCTGATGCCTTGCCCTTGATTTGTGTTCGCTGGTTTGAATGAATATCTCATTTAAGTGTTCACACTTCAGTTTCTCGTTGACCCAACGCAGCATCCGTTCACTCGGGTGGCAGATTCCCCGACAGGACAGCCTTTCCCCAAGAGAATCTGAGAAGCACGGCCTAGCCTGCCTCGCCTGCTTTGGGTAGCACAGCCCTTCCTACCAATTCAGGAGTAAGGCAGGACATTATACTTTAAAAAGAAACTTTTCCAGAAATACTTTTCCAGTGACATCCCGGGAGAAGTTAGTCATACTCTGGAGTTCGTTCAACACCGGTTAGAAATTTATTGGCTCACACATGAAATACAAGTGATCTCCAGGGCCCCCGACCAAGGTTCCGCCCCTCCTCCCGTGTTCCCCGACGGCCTTGTTCAGGCCTGGCCTGGCGTAGCCACTCTGGCTCCCGCTGTTCTTACCCAGCCGACGGCGTGGGCCGGTCACCATGGTGATCCTATTGGAGCCTCACTTTGCTTATAAACTAAATAAAAGAAATCTTCAGTCACATCTGTCCGGTTGGAGCCATTCCCTTTGGAGTCAGGGCACACGTGGTAGGGGCTTCAACGAGCTGTTTACTTTGTCGGAAACAAAAAGGGAAAAACAGAGCTGAGATCAGTCGCCTACCCCCGCGTGGAGCGTTTCTGCAGCCCAAGTGGCCGGCTCTCTCTCATGAGGGCTTCCTGGGGACTGAACACCCGGGTTTGTTTTCGGGGGCGAAATCAGAGGTCGTGACTTGGGAGCTCGTAGGTCAGCCAGCAGGAGAGCTTGGTGCCTGCGCCCGGGGTTCTCCGCTCCCCGAGCTTCGCGGCGTGGGAGTCCCGCTGGGCTCTTTCTCAGCCCGAGAGCGGCAAAGCCAGACGGGACCGTGGCTCGAGCTGCCATGCTTCTACTGCCTGAGCGGGCGGAAGCAGGCCGCTCTCAAACAGGCTGTGCTACTCCTCGCTAAAACGGAATAGGCTTGGGGTCTCTTGTCCCACTGTCACGTGTCTCTACCGTTCTCACTCTAGTTGCTGATTTGACCGTGTGTGTGTTTGTGCGGTAGCTTGTTTCTCTCTCTCCCACTCTGCACTATAAGCTCCACGGAGACACACGCTATTTCCTTTGCTCATCTTTGCATCCCCCTCATCTAGCGTGGTCCTGGTTTACTGACTGAAGGAGTCGAATGTATGATTGAAAAGCCCTGGGACGGGGGAGAACGGGGGCCTCACGTGTGGAAGAAGAAAGCAGGCCCAGAGAAGTGAAACAGCTGCGGTGCTGTTAAAAAGGTCACACTTTAAGCGGCAGTGCTTTTTTTTGCAAAAACCTAGACTGCGATTGTGTCCCAAGGGAGGGTCTTGGGCAAAACGGAGAAAGATGTTGCTTTGTCGCCTGCACAGTTGCCCAAGCTCTTCGAGGACAAAAGGCCAGGAATGCTGGGGGAGCCCGTACTCTTATTTCTCAGGGCTCCTGATGGGGCCACGGGGCCAGATTGTCACAGGGAAAGCATGAGGCCTGTCAGCCTTAGCGCGGAGTTTCAGGTTTTTCTGGCCGTAGACCTTTGTGGTTCATTAACAAGAGCCCCTAGGTTCGTTTCTCCCACTCTCCAAAACGTCGTTTTCTACATTTTCAGAGCCAGAGAAGGCCGGAGTCTGTTTTGTGATTATATCTACAGCCTCGCCATTGCTCAAGGGTTTTTGTGGCTTCTGAGCATTAAAAAAAAAAAAGAAAGAAAGAACGAAAGAAAAACTGTCGGTCAAACAGTGGCATTTGTGACTGGTGTGCTTTCTACCCTGTGTCCACTTGAGAGGCTAGCAGAATCCACCCGTGGTGGCCTTGGGGACTTTGGTTTCTTGGATGCTGCCCCAAAGGAAAGGTGGACAGACCCTCACATCCCCCCCTGGAAGGAAGTCCCCGTTTCTACTGAGGAGCAGGGAGCCCCAAAGATCAGGTCGTTGTGGGGCACAGAGCTCAGGGCCGGAAAGCCAGGGCGTGGGACCTACCAGAGGGGTGGGAGTCACAGGAGAAGCTTGGCTGGTTTTCCGGCTTCTGCTCAGGCCTGTAATCGCCCAAAGGCGGAAGAAGGCATGCATCTTAAAGGCTGCTCCGCCAGGGCCCAACACTAGGTTCGTGGCTCTCAGGCCTGTCCTCTTCCCTCCTGACCCTTCTCAGGGCAACCTTTCTATGGCTGCTCACCCAGGGGCCCCAGAAGCTCCTTGGACAGGAGGCTTGGCGTCTAGTTCCTCCAGGCGAACAAAATGTTTCAATCGGGCCGTCTCCCTAAGTGTGTGTGCTGGGGGGCAGAAGCCCTCCAGACACCAAGGGGGCTGCGCGGCAGCCTCAGGGCCTCCCTCCTCCCTCGTCTGCACAGCCCTCCACTTAGGAAGGCTGCAGCGCCCTCTCTGGCACCTCTCACGGTACCTCGGTCACGGGGAAGCAGAGTCTCCCCAGGTCTCTGGCCGGCTGGCTGTGTTGGATCCCGGGGTCCAGGCAACAAGGGGAGAGTCACACTCATGCACCTGAAAGCTGCTCCGCGAGCCCTTTCCCTTCCCTCCCTCCCCCCAGCCGCTGCTAACCTCTCCTGTTTCTCTGGCTTCTCTTCCTTTTGAACAAATGGCCTATTATAGAGATGATCCCCACGCCCGTGACCAGGATGCAGAAGATGAGAATGGACACCCTGGAAGGAACCACCGGCAGCTTTATGTCCCTCAGAAGAAAATGCTTTTGGCTCTGCTCAGCATGCCCTAGTCTGAGATGAGCCCCCTCCGCCCCGTCCTGGCCCCCACCCTCCAGACCACACTTCATCGGACCCAAGGTGGGCGTCTGGCTGCTCTGGGCTGAGCGCCTTCCTCAGAAACTAAGCTGGGACCCGAGTAGAAGAATCCAGTCTCAGAATGGCTAGGCCTTGGAGGGGGAGACATGAAGTCGGGAGCTAGGCATGGGTATCTACCTTCTCTCGGGGGTGGGGCGGGGGGGGGGCGATTACAATAACAAAAAAGACAAAACAGCAGCACGAAGGGCAGTACGGGGGAGGGGGGAGAGCGAACACCGCCAGAGCGGCAGGTAGGAGATGCAGATAAAGCCCTGCTGTCTCAGAGGGCGGCGGGACGGCTGCACCCCTGCCCTTGTATTTAGAAGACACTGCCCTCTCCTGATGAGCTCCCCTTCTGATGAACTCTCCTTTTTCATGGAAACAGTGACAGGGCATTTTTGCTGCTTTTGATCAAGAGCTCTCAACTATATCCTTTTGAAAGAAACCAGATGGTCACATTGCAGAGCCCTGGCTGCGTGGAGAAACGGTACGTAGCTGAAAGTGGTAGGTGCAGGTCTGCGGTCATGCTGGGTGGTTCCCCCCTCGCCCACCCCGCCCAGTGGGTTTGTCCCCTAAGCTGCTGCTCACCTGGAGTGATCTGCCCTGTGCACAACTCTGGAAGCCCTGCAGCTTCTGCTCTTGTTCCCTGATGAGTCTGCGTCAGAAAGGATTTGTTGAGAGCCGAGCCAGGCCCACCCATACCCAAGGCCACCCTTTGCCTCTCATCTCTGCACCTCTGTCTGTCATTCCTTCAGTCCGCAGAGAAAGAGTGATGCTGGGTCAAGCAGAGACACCAAGGACGGAGGTATGCCTCCGCACAGCCGTGAAGCCCGAGGGAACAAGCAGGGGCTGAAATCCAGCCCCCACTCTGCCCGCTGAGCCATGCCCTCTGCCCCTGACCGGGCTCCGTGCGCCAAAAGGAGGGGGTGCCTTTGCAGACTGGCATGAAAGCCCTGCGCGGCCTCGGAGCGGTCCCTGGCTAGGGGGCCCCAGGCTGAAGGCTCTGGGAGGGGGTACCGGAGGCACCAGAAGGCCAGTCCTGTCCTTAAGGAACTGATCAATAGGTGGCATAATTGCCACCTCGTGCTTCCGACAGCTACCAAAACCCAATGGGCAGAGTTCATCGTAAGCACCCACAATGCCGCGACTGGGGCGGGGGTGTCTCTGTTTCACTTAAACTGAGGAGCACACTGAGTGGGACCCCTCTCACCCCGAGCCTACACCCGCCCCGTTAAACAGGAGCAGAGCGGCGCGAAGTAGAAATGCCGCGGGAGCAGAGGGTGCCACACTGGCCACGAGGTGCCTGCAGGACACAGGGGCAGCTGGTCCAACGTGAGCAAGACTCTATCTAGCACCACAATGAGCCCGCCCACAGCCCCCCTTCCGTCCTCTGGTTCGTTTTCCTACTGGCCCAGGGCTCCGCGTCGTCATAGACAAAGACACCCCTTGTAGAAATGGAGACAACGAGGGGCCACCGGAGAGAGAAAGAGAGAGCCCAGCGCTTTCCATAACCTCTCTGCCTGAGAGACAGGCTTTCTGGCGTAAGAAGGTCCTGGCATTTGACAGAAGAATCCTGTGAGCCCCTGGAGATCCTTGGCTTCGCTCCGGCTCCAGAGCAATGGACTGACGTAGGTGGGCTCTCCGCCCACCAACAACCCCCAGCGGCGTCCTGCTATCCAACCTGCAGTCCTTAGAACAGCACGGGCGCTGACCAGTTTGGCCAGGGTGGCTGTCCCCGTCGGTTATGAAATTGCCTAAGTGGACAGTTTTTGAGGGTACCCATGCAGGTGCCTGGGTCACCCTTTGCCACCGTGATCACCTCTCAAGACGAACCTTCCAGATTCTAGCACTGCCAGGCCGGCCACGGAGCACAGGGGCCGGTACAACCTCAGCACCTCTCCTGCCCAGCAGCACAGAGCGCTCACGCTGGCGGCGCCCACGAGCCTCCCCAGGCTCCGTGGACCAGGTGGCTGTGAGGGGACGGAGGTTCCAGGAGCACCCCGGGACGCAGACACCCACCTCTTCCCCCAAGTCCAAGTTAATCCCCAGCCCCACCAGCAGCCACCATACTTTGGCGGGAAGGAGAGAGCAGACAGCTCTAGGCGGAGGCTGAGCTGGTGCTCACCGGCTTCAGTGGGTGTTTCTGACACCGCTGAACAGCCATGGCTCTGGGGTAACCCCCAAATACCCCCCGGGGGACCCCTTACCCCTCAGACGCCAAAAGTCACCAGTGTGGGCTCCTCTGCTATCAGTCACGACCAGCTCAGTGAAGTCCATGTCATCCCGGGCAAAGTCCTGCTGGATGCCACACCAGTACCAGCCCGCGTCCTCCTTGGTCAGGCAGGACACAGTGATGATGAGCTGGTTTCCCGTGTCCCTCAGGGCCACGTGGCCGGTGCTGTTGGGCGCGAAGGCGATGATGTTGCAGTAGTCCCGGAAGTAGCCTCGGCACCAGTACTTGGGGTGGTCCTTGTAGTGGGCGTCGTAGCTGCAGACAGCAGACACTGTGTCCAGCACGAAGCTCTCCTTGACCTTTTTGTCCATGACCATGGCTTCTGTCAAGAGACACACGCAGGGAGGGAGGAGAGGGTAAAGGGGGGATAAATGGTGACAGAAGGAGTCTTGGCTTGGGATGGTGAACACGCAATGCAATATGCAGGTGATGCATTATAGAATGGTGCCCTGGAAAACTATATGATTTTATTAACTAATGTCACCCCAATAAACTCATTTAAAACACACACACACACACACGCACACGCATGAAAACGCCATCGTTTTTTTAAACACATTGTGGCTCCTGCCCTCCGGGGGGAAAATTAATTAAAGCATTGAAGGCTAATTCTTGTCTGTTTGTGGGGGCGGGGGTGGGGTGCACCTGTTACAGGCTGAGAAGCACCTTCTAAAATCCATATGTTGAAAGGCTTCCCCCGGTACCTCAGAATGTTACTGTATTTGGAGATAGGGCCTTTAAAGAGGCAGTTATGTTGAAATGGAGTTGTTAGAATGGGCCCTTGTCCACCATGACTGTTGTCCTTATAAAAAAGGAGATTAGAACCATGACAGAGGGAGCGACCATGATAGGACACAGTCAGAAGGTGCCCCTCTGCAAACCAAGGAGAGAGGCCTCAGGAGAAGCTAAGCCTGCCAGCACCTTGATCTTGAACTTCTAGCCTCCAGAACTGCATGGAAATAAAGTTCTCTGTCTGAGCCACCCAGGCTGTGGTGCTTGTTACAGCAGGCCTAGCCAATGAACACAGCCGCCCTGGGAAGTCTTCTTCCCCGGGCTAAGGGAAGGTAAAACTGGGACCCCCTCTGCAAGAACAGAGGCTGCCTCCCACACGGCTCGGCGGGAGACTTGAGGGGCCTGAGGTTGACTGTCTATAGATCTCTGCCCCCAGCACCCCGTCCACCTCAGACCCTGACAAAGAAAGTGGAAAGGTTTGGGGGCTTCTGCTGGCTGCATGGGGCTGAAAACAGAGGGAGGCAGGCCCTGTCCTTAGGAACCAAGAACTTGTTATTTCCTCCCTGCATGACCAGCGTGAGTACCTCTATCATCTCAGGATATTGCACAACGAGGAAGTCATGCAAACCACATCCAGCTTGACTGTGGCTGGGGAAGTATCCAACCAAGGAGAAGAGATGGGGGCAGCAGCCCATCCACGCCTCAGCCCCCAGATGTGTGCTGGGCCCCCCTCAAATTCTGCCTCCAACGTAGCCCGTGGTGATCGGGACCAGCCTACAAAGCAGGCTCGTGTCCTTGATATCCACTGATACCGTATGATCTTTTGTCCTCGTATCAACCCCACAAGGAAGATGGTGTGATGCTCAGTTTACAGGTAGGGGCGCTGGCCTAAAGATTGCAGCAACTCTCAAAGGTCACACGGCTGGAGGGTGGCAGAGCCGCGGCCAGCCCAATCCTCAGAGCCTCTCTTTGGAGTCAGCAATGGGCAGAAATAGGAAAGTCCCATCCTCATGTATCTGCACAAACATTTTTAAGGGGACAGGAGGAAAGGGAAGAGAAACTTAAACTAAAAGAGAGCATACAAAGCCCTCATTTAAGCTGAGGCTTTCAAATTTCCCACCGCTCTCTCATCAGAGCTAAGAACAAGAACTATTTGGGACGAGGTCTATTTTCGCCTCCTTTTATTTCACCATCTCACTCCTTCAGCAGTTTGAACTACGAAGTAGGAGAGGAGAAGGAAACGCAGGTCTTGGGAAGTTGGGAGAGCTCGCGATGTCCTTCCCCGTGTCTTACCTGAAAAGACAGCCAGGGAGAGCAGAACGAAGAGCCCTGTGACTGCACGGACACGAGCCTTCGACGGGAAGGGCAAGATGTACCCAGGGATCTCAGGAATCCTGGATCTGTTTAAGGGAAACAGGTATCTTTGAGCTTAAGGTGGTTTTGTCCTGTTGGGAGAAACCAGAGGAAAGGAAACAACCAGTTAATCCAGGCCGTGCTCCCATGTACGGTGTCCAGGTCGTGCACTGCACAGGGGACCTCACCGGAGGGGTGCCATTCATGGACACAAACTTACAGAATAAAATAGAGCAACTGAGAAAATTCTGGGCTTCCTAGCAGAGCCCAACACTGGAATGGAGATTCCCATCCCAGAGAAATCCACCTGACACAAGGCCCTGCACACAGACACCGTCCCTGGCACACGTCCGTGTGTGCAGCCGCGCCTTTCCCTGCCAATGTTCCCGTATCACCAGAGGCCATCCCTCTGGTCCATCCACCGCGCTGGGGGGCCCAATTCCTCTTTAGCTGACAGGAAGTCCAGTAAGGAGACTCCTAACCTCCCTGACTCCTGAGTGGACGCCGAAGCCTCACCGGGGATGGGGTTAGGAGTGGACCACGGAGCTGTCGGGAGCAGATGAACAGGCCCACAACCAGCCCAGGCAACCAGCCCGTTATCCACAGTAAGAGGCCCGGGAAGCCAACCTCCTTCAAGTCAGGCTGGCAGGAAGTGAGGCCATCCCCTCCAACGATAATAGCCCACACCGCCAAGCAGCAGCCCCTGTTAACAGTCAGCCCCAAATGGCCAGGACTTCATAACAACTGACAGCTTCCCTCATCTTTGTCCTGCTGCCATCTTAGGACCAACCAGAGAAAGTCAAATGGCTCCGCTAACCAAGCCCACGGGAGGCCCCCCCTGTAGTTAGCCCACCAGCAGCTTCCCCAGGACAGCAGCCCCCAGTCAGGCCCCCCGAAGCCTCCCTGTCTCCCAACACAGGGCGTCCCTACTCCTCTGCCCGCCTCTGAGTCTCTGCGCAGGCGCAAGTGACCGCAGCTGGCTCCCCTGCTGCGGTAAACCAAGAACAGATGGCCTTTGCTTTTCTCGGTAGATCTTTGCTTAGATCCATAGTTGACTTCATTTAAAAAGAAAACTGGGTAAATAAACCCAGCTACTTAACATCTATCTCTGTTCCAGTGACATCATACACGGGCAGAGGAAATAGCCTTGGTTTTGTCGGGGTGGACTTTTCACTTTACTCCTTTAGAATAAAAGCCCAACGGCCGCCCTCTCCTGTTGCGCAGAAGGGAACTAGCCAGGGGGTAGGAGTCAGGAAGATCCTGTGATGTTATCTCCAAACCTGAAACGGGCGCAGGAGGTGGGGGGAACTCACAACTTCTACCCAAACTCCTTGCCTACGATTCTTGGTTCATCTTTATTGAAGTCACCCCAAAGGACATTTTCACTTTAAGGGCTTCTTCTGGACGGATAGAACACCTTAGCTCAGGAGATGCTCATTTGACCCCCCCACCCCCGCCCAAAAAAAAAAATCAACTCCATCAGGAAGAAAAAGAGAAGAGAGAGGACGAGGAGAAAGGGAGAAAAGAAAACAATGTTTTTCTGAGACACAGGAACTGGGGCTTATGATGACCTCTGATGACCCAGGAGAGACTGCTGTTTTGTTTTCGTGGAAATGATCACTTTAAATCCCGTTTCCCAAAAGGGCCAGTGCTGAGTGTTGCTAAGCCACAAAGTCTGAGATTGTAAATTAAGAAGCTTGTGTGAAGATCACCAAAAACTGAGACCTAACCAGAACCCCCCTCAAGTTGCCAACTGGGCAAGGTGGTTCCTGGACGGAACACTGGGTCAGGGTCACCAGCAGCCCTGGTCCTGGAGGGACATTTTAACTAAACCCAAAAATTAATTAGGAGGGATGGCTTGAATCAAATAAGGGAACAACACTAGGAAAAAAGCTGGGGAGTGAGTTGAAGTCTTAAGGGAAAATCATCCCCCAAAATGTTGAAGGGGAGAGTGTTAGGAATAAAGCCACCCACCCCTCCCAGGGACCCACAGGAACTGTGGGGGCTGTGTTCATCCTCTGCCCGCAGATGTGATTGTGAGTAACACCGGGAACTGGGTGGGTGGGTGCAGCGACTGACTCAAACTTCCCAGATAACGTTGTTCTTCCTGGGTGACAGGAAGAGGAACAAGGACCCTTCCCTGAAATGTTGACCTGATGAATATGGTTACCAGACTCCAGCCTAAGACAGGGCTTAGGATAAACTTTCAGGACGGGCTAAGAATTAAATTTTTTGTTAATTTCAGTGCATTTGTCCTCTTGGATAAGTGTTTTAATTGAAATCCCCTTCCTGATGCTCTCATCAAGTTCATATATTTATTGTCTTGGGAGTGAGAGTCCACAGGTGCAAATTTGGATAGGCCACACCAGAGATGCCACTTTGAATCTCCAAAGCCACACTCAATGCTTGAACGATATAACTTAAACTCTATCCCTTGCCCTGGTGCCCTGATTAATAAGAGATCAACAATAGCAACTAAGGTGAAAACAAAACAAATCCAGCAGTCCTAGAGTATACAAATCATAGCTTGTGTCCATGTGTCCGCTAATTGTACATTGTGTCCATGTGTCTGCTAATTGTACAAACTTGAGAGTTTGGACTTTGGAGAAGTTCCAAGTCCCTCTTCATGCCTGAGAACAGGTGATAAGAAGCTGGGGTGAGCCCATAAGGCGGGAGGGAGTTTACATCCTGGTCCCTCCTACTTGTTAATAGTGCGACTATGGAAAAATTACCTAACTCCTCCGTGTCTCCATTCTTTCGTCTGCAAAGTGGAGATAATAATACTGGTAGTACATAGCTCAAAGATTGTCAAAACCTAAAAAGATAATGTATGCCAAGTGCTTAGTACATAGAAAATGCTCAACAGATACTAACTATTCAGGGTCTCTTTTTGCCCCACCTCCACGACTCCTATTACAATGAAACACCAAAGGCAATATTAGGACTTAGCTCTAGAGGGAGATACATTCTTTCTCAATCAATGAATGGATCACAAAGTTGGCAAGTGCCCTGATCAGCCCGGGTGAAAAAGGAGAAGCATGTTCTGAGGCCAAAGGCGAGGTGCCCAGGACTCACGCGGGTAAACGTGCCACGTGGCCCCAGATGGCAAGCAGGCTTCAAGCCCCAAGTGACCCTGACCCTCATCAAAGAGCTACACAACAGGTGGCTATCATCTTTTGTTTACTCAAATACATTTACAGGTGAATTTGGTAGTTTAAGTAGCCCCTTCAGCTGAGTTCCCTCCTTCTGTCCCCGCTGTCTCCCAGCCATCTGCTGAGAGCAGGGCTCTTTGCTTAGTTCCACCGCGGAGTGGAACTGCGTCACCAACGCATACGTGTGCAGCCCGAATGGGGCCTTTTGAAGTCAATGAGGTATCCTTTGGATCCCATGGTTTCCATTTGAGAAGGAGGAACACAGGCGATATTAACAATAGAACATTCTCCTCAGGTCAGACATCAGAAAATTGAATTACAGAAGAAATCCAAAAAAAAAAAAAATCAAATTTGAGGAAGAGGGTGGTAGAAGAGTACACCTGGAGACAGCCGGCCAAACGCCCCCCCACATTAGTGGAAGGGATCAAGGATGTGAAAGACCCCGGCCCAGGGGGATTGGATCGGAAGTGTGTGTTGATGTTGAATCTGAAGATCAGTGAGGCAGACAGTCATCTTTCATGGATAACTATTAAGAAACCTGTTCAATATCTGAGTCCAAGGAATCAGAGGGCTGGCAGGTCATACAGGCTTTGAGGATCAAGAAATAGGTTTCCTTGAACTTTTTGATTTTGAAAGCATAGATAATAGGGTTCATCATGGAGTTCGCATGGGACAGCAGAATGCCCAGATTGATCACAGCTTGTGGCACCTCACCATTGAAGTGGATGATGCAGTTGATGATGGATAAAGGCAGCCAGGACAAAACAAACAGAAAGAGAACCAGAAACAGAGACTTGGCTGTCTTGAACTCCCGCCCATAAAATACATTTGTCTCTTTGGAGCCTGAAGAGTTCTGATTCAGTCTGTTCCGGATGACACAGAAAATGTCCATATAGATGGCGCACATGGCCACCAGAGGGATGAAAATCCAAGTGAAGAAGCTGAAGTAGACCATGTAGTCCAAACTCATGACGGAGAGGAATTTGCAAGGAAGTAAGGTCACATTGCCGGACAACTCTGAGGACGGTTTCTTGTTCCAGCCAAACATGGGGGTCAGTCCCACCAGGAATGACAGCAGCCAGCAAAGGCCCAGGGCACACCATATTCTTCTTTGAGTGGTGACCCTCCTGTATCTGTTTGAATGGAAGAGAGTGGGTGAGTTCCCAGCATTCGCTAAAGGATGGGGGGGAGGAAGTGCTGGTAAGGGGAGAGGGGGAGGCCGTTGGTATTCTGTGACCATTTCCACAAAATTCTACTGGATGAGTAGATGAGATGAGCTGAAAATAATTCCAGGAAAATCCACAAGCGTCTCTGGGGGACCTAGCTGAAGAAGTACGACCTACAATGGATCAGAGATGTGTTACCTAGACTCAGGTGCCTGCACGCTCCGCTCTCAAGTCCATTTCCAGCCCAAGAACTCTTCAATTCTTGGGAGGTAAGTGTCATCTAAGTCTCTTGGGATTGCCTCCCTGGTGCGAAATGATCTCAAAGCATGTCTGCCTGCACTGTTTTGTTTGTTGTGTTTATTTTTCGGTACCAATGTCCTTTAATTATACTCTGCCCCCCCCCCCACCACGCCACCTTTTTCCTTTGAATGTCCTGCTTCTGTTCTTACACTGACACCCACACTTGGTGTCAGTGAAAGAACATGACATGTTTGAGTGACATGAATCCAAGGCGTTGGGAAGGTCATGTTGGGAAGGTCACCAGGACCATATAAAAGCTCATCCAATGAGTGTCACCATTTCTCCTTAAATCATCCTTCCTGACAACATTCTCCATGCTGCAAGCAAAAAAGTCACAATAACCTGGGTGTGCTTTTAATGATAATCTCCACTTCACTGACGATAATAGTGGAAACAAGGGAATAGTTGCCATTTCTCGAGCACAGACTGTGTGCCAGGCATTTTTTCTAAGAGCCTTGCCTGTGTCCAGGCAACGCTACAAGGAAGGTGCGACTGTTGTCCCCATTTTAGAGGTGAGAGAAATGCATCAGACAAGACACTTGTACAAGCTAGATGCGGTGACGCTCAAATCTCAGACGGAGGCTGAGCCCACAGCACTTGAACCACTATGTGAAGATGTGGCACTGGAGCAGAGAAAGTTCTATCCTGTGCCCAAGGTCAGATTTCAAGACCTGGGATTTGAACTCAGGCCTGTTTGTGTCTAAAGCTCTTCTTCTACAGCTCCCTCACCAGGTTCTTTCCCCAAGAGAAGGGAGAAGAAACACGAGACCAATGTAGTCAGGACACCTGGGGAATTTGATTTCTCCGTCTGGCGATCTGTTCTGTTCGCTCGGTCACAGGGAAGAGCGTTACTACTTTGTGCGACGGAGAACTGTTTCGGTCCCCTTGTCAACATGGAAGAGGAAGCAAAGTTAAAACAACTTTAAAATAGCCTACATTTGCAAAGAACAGAAGTGCGAGTTGATCTTCTCTTATTCTTATCTGCCTGTTCTTTATCTTACCTAGTAGGAGTCTATCATTTCTGAAAGTCAAGAGCATTTTTTACTAATTAAAGATGCATCACGCTTTTATCACCATTAGCTCCTCGGGCCAATAGAGCAGATACTCCCTTAAGTCACCTGCGGGGGAGGGGAGGCCTCTCTCTCTCTCTCTCTCTCTCTCTCTCTCTCAGGTCCCTGAACCTCAGCTCCTCATTGCTAAACCCCTCCCACACCAAACGGTGAAAAGAACCTCTTCCAAGGGCAGAGGCCGATTTGGATTTGTTTTCCCTCAAAAAGCCTGGGATCCGGACTTGGCCGCCCCGTTTCCCAGGTTCCTCTCTCACCGCCCGCGCCGCCGCCCCTCCTCGCACAGGTTACCTGACCGTGAGCTTGACCCGAAGGTAGCGGTCCACGGCAATGGCCAGCAAGAACAGGATGGAGGCGTGCGTGAAGACGAGCAGCAGGCAGGTCATGAGCAGGCAGCTGTAGAAGTGGATGGTGATGCCCAGGCTGATGACAATGGCTAAGGGCATGACCAGCACCCCGACGGCAATGTCAGCCAGGGCTAGAGAGACGATGAAGTAGAAGGTGGTGGTGTGCAGGCTGGGGTTCAGCTTGACCACCAAGATGACCAGCACGTTGCCCACGATGGCACAGAGCCCGATGACAACCTCCATGGCGATGTAGGAAATTCTGACCAATGAGGTAGTGTTGTCGGCAAGCATCTTGGTTTCGCCGAGGAGCCTCCCAGGCACAGGTGCCGAAAACAGGATCCTGTGGGCCAGTGAGCGCGGCTCTCAAACGCACAGCTCACCCATCCCACCTCGTCTCTGCTGGGGCGTTCTCCTGGAGGACCCCTCTCCTGAGAGAGCCCATCACAGGGCAATTAGTTCCGGCCCCGCTGCTGCCGGCCACACATCCCAGGTTCCCGAGAGCCTGGAGGACAGTTCTCCGTGCGCTGAATCTGAAAGAGCTGTGGCACTCAGTTCCCCAGGCAGATGCGCTCAAGGACTCCGCCTTCCCCTGTCCCCGAGGGCTAACGAAGCGCCATCAAGATAAGCAACGCTCTTCAGGGGTGTTTCAGGAAGTGAGATGAGCCAAGAGGAAGCACAGGGCCAGGAACGTTCGGCAAGACAATGGAAAGAACAGAGGAGGGGTTGTGAGCCACCGGGAGAAGGCTCAGCATTCCTTCCCTCGGACCGGATGCGAGCGCAGCAGCGCGCAGTGGGAGAGTGGCGGGAAGCACTGGTGACGTGATGGCGTAACGGCCTAGCTTTCTGCCGGCTGAGCAAAAAATCCCGTGACAAGGAGGGAAACGGAGACGCAGAGGGACAAGAAATAGACTGCGGTGGCAGGCCCCTCACCTTAGCCAGAATTTATTCTTCCCGGGGCGTAGAGCGTAGAGACCAACTGTGTGTGCACCTCCAAACTTCATATACCGAATCTCAAGATGATAGTGTTTGCAGGCGGGGCCTTTGGGAGACTATCGGGTCATAAGGATGGAGCCCTCCTGATGGGATTGGTGTCCTTATAAGAGACCCCACAGAGCTCCCCCACCCCTCCCTCCCTCCATGAACAAGAAAGTGGGTCCTCATCAGACACGGATCCCGTTCATGCTTTGATCTTGAACTTTCCAGCTCCTTGAACTGTGAGAAATAAATTTCTGTTGTTTATAAACCACCCGCTTTTTGCTGGGCACAGTGGAACCCAGCCTTTGTGTCAAAGATCTTTTGCCAAAGCGACAAGCTAAGACCCTCTGCTCAGAAGAGCAAAACCTCAGCCCCTCCTGTAGGCATCACGTCCGCTGCCCCTCCCTCTCCTCGTCTCAGCCCACACCCCACCACGCTCTCACACTAGTAACCACATGGGTCAGACCTATGCGAGGAGTAGAAGGACGGCAGGATGACCGGATGACCGGCTATGTAGAAAGGAGGGAAAGGGCACTGCGTGCCCGCAATCACATGGCATTCCCGCCTCCCCTCATGCCCCAAACCCTACCCCCACCCCGCAGGAACAGGTTTTCAGCCTGGAAATCAGGCCCTTTCTCCGAAGCTGTTTACCTGGTCTCAACACCTGGGAACCAGACACTCAAAGGCAATTTCTATTTGAGGGCCACCTAGTTCAGTTGCTTCTCAGTGCCACCTAAAGGGGCTTTATTTATTATTGATTTGAAAGAGAGCGAGGAAGGGGGAAGAGAGAGAAAGAGAGAGAGAGAGAGAAACATCGATTTGTTGTTCACTTACTGATGCACTCATTGGTCGATTCTTGTATGTGCCCTGACCAGGGATTGAACACCCAGCCTTGGCTTACTGGGACGACGCTCTAACCAAATGCGCTACCCATCCAGGGCCAAAGGGATTATTTAGAGAAATAGTTGAACCTAAGCCCGCACAGTGGGTTTAAGGGTTTGTCTTATTTACCTTAAAGCACCAACCTATGTACAGCCAACATTAAAATTCAGCGATAACCAAGTGTTGTCCTGACTCTTACTAACAAGCACTCTTCGCTGGGACCCTGGTGAGCGGCCTGGGCTGGGGCCCACCAGGATCTTCCTAAGCGGTTCTGCTTCTTCCTCACCTGCTGATCCCCGCCGCACCCAGGGGGGTCCTCGTCTGCCTGAGTGCCATGCCCGTCCCCGCGAGACTTGCCCTATCTCCCTGAGTGAGCTCCCCAGTCCTCTCTGACTGCATTTCTTCACTGTAGCCTCTTCCAGCGTTAACTAGGCCCACAGCCCGGCGCCGGCTTCCAGCATGGCCTCTCGTCTATGTCTCCACTGCAACGGCTTTCTTTATCTCTGCTTCGGAGAAGGAAGTCACAGAGAGTGATTTCTGAGAGGCTGCGGGCTCACGAAACGGTCGTTCTCGCTCTGGAGCTATCTCTGAGTCTGGACGGATCACTCTAAGAAATGCGCCCTCCCACCCAGGGACGAGAAAGACCCCCTGCTGGAGGGGAGAGCCGCCTTGTCTGGTTGTGAGGTTGGTGCAGCTGAGGGGTAGCTTTCCTGGGAGGTGTGGCAGCCCTGGGTCTGCGCTCAGCCCAGCCGGGGGTGGCTGACGGAGGAGGGGACCAGTTGGCAGCGCGGAGCACAGGCGGGCCCTCGATGCTTGAGAGCTGGCCAGACCATGGGCAGCTCCTGCTTTTGGAAAGACGCCTGGCTGTGGCCCTCATGTGCCTGTGGGCCAGAAGCTGGGGGGAGGGGAAAGGTGACAGGGCCAGGAGAAGTGCCCGAGCCACAGAGCAAGCACCCTGCAAAGGGCTCTGGGGGCCCAAGTGAGGCAGCAGCTGAAACCTGACTACTGTCTTTGCAGGTTCTTACTCCTTGCTTCTCTCGGTGCCCAGCTGCGTCCCTTTGGAAACAGCCCGTCTCAGCTGAGTGAGAGAAGCCAAGGTGAGGGGTTTTGTCCAGCACTGGTCACCAGAGCAGCGCGGTGGGACAGGGTAGCCCTTGGTGAAAGAGTAACCCTCAGGACAAAGGAAAGGCAGGGGGCACACCGGGGGCCACCGATCAAGTCGCTTCTTCTCGCCTGGGATTTCTGCTTCCAGAATTCTCTCTGCAGGCCTGGGGACGTCTCCCATGAACAAAGAAAGCCCTTCCTTACATTTTCTGAGTAGGCAGAGTCCGTGGCTGCTCAATGAGGGGGGTTGGGGGGGCAGTGGGCACAGAGGGGACGGTGGTGATTTTTGAGGTGTGGGAGAAAAGGCTTTCACAGTCGCTTAACATTTTGGCCTAGGATGGGGCCTTCACTGTCCTTTGTCCTTTTTAGCAAAGGGCAGTAAGGAAAAGTGGGCAGAGAGACCACCCCCACTCTTGGTTAAGTAACTTCCCTCATTACCTCATGCAGAGACCACCTCAACTTCCTAACCCATCCCCAGAGGCGAGCCTCACCCACAGCCTCCATGTTGCCCCAGGGTCAAGCCCGGACTCCTGGGAATGGTGCACGGGACCCTCTGCAATGTGGTCTCCAGCCCCTGCGGCCTCCTGGCGCCTGGTTCCCCCAGAAACCTCAGGCCTCCACGCTGATCCCCCGTGGCTTGGGGCTGCTCTCTCACTTCCTCCCCTGTGTGCGTGCTCTGGGCCGGCTACATAGGCCCTTCCCCCGCTTAGAAAACAACCACTGTTCCTTCAGGGCTGTCCTGAAACCAGACCTTGAAGACAAGTCCCCCCGACATGCTCCATTTACCCTGTCAGCTCTGGAGGGCAGGGACCTCTACTTTTCACACCTGCATCTCCAGTCGCTACCTGGCGCCCGGCGGGTAGTGGGCTCTGTCTAACTAATGAGAAATGAATGAAAGTGCCTCGGTGGGCCGGGGGGCACACGCTCAGCACCGGGTACCAGCTAGGACCCGAGAAGCACTTTCCCTTGTAAGAGCAACTGCGTTCAGCCTTGTCCTTACAAGCTCTTATTCAATGCTCTCTGATAAAAGAAATACCACCATTACTGCTGAGCTAACCGAGAGGCAGAGGGGTGTTAAGCTACTTGGCCAGGTTTGCACAGCCAGGGTGCGGCAGAACTGGCATTCGCATCGAGACCCCTGGCTTCAGGGCGCACGGCCTTTGCTACGGGTGAGTGAACTACCACGCGAAGCTTCCGCAGGTCCGGGAGTCCCCAGATCTGATGCTGCCTGTCATCGGCAGGAGGTTCTGAGCTCACGTCTGGAAAAGAAGAGGCTTAGGCGTTGGGGGCAAAGTTCACGTACACAGGAGGTCCAGCCCCAGCTCTGAGCGAGGAGGAGAGGGAGGAGCCAGACAGACACCTGTAGAAGCAGGCCACTGGCGGGGCCGGGGCCCCGAGGGGAGCCCCCAGGAGGAAAGAAACAACTTTCATAGGACCGAGGTGCCCAAAGAGAATTTTAAAAAAAACAGTAAAATAAGCCATAAGGGAAACGTTTCTCAGAGGATGTTCCCATCTAAAAAGGAGGGTCCTTTCAGTTCTACTAGAAGAACCTGAACTTGAAGGAGGGGGCAAGGATCTGGGCCTGAATCACAGGAACGGTCACTGGAGGCCTGGGGAATGGCCTCACTGGTCCCCAGTCCCTCCCCATCCGCCCCTCCAGGAGCCTCCTGGGGCCGCGGCATCCGTTCAGCCACAAAGCCGCAACCTTGACCTTGGAGTTCTGCTTAACACCTCATGAGAGGTTGGCCGGAGGCTCCCCTGACTCTTCGCAGCTTCTCAGAAAGGCCTGGGAACGCCTAGCAGCCCGCCTGCAAGAGCGGCAGGAGGCAGTGTTAGCAGGGGCCCACGAAAGGGACGCCGAGCCCCACGACTCGCACAGGTGGCTGCCCAGACAGGATGTCGGCAGGCGGAAGGTGGCTGCTTGGGCCGGGGCCTGCTCTCCCGGACTGCTGAGTTGCACAAAATCAGCTTGCTCAGTTCCTCTTGGCTCCGTGGCGACTTCCCCAAAGCCTCCTCGTTTTACAGAGCTTTAGGCTTGCTGGCCACTGCGGACGCTCAGAAAGGCCGTGAGCCGGAGCTGGCCCAGGAAGGGGGCCAGCCCTTGCTCCCCTCTCGCAGCGCCCCTCCCTTCCCAGCCTCTCGTTCAGACCAGACGCAGGAGGTTGGGCCGTCCACTTGGCTTCCTTCAGGGGGCTGAGCTGGAGCCACTGTCCCCAGGGGACTTCTTACCAGACCCAGTGACTTAAGTCACTCCAGCTGTGGCCAAGGAGCCATGGACTCCTGAGACCTGCAGAGGTCGGCAGACGGAGCCAGGGCAAAGGGCAGGGGAGGGGTCAGGGCTCCTTCACTCTGAGTAACCGGAAATCCTGCTGGCGGAGGCAGGACCCCGCTGCAGGCGCCTCGTGGCGCCACCAGACCCACTCCCCTCTCCACATCCATGTGCCTGAGGGTCTCCGGCCTCTAGCGCAGCATCCAGAGAAGGGTTTAGCGAACTCTAAATTTGCTCCAGGTTCTAGGCACTCAGAAAGTGAGGCGGTATTCGAACTACACGAATCTTAGAGTGAATAGAAGCTTCCAGGCACTGGCTTCACGTGCCTGAAAGGCTTATTTCTGTGTCCCGACTGGGGCGCCATACTCAGCAGTGACCACCAGGTGGCAGCACATTTCCACAGCCACGCTGGGCGTGGGTTGAAACGGATAACTGAGGGGCACCCCCTTCGAGCCAGTGAGCTCAGGCAATGCAGAAAACGGAAAAAGTGAGAATTAAGGGCAAGGGAGTCAAGGATAGGCTGCCAACTGCTTCAGTTCAATACAACCCCAGAGACTCTTCCTGGGCAGTACCACATTCCATGCCTTTGACTTCATTCGAACCCCTGAGCATTCCAATAAAAGCAATGTTTCTGTTTTCCTCACGAAATTAACACAACAGGCCCACAGGGGAGGTATTATTCATCTCATATCAGAAGAAACTGAGGCAGAGAGATCTGCTCAAGGTCAGACAACTGGTAGGAGGCCTCCTATCTCTGGTCTCCTCACCACAGGCGAAGGCTTGCTGGTCCGGGGTCCCACCAGGATGTTTAGCTCCCCACCACACCTCCGTCATTGGCCCCTCCTTCACATCTGTCCTCTCCCTTCTATGGGCACAGGGCGCGCTGGTCAATTTCCCTGGCCTTGGCTGGAAATTTGCTGGCCTTTCCTCTTTTGGAACCCATCATTTCTCAAAACACCTTGGGTCTCTTCACAACCTAGTCACCTCTTTATCACAGCCCCAGGCATCTCCCCACCCATGCCCAGCGTCTCCCCAACCCCCACGGCGGTTGTCCTCAGGCTCGGACTTCACGTGGGCCAACTGTGAATCTTGCTGTCGACCTCCACGCCCTTTACCCACACGCCCAGAGGGGTTGGGACGAACCCTGGATAGAGAAACCACTGACCCCAAACACATACACAGGGCTATGTCCTGGTCCCCTTCTCTTTACCTCCTACCTAACGAGTGTGACGACACCCCATAACGAACTGCGTGCAAAGCCTCTCCCCACGGCGGGAGATCAGCCACCTCCCCTGTTTCGATGCCATAGGTGTCTCCCCCTCCTACGCACCCTCGTGAGAGCTGCCATTGTTAGCGGGCCAGCAGACGCATGCCAGGCCCTCTGGGCTGCCTGGCGTTTTACACGTGTCGTCTACAGTTCCATAGCAACCTGGCAGGGAAGTGTTATTAGATCCATTTCACAGGTGAGGAAACTAAGGCTTGGTGACAACTGAGTGACGGGCTCCGGGCAACACGGTAGAGCTGGGGCCCAAACCCAAGTCTAACTTGACTTCAGAGCCCTGGCTCTTTCCAGTGAACCCCATGAGAACAGTTGCGTATCAGTTATACCAAAACCCAAACTGTCATTGGGGGCAGACACTCTTCAGTGTCCGAGTGGCTAAGGCTTGTTTCAGAGGTCAGGCCAGCTACTGGGGGCAGTGTGTCATTGTGTCAGTTGTCTGCTCTCCAGCTGCTGTCAGGGATCGGTTCAGCAGACTGTGACTCGGGCCGGCGGAGAGCGGCCAGCCGCTGCTGCCTGCACGTTCTCCGTGTGCCACTCCGGCGTCGAGTCCGCGATCAGACAATGGCATCGTGAAACCATATACTTTAGCTCCCCGCCGAAACCTTACCCTCCCTGCTGTTTATTAAAGGACAATACAGAAAGCTGCCCCCTGGAGTATGTCTCAGCGTTTCATCACGACCGAGGAGCCTCTCCGTTGCCGTGTTGCCGACAGAAAGTTTCTGAGGATAAATTCCTCTGAAGACCTTAGTGCTGCCACAGAGGTTGCTTTTCTTCGTAAACCAGCCTGCTCTGTTGCGCTGCTCCGTGGGGGACCTTTGAGTAATTTTGCCTGGGCAGCCCCGAGGCGGGGAGCTGGTGTGCTATCTCAGCGGTCATGGTTTTCTTTGGTTTTCCAGGACATCTGCTGCCCCACATCCTCTCCTGGCTCCCGTGTGTTAGCAATTCCATCGTACCCTGTTCTTCTACACTGAGCGGCTTCCCATCCTTTTTGGAAGTAGGCAAGGCATAAATAATAAATACATAGAACTAACAGCAGAAGGAGCATTGGCGTTTATTTCGGAGGCATGTCTGCAGGTCGGTTAGTCCAGGTTGTTACACAAAGATTTCTGCCAGCCCCTCCCGCCTCCCAAGACTTTGGGGTGAGCTTTTCCTCCACAAGTGGTCCAGGGTCATGGTCAGTTTGGGCAAAAGGAAAAACCAGCGATGAAACTAAAAATGCCCTCTGGAGTTAGGCGAGCCCTTTGAGGAAAGTTTTCAGTACAATAATCGAACCATCAATATCCAGTAATATCTAGTAAACGCCCCCTTAGGAAGAGTGCTGAATAAGGCATATTAGTATGGTTCCCCCAGGTGGAATTTATTTTTATTTGTAGACATACCATCTTTTCCCACAAAGGATTGGAGTCACTAGCAGGCCGAGTTAAAAGCTTCGTCCTCTGCGTTCCCCCACCGGCTTACCCGTTTCTCTATCTGAGCACTTATTACACTATTTTGTAGCTATTTATTTACATGGCTGCTTCTCCCCCTAACTAGCGAACTCCCACTGGCTCATAAACAGCTTTTGTAAACTCCATAAGAAAAGATGCTTCATTTATCTCTCTACCTCCCTCCCCCCACACCCCTTCTCCCCAAAGTACCAAGAGGCCGAAGTAGCACCTGGCACACGGAAGACCTGCAGTCAATTCTCGCCGAATGTATAATGTATTGTCCTCAAGCCTGTCTTCTCCTCACCTTGTAGGAATGCTGACCACACCTCTCTCCGTCCCATGAGCAATCGGGAAGGATGTAGAAAGATGCCTTACTCGACCAAAAATAGCTTTTTGCCTTTGACTTCAATCTCAAACCAGTACAGGTAAAAAAAAAAAAAAAAAGAGCATGTGGCCAGTTTGGGTCTGGTCAAAGGGGCCCTGGGAGAGAATGTCCGATACTGATATCAGCATTCGTACACACCATAGCCCACCTCATTCTCTCGTCTCTGTGAGATATCTAAGATGGCGCCCTCTCCCACACACACGTTCACGCCTGTGCACGCTCCACCATCACACTCTGCTTCCTGCGTTACCCTTCCACAGGCAGAACTAGTCCATTCATCTCCTCTCTTGTCCCGTCGCTGCTTTATCTGCAGGCCTTAGAACCACCTGTGGGCCTCGCCAGCCAGTTTCATCTCACGCGTGACGTAACGGGGCTCACGGATCACTGTGTTTGACACGGGGCTTCCTGGGCTCATGACTGAGGTGGGGGTCGGAGCCCCAGAGGTAACTGATGCCCAGAGTAGCTAGTTCAAGGTCAAACCTGCAGCAAGCAGCCAGGTTTCTTCAGGAACAGAGGTGGCTGGGAATCCGCAAGGGTGCGCTCCTCCGCCAGGTCCTCTGATCCCACCGTTGACCCTCAGTCTCTCTGGAAAGGTTCTGTTCCTGTTCCAACCCCCCCGCCCCCACCCCCACCCCCACCCACCACTACCTGCCCCTGGCTTCAGAAATGGGAAGTGTCCCAAGGAGATTTCAGGGAAGCAGTACCATCTTCCTCTCCCTTCTCTGTACTTGCTTCCCCATTGCGAGTGGTTCGTCAGCACTGGGGAGGTGCCCCCCTGCCAACCTGCTGGGTGGGCTCCCCGGCAGTCCTCCACACCCAAGACTCCTGTGTGAACCCGGGGACAGACAGCCTTCGTGTTCCCAATGTGCAGCCCAGGTCTGAGAGCCTCCTGGGTGCCCCACTTGCCGCAGGTGAAGCTCCCAGCGCCCATCTCCAGTGCCAGATCGTCCCCAGCGACCGTCATAGTTTCTGCTTCTTGTGTGCCACTCATCCCGGAGCTCCTGGCAGTGCACAGGGCACCGTTTACGCTGAAGGGGCCCCTTCTACGCAGGGTGTAAGTGTTGTTGAATGCGACTGCCAGCTTTTGCCAAAACCGCTGGGTGGCAAACCCAGGGGGCACGCAAGGCCCATGGTTTAATCTGCATTACATTTATTCGTACTTGCTCTCAACCCCAAACACCCAGCTGCATCTAGCCTTCCATTGACCCTGGAATCTCCCCTGATTTCGAAGGAACGAAGAAATAGAATTTGTCCTAAGTCAAGGGTTTAGCCTCAGAGCCGGGCGAGGCTCCTATCAGTCCTGGCCCCTGCGGTGGCAAGAATCGCATTTTCTCCTTGTCCCTCCAAGAGGACTCGACTGGCCAGCTATGACCGTTCCCAGAGGAAAACTGGACCTTGCTCCAGTGACCAGGGCTTCAGCTGGAGGGACAGAACTCTGGGTAGCCGCCTTCCCTGCCCCCGCCCGCACCCACCCCTCCCCGGGGCCCATGACTAGGGCTTTTTGTGCTCTCATGGAGTCGGCGCCCTCTCCCTCTCCTGCCAATAATGCTGGCTGTTGTCTCTGAGCAAATGGAACAAATGACCACCGTGAACTCCAGGCCGTCTACAGATGAAACCTAGGCAGGGCGGCTGGCTGGAGAGAGGCTCTGGGGGAGGCGGGGAGGGCTGTGGGGGGAGATGCCAGAGCCTCAGGGAAGGGGGCAAAGGGCATGGCTTCAACCCAACAGGGAGGGGCCCTAGGATAAGGCCCTGAGACTTCTCCCGGGCCCCCCCAACTCCTCCCCACTTTCACTCGCAAAGGGAGGCATCTATGCATAGCCTTGTATAAATATCACATTAAATGCTCAATTCCATGTTAAAGCTGAGATGGCTCTTAGAAAGCAGTAAGCCCGACTCCCCACCTCACAGATGACAACAAAGGCTCAATGAGGGCATAGATGGAGGCCGTGGGGAGCACAGTCCGAAGGACTGCCAGGCACCATGTGGGTGCACGCCTGTGTGTGTGTGCGTGTGTGTGTGCGTGTGCACGTTCAGGGCGGGCTCGGGACTTTCCTCCACAGTCGTACAGAAATAGCAACTCCTGGGGGGGCTTCCTCTGGGCCTGGCGCAATGGTGGGTGCTGTCCTGGGCTCTCCCTTGATCTTGGGTGTGGCCCGATCATGGAACCCCCGTTGTTTTCATCACATCTGCTTTTTGCAGGTAAGGAAGTTGACATTGGGAAAGGTAACTTGCCCAAGGCTTGTGACCCGGGGAGCTAGCCTCCAGCTTAGCAGTCCCTCACTCTGCCCCTGAGCTACCCTACCCCGGCAGGTGCTGGGGTCCCAGGGCCAGTTTTTACCAATGAGGGACAGAGGTCGAGGGTCCGGAATCCTTAATTCAATGGGAAGATGGCCCCAGGGTTTGCTCTTCCGCCAAAGAAGGAGCCTGTAGTGTGAAGGCCCAGTTCTAGGCCCAGACTGGAACTCGGACTGGCCTTTCTGAGAGTGTCATGGGCTGGTCCCGGCCCGTGGGACACACACTGGCTCTTCCCACCCGTTTCCCCGTGGGCTTCGGAACCAGGACGCCCCCCTGGAGAGGACTGAGCCTCCATTCCCCTGTGCCTTGGACAGAAAATGGAAGCACCCATTTCCTAAACTGTGACGTGCTTGTCCCCAGCCCTGCTTTTCTGGTGAAGGAATCCCCAGTGGACGCACGTTTTCAGGCGCCAGCTGCTGGGCTAGCCTATGAGACGGGCAGAGGGCAGGGGCTGCGTGCACCCGGGTGGGAGGTGGGGATGTTGACCGTCATCCCCAACAGATGACAAGGAAGGGGGACCCCGCAACTGTCCCTTGTGCCAGGAACCGTTGGGCTCTGGGGCCACACTTGAGGGGCCCCAGCTGTGGGTCTGAACACTGGAGAAAGCCGGAGGTGGCAGAGACAGGGGTGTGTTTCCTGGATACCCCCTGCGGCTACAGCGTGTGTGGTCAGCTCAGCTCTCTGTTCTCATGCAAAGGAGAGCAGGGGCAGGCGTGGGGGACTGTCGGTGTGATTCACGGGGACACAATCGGAGGATGCTGAGGGTACACACTCAGGATGTGCTCCTCTGAGGGGTGTTCCCCGCAGACCTCAGAGCTGAGCTGGTCTCAGGATAGCCCTGCCTAGAAAGGGCAGCCCCACCGAATCAGGACCTGCTCTACAATGCCTGTGCTCAGTGCCCTTCCTACCCAGGCACACGCCCCAGATCCTGCAGGTTTATGCGACTCTTGCAGGGTGACTGATCAGGGCCCCTCCCCGCCATCTCCAGCAGGACCTGAGCCTGGACCTGGGCGTCCTCTGACAGTCCCGCCAGGACATCAGTCAGGGTTGGACTCTGGCTGCCAGGACCCTCCTCCGCCACGTCATTGTCTGTGCACAGCTGGCCCTCACCTCCCAGGACGCTGCCCGGCGCCACCCCAGCCTGAGCCGGCCTCGGCGGGAAGCTGTTGTCAGGGCCTCTGAGAGAGGAGAGCAGGATGAAGGCCAAAGGAAGTCACAAAGATCAACTTAAAAATAACCCTCCTCTCCCTGTCAGTCCTGAGGAAGAGCGTGTGGAAGAGCCAAGTTCAGATGGCAGTGGGTCAGAAAGGCCCAGAGGCAAGTTTGCCGAGGCTCACAGGAGCCCAGCCCAGTCCTTATCAGGCCCAGCAAGCCCCCAAAGCCCGTCTTGTCGGAGGCTTCCGCCCAACCAGCATCTGTTTCCTCTGCTCTATTTTAACAGCCAGGTTAGTAAACTCCGAAGAGCACTCCTGCCCAGGGAAGAGCACAGCCTCCCACAGACACACAGGGCAGGGGGTGATGCTGCATCAGTGAAGCCCACACTTCCTGAGAAGGCCCCCGAAGCCACCACCTGTGCCGTGGGGCAGGCGGCGGGGAGGTCTGCCCACACAGGGCGCGATGCCTTCCGACACCCGACGCGGTGAACGGCGCCCCGGGAACCAGGGATCGGTGAAGCAGCGCCGGCCTCCCAGCCCGGCCCTGGGCATCGGCGTGTGCGACCCCTTTAACACTGCTGGTCTTGGGATGAACTCAGGCCTAGTGGCTATTTTTAGGCACCATTCCCACCCTGTCTAAACAGAGCTGTTTGTTTGCAGGAAGGCCACAGCTTCGCGCAGCGGCCTTTTCCTGGCTCTGCTGGTCCCCCCGTGCCAGGCTATTGTGGTCTCATCCCAACACACACACACACACACACACACACACACACACACGCACACACACGCTTCATGAGACATTTAGAGAGAGGAGGGCCGTCTTCGGGAATCCTCTGGAAAACACCTCATGGCAGAAAGCACCAACACGGACTAAGTAAGTTAGTAAATCCGTAACCTAAATTAACTGAGTCCACGTCCCCTCTCTCAAGCTGCCAGGACGTGAGAAACGTTCTCTGCGAGTGGCTTGAAGCCGCTGTGACAATGTGAGACGGCTCCCCCAGACTTAGCAGCTGTCCCTGGAGAAAAGCAAAGACTGACTGTGCCTGTCTCTGTGTCCTGCCCTCCTTTCCTCGTCCCCACACACCCCAGGCCATTTGTCTCAGCCCGTCCTAGAGACAGAGGCTTGCCTTGAAATTGACCTTCCTTTGCTAGCACATAGAGAAGTCCAACGTCGTTGAATATCCTCTGTCCAGGAATTTGCTCTGACTTGGACGTTTCTGAATTTCAGCCTTTAAAGCGCACTGGATTCAAAATCCCAGCTCTCCCCATTCAGGGGTGCGTGAGTCTGGGCAAGTTCCTTCAATTTTTTGGAGCCTGTTTCCTTATCTGTAAAGCAATAAGACTGAAATGGGTTAATAAAAGCCATTTCAAAGCGTTGTCAGGAGGATTCAATGACATGAAGCTATAAACGCCGGCACCTGGCCCAGCATCTCATCGCGAGTCCGTAGTGGGTTGACGAAATTTCTGTTGCCGTGTCAGTTACTGTTTGGTCTGTGTTCCCCTTCATACTTCCTGTCAAAAAGTTCAGGGCTCCTTATTACAACCAGTGCCCCTCTCAGCACTGGTTCCACAACAACTTTCCTTGTATTCACAGCAAATATTAGTTGAGTATTGCTGTGCTATGTAGGCTGGTCCTTTCCGCGTCTTAACACATCTCTGTGAGGCAGGTACCATTGCTGTCTCCTGTTTATAGACCAATAGGCTGAGGTTCAGGGACGTCGTCAATGGCAGAGCCAGGAGGGGGACCCCGGCAGGATGACGCTACTACCGCCACATTGAGCCTGGGCTACACCTGTACGAACTGTTCAGTGGACTGAAGGTGCCACGATTAGGGGAATTTTCCTGAACCTAAGACGGACTTACGTGGTTCTTACTTCCCCGGGATCTTGTTTTTACTTGGCCACACAGAGCCCGGTCATTCGGTAAGGATAGTGACCATTGATTCAGCACCTCCCTGTTTCGTGCTGACACTTTGCTTGCACGACCTCTAACCCAGGACTTCACAACCTCAGCCCTGGGGACATTTTGGACTAGACGATTCTTTGCTGGAGGTGGGGGGCTGCCTGTGCACTGTAGGGTATTTAACAGCATCACTGGCCTCTATCCGCTAGAGGCCCATAGCACCCCGATACCAGCCCAAGTCATGACAATCCAGGGTGTCTCCTGATGTTACCAAATGTTCCCTGGTCGGGGGGTGGGGGGGGTGGGGGGGTGCAAAATCACTCCCAGTTGAAAACTACAGCTGTAAGTGAAAAGTCTGAGGCTCAGAGAGGTTAAGCAATTTTCCCAAGGTCATAGAGCAGGCAGGCAGGCAGCGGAGACGGAATCTGACCCAAGGCTTGCCTGACGCCAAGACCAGTGTTTGTCCCTACATCATATTCTCTCCTCGTTCTAAACAAGGAAGGTGTGAGCTTGACCCTGGAATCTGTTGGCCGAGAAGGAATAGCATCGATTTACTCTGATTCCTCACCCCCAGAACTCTTCAGCTTCTGAAATTATGATGTCTGGCTGCCGTTTATCTGAACGAAACGTATATCTGAGAATTCTGAAGCTAAATCAACTGAGACCTAGGTCCCTCTGCCAGGCCTCGGAATTTAAGCTCTCCTTTGCCATCCTGTGTCCCCCAAGGATGCCATTAGGCTTGGTTTGGCCATGCACCCCACTGGCTCTTCTAGGGCCCTAGGAAGGCTGTGGTCTTGGGAAATAATGGCAGCGATTTCAGTTTCTTGTCTTCAGCTGCTTTCTAGAAAAATGCTGGGGTCAGAATCGCAACTCAATCTTCTGCGTGACTTCCATCTCCTTTTGGTTCCAAGTTCACTGACTCAAATCTTCCCTGACACAAAACGGACTGGATTTTCAAATGACACCACTTCCCTGTTGCACAGAAAGACCGGTCATTGAAGAGCGACAGCCAGGCGCGCAAATAGGAAGCTGTGCGCAGCGAGGCTGACTGGGAGCAGAGTTGGAACGACCCCAAGCCTCCGTGTCTTTCATCATCTTTTACTCGCTGCTCCCTCCTCTACATTTTCCTCTTCTTTGCTGGACCCCGTTGTGCACGGGCAGTTCCTTACTGCACCTTAGGAAACGGCAACCACAGTCCACGCGGTCTTCGTGTGCAGGAGAACATGAACAACTTGAATTCGTCAGGAAGTGAAATAAGCCATCGCAGAAAGTAGGGCCGCCGCCAGAGCCCGGTTTCCTCTCTTGGATGAGGGAAACGAGAGCTGATAGCAGCTGCCATCCACGATTGTGACCTCCCAAAGCCTTAGCCACCAAGGGAGCTGCATGGTCAGCTCCTGCCCTCTCACCAGCCCCCCGGGGCGCCCCCATGGCGTTGTCCTGATCAGAGTCGTCACAGAAGAATTTCCATCGCGGGGTCATAAAATCCGCAGTGTCCCAAACAAGCCGGGAGGAAGATGGCCTCAAAAGGGTGAGAGGAAATTTCCTTCTCCAGTGCAAGAGTCTCAAAGACTAGGACTTGCTTGTGAGCCAGAAGCAGAGAGGAAAGTTAGCGGGAAAGACCTGGAGACTGGCTCAGTCGTGTTAACTAAGAGGCCGGTTTGGACTCGAAGCCATTCGTGTTTCAAACACATGCTGAAACAACAGAGTTTTTCAAATTACAGGTATCAACCTACCAGTGAATCATGAAGTCAGTTTAGTAGATCATGATCAGAGGATCCTTTCAATGAAATGGAATGGAATGAAATGAGTATATCAGGGGGCGTGGCACATAGTAGGAGTGATTTTGTTTCACTTCTGTTTGTGTGATGGGCGGCAATCTGAAATGAATTCCTCTATTTTATGCTCTTATTGAAGTATAATTAACATGCAATAAACATCACATGTTTAAAGGGCAGGCTTTGATCAATTTCGGTATCTGTATACACCTGTGAAACCATCACCGCAATTAAGATAACGTATTCACTGCCCCCCAGAGTTTCCACGTGCCCCTTGGTAATCCCTCCTTCCACCCCTCCCCACTCCCACCGCTGAACTGCTGAGCTGCTCTCTGTCACTATGGATTAGTCTGTACTTTCTGGAAGATTCTATGAATGGGGTTACACAGTAAGTGCTCGCTTGTTTGATCGGGCTTCTTTCAGTCAGCATAATTACTTTGAGATTTATCCCCATTGCTCTGGCATCACCGGTCCTGTTGTTACTGCTGAGTAGGGTTCCAGGGGGTGGGTTTTCCACAAGCGTTCGTCTGCGGACGGGCCTCTGGATTGTTTCCAATTTGGGGCCATTACACAGAAAAGTGCCGTCAGTATTCACGCACATGCTTCCTGGGTAGAAAGCTGGCTATGGAATGACTGAATCATATGGTAGGCTCGTATTTAAGCTTCTTCAGAAACTGCCAGACCACACTGTAAAGTGACTGTGGCATTTAACCTTCCCAGCGGTAACGAGCGAGGACCCTAGTTCCCCTACGCGGATCCTTGCAGATGCTCAGAGCGGCCAGCTGCTCTCATTTTAGCTGTTCTAGGGGCTATGCAGCGGTATTTCATTGGTTCAATTTGCAAATATCCCTAACGCCCAATGAGGTCGGCCACCCTTTCGTATGCTGATTGACATTCGTATATCTTCTCTGGGGTGGAGGGGTGATTTTTAAACCTTTTGCCCATTCTTTAATTATTCATATTCTTGTAAAGTGGTTAGAGCTCTTTTTCAGAAACATGTTCTGCAAATGTTTTCTCCTAGCCTGTGACTAACCTTTTCATTTTCTTAACAGTGCCTTCGAAAAACAAAAGATTAATTTTGGTTATTTATTTTTGCTCGTACGCCCTATCTGCTTCCATTTGTGTGTGTGTATAGCTTGTGCTTTTTATGTCCTATTTGAGAAATGTTTGCCAAGGCCACCGAGACTTTCTTCTGTGTTTTATCCTAGAAATGTTATAGTTTTAGTGCCACGTTCAGGCCAATGATCCATTTTCAGTTAAAGTGCGCCTATGGGGTGAAGGAAGGGTGGACGTCTGTTTTGTTACACGTGGCTCTCCGATTGTTCCATTGCCATTTGTTGGAAAGGTTGCCCTTTTCCCATTCCGTCACCGTGGTATCTTCCTTGGAAGCCCATTGGTCATGGGTGCGTGGGTTCTATTTCTGCACCTGAATCCTGCTTCAGCCACCCGTTGGCCTGTCAGTACCGCACCATCCTAGAAATCACTCTAGAACTCAAATAATGTCGTTAGGGCCTCAACTTTGTTCTTTTCAAAGTTGTTTCACCTGTTCTAGATTTTTCTGAATTTCCATATGTATTTTAAAATCAGTTTTTCAATTGCTTCAGAAAAGCCCTTGGGGATTTGACTGGGCTTGTGTTAAATCAATAGATCAGGTTAGGAAGGAATTGCCACCTCGACAACACAGAATCTTATAGCCCATGAACGCAAGATATCCGTCCATTGTGTCAGGCCTCCTTTAATTGTTTTCAGCAAGGTTTTATAGTTTTAAGTGTTCGGGTTTCACACATATGTTGTGAACTTTATACTGAAGTGTTTTTTGTTGCTATGGCTACTGCAAGCAGCATTGTTTTGAGTTCCATTTTCTAGTTGTTCATTACAGAATAAAGAAATATCATTACTTTTTGTATATTGAACTTACATAAGATTTTCTACACAGTGATCATATCATCTGCAAATACAGACAATTTTACTTCCTTTTCAATCAGAATGTCTTTTATTTCTTTTTCTTGCCTGATTCCATTGGCTAGATCCTCCAGTACAATGTTGAGTAGAAACACTGAGAGTGGCCATCCTTCCCTGTTTCTGATCTTAGGGGATTTTGTCCCCATTTTACAGGCAAGTAGACTGAGGCTCAGTGACTTGACCACAAACACACATGTAGTAAATGGCAGAGCTGGGATCTGCACCCAGGCGACCTACCACTGTTGCCTGGACTGTAGGTACCACGGTTAGGGAAGACAGCCTTCAGCCTTTCAGTATGATGTTTGTTGTAGGTTTTTCATAGATGTCTTATGTCACATAGAAGAAGCTCCTTCTATTCCTAGTAAGAACTTACTTGAGGGATATTGGAGTGCTCTTCATACCCGGGAAGGTAGAAGAGAGCCTAAAACCTTATACCTGACAAGGTACGACTCTGGGTTTATGCCGCGGCTCCGGCCACCTGTTCATCAGGGAGCTGTGTGTGCTACGTGCTGTTGAGTTGGCCCTGACTCCTGGCAACCCTGTGAATGAGTGATGCCCACAGTGTCCTGTCCCCGACAGCCCGGCTCAGCTCCTGCAGACTCAGGCTTCTGGCTTCTTTTACGGAGTCTGTCCATCTCCTATATGGCCTCCCTCTTTTCCTGCCGCCGTCCATTTTTCCAATATTGCTGTCTTTTCCAAAGAGCCCTGCCTTCTCGTGATGTGTTTCAATTTCATCATTTTTGCCTCCAGCGATGTTTCAAACTTAATTTGCTCTGGGACCCACTTACTCTGCTTTCTGGTGGTCCAGGGCATCTGTAGAACTCCCCTCCAACACCATATTTCAGATGAATCAGGTTTTCCACTATCGGTCTTCTCCACTGTCCAGCTCTCCCGCCTGCACATCCACCGGGGCGGTCTTAGCCCTGGTCTCTAACGACAGGTCTTTGCTCTCGGCGACCTTCACTAATTCCTCGCTGCGGTCCTGCTGAGTCTCAGCCTCCTCTTGATTTCTTGGCTGCCATCTGCCTTGGAGCTGGTGACTGAACCAAGGTCGGCAACACCTTTAACATTTTCAACATCTTCCTTGTCTATGTTAGGGAACCACTTGATTAGAAAGTCGTTCCTACAGGCACTTGAAAGGCCCGTCTAGCATAGTGCATAATGTACAAATGTAACGTATACATATACCAGCTTTGGAGTTGCAAAGAGCTGGGTTCCAGTCCCACCTCTGCCACACGAGTGGCCCTGGATGAGACTCTTCTCTGATTATCAATGTCATCCATTTGTAAAAGGCGATGCTATTTCTTATTGCAGCGTTTCATTGTGAGAAGTGCTCCAGTATGATTCCATAATATGCGCCCGGCAAATGTAGCTCTAATTACTGCTACGGTGGCTATCTAGAGATGAAACAATGACCCCAGAGAGGAGGTCAAGAGCTGGCACCTCTGCATACTTCTGTCCAAGCCTAGGAAAAACTAAGACAGTCTCATCTGTACTCCAAAAAATCAAAGTGGTCAGAAATATCCTGAGTGAGGACAGCTGTTCTTGGCCTTGACTGACAGTCCTTTAGATGTTCTCTTTTCCAGAAGCTCAGGCTTTTGTACACAAGACAGTGCCCCACACACCAGATGCTGGGAGTCCCCCAGGGCTGGGTGCTGCTGGACCGCTAGGAAGGCCCTGACTTGAAAGGCACAGCACCGCCTTTCCCCAGAGACCTTGGCTCTAGTTCAAGCGTAAAGGTAGATAAGCCGATAGCAGACTTGGCACTGGAACTACTGGGATCTGCTGGAATGGGGCCACCTTGCAGAAACCAGTCATCAGGTAGCAAGGTGTCCCAGTAGCTGAAACCTGACCCCTGCCCCGGCTCCTCAGTGTGGCAGTGGGTGGCTCTGTTTACCCATCCTGCTCAATGGAGAAAAGGTCCAATCTGTATTTGCATTTTTTTCACAGACAGGGAGCCCAGTCCTGCTTTAAAACAGTGACATTCCCCTGCTGCACACCTGACACTAATACCAAAAAAAAAAAAAAAAAAGGTATTGAGTGCAAACTGTAATCAAAAAATAAAATTTAAAAAACATTTAAAAAATTAAACAGCAACCTTTCTGTCTAATCAGAATACCCAGCCTCAGGATGTAGACCGGCTACAGTTGAAATTCTCCCTGGGGTCCTTTGATATTCCCCCAAAACGATACTACCTGATTCACTTAGGAAGTGTGCAAAACACTTCTCTTCTGTACGTGGGGAACATGGGTTCTCCTTCCGATGAGACTTTGTTTCTAAGCGCGGACCGTGGAGGTTAACAGTGACAAACATCCCAGCTCCTTGCCGCGTTCTGACACACCGATTTCGACCTCTCCTTCCTTGTCGCCCCTCCTGGCTTCTCGGTCCTCTTTCTCCCTTTCCTCTCCTTTTCCTCTTCAATTTTCTTTTTTATTACAGTAAAATACATCTAACATAACATTTATCATCTTAGCCATTCCTAGATGCTTAAGTCAGTGGCATTAAGGACACGCACGTAGTGAGCCGGAACTCTTCATCTTGTAAAACTGAAACTCTGTACCCATTCAAAACTAACTCCCGCCCTGACTGGGGTGGCTTGAGGGCAGCGGGGTGTGGGGGGCGGGTGTGTTGGGCATCGTCCAACAAAGTGAAAGGTTGCAGGTTCGATTCCCAGTCAGGATACATGCCTTGGCTGCAGATTCAATCCCCGGTCGTGCACATCAGAGGCAACCGATCGATGTTTCTCTCTCACATCGATGTTTCTCTTTCTCACTTTCTTGCTCCCACCACCTCTCAAATAAATAAATAAATAAACACTCCCACCTCTCCCTCCCCCAGCCCCTGGCAAGCCCTGTTCCACTTCCTGTCTCTGTGATTTTGACTAAGCATCTCATATCTCCCTCTTATCTTGAAGTCAGTCTACTCTTTCCTTTCCACTCGTAAGCCCAACCCACTTCTCCCCTCTCCTCCGAGAAACAGAATCTGTTTAACCTCTCCCTGTGACCAAGCTACCACGCATTCAACGGTTGCCTGCAGCCCTTGAAGAATTTTTAAAACTCTATACAAATAATAAGATATTTAAGAATAATGTCAAAAAGTACAAAAAGTACAGATTACAAAAATAAAATTTCCTCTACTGTCCTTCATCCCACCCACAAATTTCCACATCTCTTAGCCAACCATTGTTACCAGCTGGCTGCGTGTTTACCTAGGATTGTCTTATACTTACAGAGCATGTGATGTTTAATAACAGACACTCTGGAGCCAGGGTGCCTGGGTGTGAATTCTGACTTTGCCACTTAGTTGGGTGACCTTGAGCAAGTTACTTAACTTCCCCATACTTTGACTTCTTTGTATAAAATTGAGGCAATATGAGTATCCATTTCATAGGATGGCTTTTGAGGATTAACACATCAACAGATATCCTTAGAATAATGCCTAGTGTATAATAAGCCCTCTATAGCTATAATTAGTGTGCATTTAAAAAAAGATTTTATTTATTTTTAGAGAGAGGAAGGGAGGGAGAAAGAGAGGGAAAGAAACATCGATGTATGGTTGCCTCTTGCACGCCCCCATCCAGGGAACCAGCCTGCAAGCCAGGCAGATGCCCTGAGTGGGAATCGAACTGGCAACCCTTCAGGTCACAGGCTGGCACTCAATCCATTGAGCTGTACCAGTCAGGGCTCATTGTGCATTTTTATTACTGTTATTATGCAGGTATTTTTTATCTTTGTTATACAAATGGGGTTGTGCCATGCCTACATTTCTACAAGCTTATTTCATCTAATGAATACACCATGGGTACCTTTCAATGTTAATTCAACCTCATTTGTTGTAATGACAACGCAGCATTCCATTGTATGGTTATAAGAGTTGGAGTGGTTTCTAAATCCAGGGTATAAGAAACTACCGAGCACATGCTAGTTTATCACAGAATATGTCCCCACGCACGCCTGAAACTAACACAATATTGTATGTCAACTGTAATTGAAAAATTAAACATGATTTTAAACACGGAATGTGCCCCAAGATGACGACCTTGGGGTCCTGGGCCGTGGGCCTGTGCGAGTGGTGACACACAGCAGAGCTGGTGTTTGCTTTTGTCGGTGCTGGGCTCCCGAAGGACAGGACTCATTTCCTGCCAAGTCCTGAGAGCGGGCGGCTGCTCTGCCTCACTCACAGGGGTTCCGCCTTACAGTCGCTGTTCTTATTGATCGGTGCTTATGAGGGTCCCTCTCCAAACATGGTTTTCCGGTCGGCTCTTGGAAAGGAAGTCATCTCCTTCCTGCCCCTTCCCATGGCCTGCAGGGGAAGGGCTGCTCCCTCGGGGAAGGACTATGTATAACCTGGCAGGGAAGGGGCCTCCGAGGCTCATGGGTGATGGGAATATAACGCAAATAAATGGACTGGCTTGTGTGTATGTGCATGAGTGTGTGTGCATTGTGAGTGCGAGCATGTGTGTTGTGTGTGCGTGCGTGTTTACTCAATGCCACGACTTCTTCCCATTCCCTCCACCGCTATTGACTCTCCCATGATTTTCTGTTCATCTTCCATCTGGGAACCAGAGTATAAAAACAATAGTCAAGAACCAAGTCCAGAACTAAAACATAACATAGTGCTCAGGAAACCAAGGGACGTGAAAGTTAGGGAGCGCCCTGCTCACAGGAAACTTGGTGTAGTGTCCAGCCCTGAGGGCCACTTTTGGGATCTGGCTCAACTCCCTGTGAGCTTCATGATTTAACCTCTCTGAGCCACAGTTCCCTCAAAATTAAAGTGTTGAAGAGAATAATCTCTATTTGATCGAGTGTCTTTGAGGATTAAATGAATTAAATTCACAAAGAACCTCCCCCCAGTGTCTGGTACTGAGTAAGCACTGAATAAAAGTCAACTGTTACTATTGTATCTAAGTCACCCGCCTGCCTCCTCCTCTTTAAACCCATTTCCTTTTGTGTCAACTCCTTAAGCTTCATGTGTTTAAAGGGAAATCACAGAAAAACGATCACAGAGAGGTTGAGCAGGCAAAGTAATTTATCACCGTAGAAATTTTTCGCAAAGACAGGGTCAGAGCCATGTCAGGGACCATCTGATTCTATCTTATAAGCAGTAGGCGCAGCCATCCCTCTGGACATTTGGAATCAGATGGGCATTTATCCAACACATTCCTGTGTGGGGCAGTTTGCAAACCTCAACTAACATAGCAAAAACCCCAGCAGCCCAGGCACTTAACCACCTAAAACGGTCCTTGTAGGCAGGGCAAACGTGAAGGTGAGGGTGACGTGTTGAGTGCTCCTTGTTTGATGGAAAGTCATTATTCACTCATTGCTGTGTGACTCACTGAGGCCACGCGCTAACAAGGGCTGGTGACTCCCGTTCGGGGTTGCTTCTCGTTTTGCTGGACTTCACCACAACGGCTGACCGGTATTTTCTTCTCCAGACCAGCGGTTCCTATAGGGTGTGTCCCCGAAAGAGGAGATTCAAAAAGGAATAAACAAGGTGCTGGAATGGGGAGAAAATCAGGACAACTGTAATAGCATAGTCAATAAAATATAATTTTTTTAGAAGAGGAAAAAAAAAAAAAAGATGCTGGCCATCGAGCTCCAGAAGCCCAGCTGCCTTCTCCCGGCTTCTGGACTCACAACAGCTTCATTGTGTACGAAGCAAAAAAAACTGGACTGCAGCTTTCCTGCGAGCGTATTTGAACTTGGACCTCTAGTGCACAGAACAGCAGCCAGCTCCCAGACGAGGTACCCCCTCCCCTCCTCTCCTCTCCATCTCCACAAGAGAATTCAGTTCCATTTAAGTCCAGGGGACATGGCAAAAACAAGACTCCAGCACCACTTCCATTTTTGGCAATGAGGTCCTTCGAACAGTGAGAAATAGCCCTTCGGCTCATAGGTCCTTTAGATTTCCTGCGTACCTCGCGCGTGATTAATGTTCTCTGCTCACTTCAGAGGGAAGGGGTGAAGTTCATTTTTTAACTTCAGTTTTAAGGAGAAAGAACACCCATATCAGCAAAAAGGACAGAGGTCGCTGATTATTAACACTGGAGGGTTATTACCAGTCACAAATCAACTCTCCCATTTTTCAGATGAGGAAACTGAGGCCAACGAGGCTGACAGCCTGAGAAGCTTTAAGAGGTATCCCCGGGACAAGCCACCTTAGGACCCCAGAGAGTCTGAAAGCCTTAACGTCCCATTAATGCTTCCTAATAAATTGCCATACACGGTTACTTCTGATAAATTGCCAAACACTAAGTACTGGAGAAGGAAGCAAAACTCGACCCTGCTGGAGTTTATAGTGACTAGTTAATTTCTTTTCCTTTTAATCCCTTCATCTCCTATATTCCACATCCCTGTCATGTTTTGTTGCACTTGCTGGAACTTGTTGCGTCACGACACTGCCCCACAAGGGAAAATGCTTTGTCACTCGGTCCTTGTCAGTTTCCGCGCTCGTCATGAGTTCCGACACAAATTAACGACGAGTGCCGAGCTACCCCTGTACGCTGTCAATTAGCCATTGAAATATTTCCATTATCCTCTCAACAGACATTTTTTCATCTCCTACTGTGTGCCAAGCACTGTCCCTATGCACTGGGGGTCCTTTCTTTCCCCATCCCTTCTCTCATCGCCCCAAGCCCAGACGTTATTACTTCCAGTTGACTGGCATTTGTAAGAACTACCCGACTGCCTCTAGGCCAACCTCCCTGTCTCCAACATGTCACGTCTGACGAATTTTCCTCGAACAGCTCACGGGGCGTGCTGCCCTGCTCCTCAGGCTCCGGCTGACTGCTTCCCGTTACTCACCAGTTCAGGTCCCGATCCCTCCCCCTGGTTCTCAAGTTCTCCTGCAACCCTGTCCACACCAACTTACTTCCTCACTATTCTCACCTAACTCTTCTCTAGCCGGTCAGATTTCACTCATCCTTTCAGGCCTGGGGTCAACTGTCCCTTACTCTCTAAAAAGTTCCTCTTCCCTTCCTCAGAGACACCCCTGGGTGCTCCCCTCTAGCGTGAGATGCCTCCAAGTGCTGTGTGGGAATCTGTTCATCGGCGGGCTTCGCACCCAGGCTCTGAGCTCTTTGAGCACATCCTTTCTCTTCTGCATTCTAGTGTCCAGCAGAGAGTAGATGCTCAATAAATGTCCCGCATGGGATGAATGAGTAGTTCCTAGCACGGCACTGAGTCCCACTCAAGCACCCGTGAGGGGAAGCGACACCAGGGCTCACCATCCAGTGACGCAAACAGGGACGTAAATAACAGCTATGATGCAAGCCGTATGTTCAGAAGAGTATTGTTGTTCGAAGGGGAAGCTTCCCTCTTTGGGGAACCCAGGCCCAAGGGGCTGAAAATCCAAGCAGCACTTAGAAAGCTGTCCCAGGATAAGCTGTCTTAGGACACCAACGGGTCCTCGCGTCAGGGGAAACGGTCTCTTTTTGATACGTGATTTTAAAGAATTAGAAAGAAGGTAGTCTGAACTCACTCGTAAATGCTAAGGAATAAAAATATTATGTTTCCAAGGGAAATGATCCTACTTTGCCAAGCTTAAGAAAGATATATCTAACCTGGAACTAATAAAAACAATTATAACAGGATACTTAGCGACATGAGGTGGGGAGGGTGCATGATAACCAGGATTAAAATGGGTGTATCATGTTGTTGGGCCATTTTAGCTACTATTCGTTTATTCAAGACCATTCCACCCACTGTGTTCTTAGATCAGAATGGCCTTCTTACTATTTTCTTTAAACACTTTCCTTAAAAGTCTAAGCTTCTTAAGATTAAAAACCACTTGTTTGCTTCTTTTGTCAGCTCACATGGCATTTTCACAATTTTTAACAAGAATAATTGCATCAGAAAATTGAGCATATCAGGTTGATGCTATAGGTGATACCAGTCACTTAAAAATACACTTTCAACGATTTGAAGGAAACTACAGCAATTTCACTGAAAAACACAATTAATTCTTCTGGAATTAGGTCTCCTATCAAACATTTATCAAGTACATTTGATTAGCATGCTGGAAGGATGTTAGCTAGCCACCCATCATCTCCTCCATTTTTCAGTGGACTTTTTTGTATGGACAAGATACTACACAAAATAAAAAAACCAATTCGTGCCCAAGTGACTCCTTACTCTCGAGTTTTCCAAATACAGAAAGAGGATTTGAATGGGGAAGTTCAGTACTCTCACCCTTCACTCACAGGTCTGCAGAAATTGTGAGGTCTTCCCGTGATCAAGGTCATTGCTTAGACACGCCAGGTGTCTGTGTGGGGTCAGTGGCTCCGAGCAGAGCATGGGGAGGGGGTTCCTGTGAGGATGCCTCCCTTCCGCTGTGGCCGCTGACTCGGTCTGCTCTTGGCATCTGGCCCTGTGTCTTGGGTGTCTACTACTATGTCTGTTTTTCTCTACCTGCGTTTGTTCATCTTTGATGCCCCAGGATCTAAGCCCACTGATCTCCTTTGGGTTTAGAACCAGAGTGTCTACAAAGTAGTTGAAACATCTACAGTTATTGGCGTGCATTTGGAGAAACCTTTTTAAGAACTGAAGACCTAGCATTGCCTCAGACATGTTTCCATTTAAAAGCACTGTAGGCTAAAAAGGTTCCCAGGACCTCTGGCCTTCTCCCAGCACAGAGAAACTGGATTTTTGCCTAGTGGCCTCTGGAATAACCTGAACTTTATATATTTTTTTGAATAGATGCCCTGCGTAGGGCCCCGGCAACAGAGAACATTCCCATTCTGCCATACGGAGGTCATCTGACCCTCACATTCCACTGCAAAATTCCATCTATTCCACACCCCAGTGAGCCCAACCCTCAGGACCAATTAGAGAGACCTTCTCCTGCTTGAGCGTCCCTTTGCCATTGGCAGTGATATTCCACCCTTAGCAGCAGGTACTTGCCTTGGTGACACACAATTCCTTTCAGTTTTATTATACTAATTTTAGTAGATGTTATCAATGTACCAAAAATTGTGGTTAGCCACCGGAAATTAAGCAAAAGAGGAAGAAGACCTGAGCTCCGATCTTGAAGAGCTTATCAGACAATGGCTTTGTAATATGTCTTAACCAAACAGCATAGACTGGGGACCACTGCGACTCAGAAGAGAGGATCCTCTCCAACATGGGAGTTTTAGAAAAGCTTCTTGGAGAAGATGGCATGTAACCCAATTCCTAAAGGAAGAATGAGGAGAAGTCACTCCCCAAAAGCAGGGAGGGTGTTCTTGGCAGAGGGAACAGTATAGGGAAACGTACGGCAGTATAAAGAGAATGGGCTGTGATAAGAAGTACAAGCAGTTCAACTTCCAGCCCAGATGGAGGCGTAGGTAGGTACTCTTTGCCTCCTCGCACAACCAAAAGAAGGACGATAACAAATTTAAAAGCAAAAAACAACCAGAACTGCCAGAAAATCAAACTGTATGGACGTCCAACAACCAAGGAGTTAAAGAAGAAAAACATTCATCCAGGCTGGCAGGAGGGGCGGCGAGGGAGACGGAAAGCCAGGGCAGAGGGGACGCTGCAAGGCGGAGGCTGAAGGACGGGGCGGGTGAGAGGGCGACTGGTGGTTCCACATTTGCCTTCAGATAAACTGGGAGGAACAACATGGGCACGAGACAGACTGCACCATCCAGGGTTTCAGCGTGGGAAAAGAAAACCTCAAAACCTCTGGGGGCTGTGGCAGTGGGAGAAACTCCCAGCCCCACAGGAGTGTTCGTTAGAGGAACCTTCAGGGTCTTAGAATGTACACAAACCCACCCACCCAGCAACCAGCACTAAAAGGGCCCAGTTTGCTTGTGGGTAGTGGGGGAAGTAACTGAAAGCCGCAGAGAGCCCACTAAGCAGCATTGTTCCCTCTCTGAGCCCTCCCCCACATACGGCGCCACAAAGCAGCATGTGGGTTGCCCTGCCCTGGTGAATGCCTGAAGTCCCACCCCCTCCAATCTAACAGGAGCTCTGAGACAAAGAAATATGGTCCAAATGAAAGAACAGATCAAAGCTCCAAAAATAGAACTAAGTGATGAAGAGATAGCCAACCTAACAGATGCAGAGTTCAAAACGCTGGTGATCAGGATGCTCACAGAAATGGTTGAGTATGGTCACAAAATAGAGGGCAAAGTGAAGGCTATGCAAAGTGAAATAAAGAAAAGTACTCAGGGAACCAACAGTGAAGGGAAGAAAACTGGAACTCGAGTCAACAATTTGGAACAGAAGGAAGAAATAAACATTCAACCAGAGCAGAATGAAGAAACAAGAATTTTAAAAAATGAGGAGAGGCTTAGGAACCTCCGGGACAACTTTAAACGTTCCAACTTCTGAATCGTAGGGGTGCCAGAAGGAGAAGAGGAAGAGCCAGGGCAAGAAATTGAAAACTTACTTGAAAAAATAATGAAGGAGAACTTCCCCAATCTGGCCAAGAAGTCCAGGAAGCTTAGAGAGTCCCAAAGAAGTTGGACCCAAGGAAGCACACACCAAGGCACATCATAATTACATTACCCAAGGTTAAAGATAAGGAGAGAATCTTAAAAGCAGCAAGAGAAAAGGAGGCAGTTAACTACAAAGGAGTTCCCATAAGACTATCAGCTGATTTCTAAAAAGAAAACTTACAGGCAAGAAGGGGCTGGAAAGAAGTATTCAAGATCATGAAAGGCAAGGACCTACATTCAAAGTTACTCTGGGCAGCAAAGCTATCATTTAGAATGGAAGGGCAGATAAAATGCTTCCCAGATAAGGTCAAGTTAAAGGTCAAGTTCATCATCACCAAGCTCTTGATATATGAAATGTTAAAGGGATTTATCTAAGAAACAGAAGAAGATCAAAACTATGAACAGTAAAATAACAACAAACTCAGAGCTATCAACAATTGAACCTAAAAACAAAATCAAACTAAGCAAACCACTTGAACAGAAACAAAATCACAGAAATGGAGATCACACGGAGGGTTATCAGCGGGGAGGGAGAGGGGGAGAATGGGGGAAAAGGTACAGGGAATAAGAAGTATAAGTGGTAGGTATAAAATAGATAGGGGGAGGTTAAGGAGAGTTTAGGAAACAGAGAAGCCAAAGAACTTTATATGCACGACTCATGGACATGAACTAAGGCGAGGTGGAGATGCTGGTGGGAAGGGTTATTCAGGACAGCGTGGAATAAAGGGGAGAAAAAAATGGGACAACTATAATAGCATAATCAATAAAATATACTTTAAGAAAAAGAAGTACAAGCAGTTAGGCATTCATTATCAAACAAGTGTGAAGTGGAAGGAGGGGACAGAGATGAGACAAAGCAGAGTAAATCGATAGCAGAGAGGACACGGGTATATACCCAAAAGAATTGAAAGCAGACCCTCACACAGATATTTGCACACCCATGTTCATAACAGCAGTACTCACAATAGCCAGAAGGTGGAAGCTACCCAAGTGCCCATCAACAGAAAAAATGTGACGTGCACATACCATGAAATATTATTCAGCCTTAAGGAAATTTTCCTTTCCTTAAGGAAGGAAAATTCTGACGCACGTTGCAACATGGATGGACCTTGAGGATATTATGCTAAGCGAAACAAGCCAGTCACAAAAGGACACACACTGTATGATTCCACTTGTAGAAGGTACCTAGCGTAGCCAACAGTCACATTCACGGACAGAAAGCAGAATGGTGACTGCCAGGGCCTGAGAGAAGGTGGAGAAGGAGAGTTAGTGTTCAATGGGTGGAGGGTTTCTGTGTGGGCAGATGAAGAAAATTCTGGAGAAAGGTAGTGGTAACAGTTTCACAACAATGTAAATGTACGTATTCCCCTATGCTGCACATTTAAAAATACTTAAATAGCAAATTTCATGCTGTTTACATTTTACCACACACACATCCTAGGGACACCGAAAAGCAGGGAAATTACTCACAACCTTACACAACACTGTCCCTTTATTTCCAACTGACACCAGCGTTCATAACACTCTGGAGTAGAAAATACCGGAGCGCTTGATGTGATTCAACTTGGGTCTGAGGTAGTTCGTTCCAGTCACAGAAAGGAGGATGGATTTAAGCAGGGCCAATGACAAGCAAGGAGACAGGTGAGGTAGCAATAGCAATAACGCAAAAAATCAGGAAAACCTGAACTAAGGAAGTGCCAGTTCACTGCGGAAGAAGAACAGACACATTAGGAACACACTTTGGCCCTAAGATGAGCGAGATTGGGTGGGTGCCTCCACATGAGGGTGGAGAGCAATGAATCTGGGTGCCCGGCCTCAGAAATGTAGTGAATGGTAAGACCAGAGACAACAGAGAAACAACAAATAGTGTTTAATTCAAACTTAAAATAATTTAATTAAGATTTAAGCATTGGCCATATGATTGCGGTGCTTTGTAATTTGTTAACTTGGTGAAAATGATTATTTCCCAGAACCCTCTGGTACGTTTCTGGATGGGGGGACCTTAGAGACATTGTAGGCGAGCTTGGGAAGATGGAGGGAAGGGGTAAAGGCTGGTGCAGGCGCACTGATGGAGTGCACGCACGTTGTGACTGATCGGGGGTCTCCTCTCCTGGGCATGGGGAACAGCCAGTCCTGTAGCTGCCCCAGCTCCTCCCGAATCTTCCTTCAGCTTTTTTGACTCCTGAGCCAGGTGTTTAGCTCCATGACAAAGCGTGGCAGGTCCGCCTGTAGAAGTTGGAGGAAACCGACACAGGCTCTAGTCCATCTTCGTGGGTCCCAGCCGGAGGCTCCGGCTCGCAGCTCCTCTCCCCGACTTCACATCCGCCCTCCCTTCCTGCCTGCCTGCCCCGCGAGCTTCACACTCCAGCATCAGGAACAAAGACCTCGGCCCCACAGCGACTGCAGAGCCACATGGCACGATTGTGCAAGGCCACATCTCTAGTGGTTTAGCTTCTCATCAAACTCTGCCTGACAAGGAATTCGGTGCTGGGCACGATTCCAGGGGGTCAAGGAGCTAAAGGGTGAGTTCTATAAACAGGTTCTGTGTTACCTGGAATTCATTCTCTGATTTTATCGGATTGAGAGGTACTAATGGCCCCGTTGCCAGTGGTAAAGGGGACACTGGGATCACATGACGTGCAATGGCAAAACAATTCCACAAATTGTCACACCTTGACGCCTTCAGTCAAACACCTGTGAACTCTTTCTGAAAAGGGACAAAGTGTAAACACTTTAGGCTTCGTGAGCCACAACTATTCAGCTCTGTGACTGCAGCTCAAAAGTAGCCGTAGACAGGAAGTATGTGAATGGGCGTGGCTGTGTTCTAATAAAACTTTATTTACAAAAACTGGATAGCAAGCCAGTTTTGGCCCAGGAGCCATAGCTTGCCAACTTTTTCCATAACAGGTAACGCGTTGACTGAACAAGTATTTGCTGCTATAGGATATTTTGGTGACAGTACAAGCTGTAATGGGATTGATTTGGTCACTTCTAAGTATGCTGGAGAACGTGGAGAAAGAAAATCGTGTGCTCAGGGCTTTCCATTCTTAGCGCAGTGTCCATGTAGGGGATCTGAAATCTTCTATGAGCGCCCGAAAGAATCCCCAACTGAAATCAGTAGAGGATTTGCAGGCCGACTGAAAAAGGGGGAATAAATTTGAAGAGGTGGCAATTTGGGACCTACCAAGTTTGAAGTGTCCACGAATGTCCAAGTGGAGATGTTTAGTAGGCAGGCACACAGTGGTTACAGTCACGAGAATAAAAGGAGCTAACCAGGAAAAAGAGAAAGAGAGAGGAGGGTGATGGGCAGAGCCTGAGGAATCCAACGTTCAGTGGATGAGCAGGGGAGAGAGACCCAGCATCTTTTGAGGGTCTAAGACCCCAAGACGAGAGGAGCCCCACAGGGGCGGAGGAGATAGAGTCTCAAGAAGCTGAGACTGACTACAATAAAACTGGTAAGTTTTACGGACGCTGAGTTGAGACACTGGGTAAGACGTTCCTGAAACAGACAGGAATGGCTACTGATTTCCAAAGAAACGGTTGCAGCGGAGAAGCAAGACGTGAACGCGTACGAGGCCTACAACAGCGGGACCACAGTCATTCTACCGGCTTTCCCGTCTTTAAATAGCCATGGAACTTGGGGACTGTGCACAAAAGTTAAATAAAGGAGAAGTGGCTGTGTGGCTCGTACCCACATGGCTGAGAGGACTGTCAGGCAAGAGGCGGGGTCTCCGGGAAGCGGACTGATGATCCCCATTATTTGGTGAAGTCAGTACCAGGCACTGAGGGAGGAAGTTCGAGGCTGTGTAGAGAGTTTGAAGAGAGAAGTGAAGTTTTGGAATGGTCACCTAAGGGCAGACAATTTTAAAGATTTTATTTATTTTTAGAGAGAGGGGTGAAAGGAGAGAGAAACATGGATATGTGAGAGAAACATTGGTTGCCACTCACACGCCCCCAACTGGGGACCTGGCCTGCAATCCAGGTAGGTGTGCTGACTGGGAATCAAATGTCAGTCAACCTTTGGGTTCGGAGACCGGTGCTCCACCCCCCTGAGCCACACCGGCCCGGGTCAGGGAAGACAAATTTTATTTAAAGCAATGCAATGCCTCTTGCCCCATAGCCACGCGAACGTCCTTTGGGCTGTGACTTATAATGTCAAAGGAGCATTTCTCTCGAGTGCAAACTTACAGTACCAGACATGTCTGTCCAAATCCAGACCAGCTCTTGAATTCAAAATTTGCATGTAGGCTTCTTCCCATAGCCACAAAGCATGAAAGAATGCATTTAAAATTTCCCGGTTTCTAGCAGCTCTGAGTGCATCCTGTTAAATTCTTAATTCTCTAGGGAGATTCTGTCAGGGCTCATACAGACAAGTTACCCAGACCTGCATGACGACAGTTTTGACTTACACAATATCTTAACCAAAGTACGACATGTAGCTTTCTGTTTATTTCTCTATGATACTTCCTGGGGTATGTTCTAGAAGAGTGGCAGTCAGCCCTGCTGAAATGCTAGGTAGCTGTGTAGCTAGCCGCATGGCTACCCTTTCATAAACTCAGTTTGCTCCTGGTAAAAGAAAATGTAAAAACCCTACTTTGGAAAGCAATGGGAGACTGAAATCAAAAGTCTATTTGTAGAGTCCCCCACTGGGTTATAATATCTAGAACATCTCTATAGAAATTCTTTCTGTTACACACACACACACACATACACACACACACAGCAGAGGTATGAGTTATTTGGTAACCCAACTGTAAAATGTAGTTTTTATGGGTATTTTTACTGATGAAGCAAAAAGAAACACAATAACAAAAAAAAAAAAGAAAGAAAGAAAGGAAAGAAACTGAAGTAATTCTGTGTGAACTCAGGTACATATATAGAAATATATGTCAGTATAATACAATATTCAATAATAATATATTTTTAACTTTAGAATCAGAGCTGAGCTTGATTTGCTTAATAATTAAATGTATTGGAGTAACATTGGTTCAGAGGCTCATTGGGGCTCAGGTGTACATTTCTGTGATACATGACCTGTCTTTTGCATTGTGTGCCTGCCACCCAAAGCCAGGCCTTCTTCTGTCACCATATATTTGGCCCTTTTACCCTTTACTATCCTCCCAACCCCCTTCCCTCTGACGACCACCATAGTGTTGTCTGTCTGTGTCTAAGAATTTCAGTTTTATATCCCAAGAACTTGATTTTGAAAGGAAAACTAAAGAATTTCATTTCCGAGGAGATTCGCTCCCAAAAGCGAAAAACGATACGGCCTTGTCTCCCTGGGTGACTTCCCCGACCCACTCTGCACACCACAGCCAGACCGAGCTCTCGGAAGCACACTGGATAACCTCATCCTTCTGCTTCAGACTCCTGGCGGGGAGTTCACCAAAATGTTAACACCCTCGTCTCTCGGTGCCTCGGGGCTTTGAGGAAAAGAAAGGTGGACTTTTCTCATCAAAAGACTGGGCCCTGGCTTGACAAGGAGCAGGGAAGAAACTCTAGTGCAGGTTGGAAAGCTTCCAACTAAAAATAGAATTATACCTATTCCTACACGAACATTCATAGGCCGTTTTTGAAGCGGGTCGGGTGTTGCTTATTTTCAAGCAGAGGGCCTTCTCAGAGAGAGGGACTGGGCCATGCCCTGCAGAGAGAGGCCCTTTCCTGAGGGCGTGCTTTGTCCTCCCGGTCTCTACTCTGCCCCGTGCTGAAGGTAACCAAATCTTATTTCTAGCCCTGAACTCTCCCTAGACGTGTGTCATAGGTCATACTTTCCGACCAAATGCAAGTCTTCCATTTGAAGTCAACATGCTGGAAGTCACGTTTTCCATTTGTCCCCAAATATCAGGTTTCCCTTTCTGCCAGTGAAATGATTCTCTTAATTACCCAGACTTGAAACCTGAAGGGGATTCACTTATTTTTGATTCATTTCTCTTTTTCAAATTGAGGTCAATTCTGAATAACATAAAATGTACTGTTTTACCAATTTTGAAGTGTATAATTCTGCAATTTTTAGTATATTCACAAGGTTGTACAACCATCAGCACTAATTCCAGAACATTCCCAGCTCCCTAAAAAGAAAGCCCATACTTCTCAATTCCCTCCTTCCCCTGTCCCCTGGCAACCACTAATCTATATTCATGGATTTGACTATTCCAGACATTTCTATGTAGGAACAATAACATACGTGACACTTTAGGCCTGAATCCTTTCACTTAGCATAACTGTTTCAAGGTTCATCCATGTTGTCGCATTTTTTATGGCTAAATAATATCCCATTCTATGAATAGACCACATTGGACCGTTCACACTGTTATACAACCATCTCTGTCACCCACCTCCAGAACTGTTTTCATCTTCTAAAACTGACGCTTCCCATTAAATCACAACTCCCCATTGCCCTTCCCCCCAGCCCCTGGCAACCATCATTCTATATGTGTCCATGAATTTGACTGCTCTAGGTGCCTCACCTAAGTGGCATCACAGAACGTTTGTCCCTTTGTGGCTGGCTTCTTTAACTTACTGTCCTCAGAGTTCACCCATCTTGTAGCACGAGTCAGAGCCTCTTTCCTTTGTAAGGCTGAAGAGCATCCCATTGCACACACATGCCCCATTTTGTTGTTTACGCGCCCAACTGTGGATGGGCACTTGCTTTGCTTCCACCTTTGGGATATTTGGGATAATGCTGCTCTGAACACGGGTGTGCAACTCTTTTTAAAAATTGATTTGAGAGAGAGAGAGAGAGAGAAAGGGAGAAAGAGAAACCCCGGTGTACTGGGATGATGCTCACCAACTGAGCTAGCCAGCGAGGGCGAGTCCTTAATTTCGTTCCTTTGGGGTACACATCCAGAAGTGAAATTGCTGGGTCCTATGGTCATTCTACTTTTCATGTTTCAAAGAACCATTATATCATCTCCCACAGCAGCGCACCATTTTATATTCCCACCGACTGTGCATAGGGGATCCAGTTTCTCCGCATCCTCGCCTACACTTATTATTTTCTGTGATTTTGTTTGGTTTTGGTTTTCTTTTTTGATAAAAGCCATCCTAATGGATTTGAAGTGGAATGATGCCTTCTAGACAATGATTTATTCTTTTTGATAGTATTGTAAATAAAATTGTTTTCTTAATTTTGAGCTTTGTATTATTTATTGTAGTATATAAAAAAACAACGGATTTTTGCATATTGATCTCATGTCCTTCGACTTTGCTGTACTCATTTACTAGTGCTAAATGTGTGTGTGCATTCTAGGGTTTTCTGTATTTAAATTGTAAACAGATCATATCCTCTGTGGAAAAGATAGTTCGACATCTTTCTTTCCAAGCTGGATGATTTTAGTTCTTTTCTTACCTCATTACCCTGACTAGAATTTCTGATCAAATGCTGAGTAGAAGTAGGGAAAGTGGTCATTTCTGTCTTGTTCCTGATTCTGTCTTGTTCCTGATTTAGGGGGAAAGATTTCAGCCTTTCACCATGAAGTGTGATGTTAGCTGTATGGGTTTTTCACAGATCCCCTTTATCAGATGGAGGAATTTCCCTTCTATTTCTGATTTGGTTAGATGCTTTTATTATGAAAGAGTGTTGGATTTTGTCAAATGATTTTTCTGTGTCTATTAAGGTAATCATATGTTTTCCCTTTTATTCTGTAAATAAGTTCTATTACATTGTTTGTATACCACACAAGAAATGACCCAGTCTTTCATTTCTGGGACAGATCCCACTTGGTCATGCTGTATAATCTTTTTTATATGCTGCTAGATTCAGTTTATTAGTATTTTCTTCAGGGCTTTTGCATATATAGTCCCAAGGAATTTGATCTGTAGTTCTCTTCTGATGTCTTCGTCTGGTTTTAATATCCTCGTAGAATAAGTTAGGAAGTGTTCACTGGTCTTTGTTTTTTTGGAAGCATTGGTGCAGGGTTGGTGTTAACTTCTCTGAGCATTAGGTAGAATTCACCGGCGAAGCCATCTGGTCCTGGGTTTTCCTGGTTGGAAGTTTTTGTTGGTTTGTTTTTGTTTTTAATCACTGACTTGCTCTCTTTACTCTCTATAGGACCTATTCAGATTTTCTGTTTAGTCTTGGATCAGTTTTTGGTAGTTCGTTTCTTTAAATTTGTTCATATTGTATAGATTGCCTAATTTGTTGGCATACAAATTAGCATTTCACGGCGTTCTCTTTGTTTTCTAAGGGTTTCAGGGGGCATGTGTTGCCACCTCCTTCTGACTGTAAGCAGGAAGGAAGCACGCTGGGCAAAAAGCAGAAACTGCACATGATTGATTGGAGTGGTTCCGCGTGGGTGCCCTGAAGCCAGAGTTCCCAGATCCAAATACCTACCACTGACTGGCTGTGTGGCCTGGGGCCTATTACTTAACTTTTCAATGCCTCAGTGTCTTCATCTTTAAAATGGGAATAGTGATAACGATAACGCCTCTCTCTCAGACTTGTGAGAACTAAAATAATATGCAAAAAAGAAAAAAGAAAGAAATACACCAAAGATCACGTTAGACACAGCACAGAATTTAGAGCTTTGAAAACCCGCACAGGTAGGCACTATTCCAGAGGATTTCATTTCTGAAACCCTTGCTGCGCTAAACCTCTCAAAACCGCCAGGTAAAATCTAACAAACATCTCCCATTTGGCAGTAAAATAAAGAAAATATTTGAAGCTTAGAGATGCAACCACAGCACAAACGTAAAGAGGAGGGCGGAAGCTAAAGCTGGGGGCTACACCGGAGCATTTGCTCATCCACTGTTATCTAGAACATTCGTTTCAATGGCCACTTGGAGGCAGCACAGCAAGTCTCAAGTTCACGTAAGCTGAAGAGTAAAATCAGAAACCCGAACATTTATCCAGGAGCTGCAATGAATTACACACTCAGTGAATGGTTAAAAGAGACGCATATATCTGCCAAAGGACTACGGTGAAATTCAATCAATATATTAGTCATGACATTTGATACGTGGTCCAAGAGCCTCCTTTGTGAATTTTTTAGCCACGCGTGAGATTTCCACTAAGTCTGGGGGCTGAATTCAGATTTCCATCGTGTTCAACACAAACCTGAATCAAAAATTTAGTCAAACTGGTCCCGGTAGTCCCAGATTAGTAGCACCCAAGCCTCTGGCAAAAGCAAACAAATTCTCTCCACTCAAGCCCCTGAGAATTCCCACAGAGTTCCAAAGAACATTAGCTCACAATAAAAAATCACACAATAGATGAGGACACAAACTTCCTGGAGTGAGAGACAGCAGAACGACATGGAGTGGACAATCACCTGCCGAGACTTTAAATATAGGTATTAATGTTACAGGATATTAAATAGGTATACAGTCAAATTTATAGACAGGATGGTGGTTGCCGGGGGCTGGGAGAAGAGAGAGTAGTGTTTCATGATTATAAAATTTCAGTTTTAGCCCTGGCTGGTGTGGTTCAGTGGATTGAATGCCGGCCTGTGAATCAAAGGGTCTCCAGTTCCATTTCCAGTCTAGGGCGCTTGCCTGGGTTGTGGGCCAGGTCCCTGGGGTGGGAGTGGGGGCATGAGAGGCAACCACACGTTGATGTTTCCCTCCCTCTCTTTCTCCCTTCCTTCACCTATCTCTAAAAATAAATAAATAAAATTTCAGTTTTCGAAGATAAATGTTTTGGAGACAAATGATGATAATGGTTATACAACAACGTAAGTGTACATAATGCCGCCAAATCATACAAATACGGTTAAAATGGTTGATATGTTTATTCTACCACAATTTTTTTAAACTTGAAAAGATGATTATGGTTGACAATCTTTCCAGATCTGACAGAAGACACAAATGTTCAGCTTAAGGAATCACAATGAATCCTTAGTAAAACAAAACATAACTGCATATATTGGAGTAAAACCACAGATTAACCAGGAAATACTAAGGCCAGTCAAAGCAAAAAGATGTCACCTACGGGGGGGTGATAATTAGATGGACAGCTGTTTCTCAACATCTCAATGGAAGCCAGAAAAGAGAATACAATGTCATCCAGTGACTGACATGAAAAATAACCCTGCCTAAAAATGGATACCTCCATTAAAAAATCTTACAGGAATAAGGGAAAAGATAAAGAAATTCTACCTCTTTCAGGTCAAGATGGAGGCATAGGTAAACATGCCTCGCCTCCACGCACAACCATAGCAAAAAATATAACTGGACTGCAAAACAAGTGTCACTCAGAATTATCAGAAAATTGAGCTGTGTGGAAGTCTGACAACCAAAGACTTAAAGGGGCCACATTCATCTAGATGGATAGGAGGGGCAGAGAGCCACAGTGGTGTAGAGAGGTGTGGAGACAGGAATGGGTGGTCCACACCTACATGTGGTAGATAAAAATTGGGAGGGATACCTTGGGAACAAGGGATCCCAGCCCCAGACCAGCCCAGGCAGGGTCCCAGCACCAGGAAGATAAGCCCCTCCTAACTTCTGGCTGTAAAAACCAGTGGGGGTTGGGGCAGCAGAAGAAACTGCGGGATTCTCAAGAGACTCCTTTTAAAGGGCCTGCAGCAGATTTAGGACTCAAGCAGACCCACCCCCCTCTGGGATTCAGCACCAGGGCAACAGCTGGAAGAGCGCCGGTGGCATATGAGAAGGAAGTGAAGTGACCGGTAACAGGACAAGTGCCTGGAGACAGCTTCCTCCCTGGTAAAACTCCAGGGGCCAGAGAGTGGCCAGTCCCATCTCTGAGCCCTTCCCCATAGAGAGCCACAGAGCAGTGACACAGGTTGCCTCACCCAGAGATTACCTAAAGCTCAGCCCTATTCAACTTAACAGGTGTGCTTTTCTGCAATAGGCCAGGCTACCAAGACAGAGAGTCAAAGCAGCTCTACCTGATACACAGAAGCAAACACAGGACAGCTGCCAAAATGAGGAGACAAAGTAATATGGTCCAAAGGAAAGAATAGAACAAAACTCCAGAAAAAGAACTAAATGAAATGGATGGATATAAGCAACCTACAAGATGCGCAGTTCAAAACACTGGTTGTCAGGATGCTCCAGAAACTCACTGGGTACTTCAACAGCATAAGAAAGACCCAGACAGAAATGAAGATTGCATTAAGTGAAATAAAGGAAAATCTACAGGGGACCAACAGTGGAGGGGATGAAGCCGAGAATCAAATTAATGATTTGGAACACAAGGAAGGAAAAAGCATTCAATTAGAACAGCAGGAAGAAAAAAGAATTCAAGAAAATGAGGATAGACTTAGGAACCTCTGAGACATCTTTAAACATGCCAACATCAAAATCATAGGGATCCCAGAAGGAGAAGAGGAAGAGCAAGAAACTGAAAACTTACTTGAAAAAATGAAATAAAACTTCCCTAATTTGGTGAAGGAAATAGACATACAAGCCCAGAAAGCGCAGACCGTCACAAACAAGGTGGACCCAAAGAGGACCACACCAAGACACATCATAATTAAAATACCAAAGGTTAAAAATAAAGAGAGAATCTTAAAAGCAGCGAGAGAAAAGCAGAATCACCTGCAAAGGAGTTCCCATAAGACTGTCAGCTGATTTCTCAAAAGAAACTTTGCAGGCAAGAAGGGACTGGCACAAAGTATTCAAAGTGATGAAAAGCAGCGACCTACAACCTAGATTACTCTATCCAGCAAAGCTATCATTTAGTAAAAGGTAAAAGACTTATGTGATCTGAAGAGAAACCAGAATATAAAAAGCTATCATTTAGAATTGAAGGGCAGATAAAGTGCTTTCCAGACAAGAAAAAAACTAAAGGAGTTCGTCATCACCAAGTCATTATTATATGAAATGCTAAAGCGAGTTATATAAGAAAAAGAAGAAGATCAAAATGATGAACATTAAAATGGCAATAAATTCACTACTATCAATAATTGAACCCAAATAAACTAAGCAAACAAGCTGAACAGAAACAGAATCATAGATATGGGGATCCTTTGGAGGGTTATCAGCTGGGAAGGGAAAGGGGAAGAATGGGGGAAGAGGTGCAGAAATTAAGAAGCACAAATTGGTAGGTACAAAACAAACAAGGGGATGTTCAGAAAAATATAGGTAATGGAGTAGCCAAAGAACTTACATGCATGATGCATGGACATGAACTAAGTGGGAGGTATTGCGGGAGGGAAGGGGGGGTACCGGGTGGAGGAGAGAAAAGGGAGAAAAATTGTGACAACTGTCATAGCATAATCAATAAAATATAGCTTTAAAAATTCTAGGTAATGAAAAACTAGAATTTTACTAACAAATACTAAATGAGTTTCTAAAAAAGACATTTGGAGAAGAGGTGAATTATGTCCCAGAAAAAGGTTTGAAGGGCTAGAGGAAGAATCAGCAAACAGTCTAACAAATATGTAGGTAAATCTCAAAAAACAATTGGCCATATAAAGCAATAATAAAAACTGGTCACTTATGAGATGAAAACAAACAGAACTATTAACAGCAATGGCCCAAGAGCTGGGGACACTGGCCTGAGTGACCTAAGCTTCCTTGTAGTGTTAGAGGAAAGATAACTGTATAAATTAGCATTAGTCTATAGTAGGTAAATTAGGCACAGGAGAATGTCTAGGGTAATCACTATAGGAAAAGAACGTCTACTAAAGGAGGGGAAGAGAAATAAGGAGAGGAAAAATCTCAATCCAAAAGAAAACAAGACGGGGGTGGTGAATAATGAAACAGAAATAGAGAGTCCAAATGAAGATGAAAGAAATGAATCTAAATACAACAGAACTTACAACAAATGGGTCAAATTTTTTGGGTTAAAAGCCAAATATGAAGGATTTTTTAAAAAAATAAGGTATTTTCAACAAACTTGATGAAAGTGATTATGTATAAAACATAGTCCCAGCAAGTGCAGATTATACTTGCACATAAATTAAACTTATACTAGGTCACAAATTAAATTCTAACATATTTAAAATAATCAGTGCCATATAGACCATGTTCTCTGAACACAGTGCAATTAAATCACACACCAATATGAAAGATAATTTTTAAAAGTATTATTTGACATTTCGAATTTGAAAATATTGAGGCTTCAGTGATTAAATAATAATGATGAAAATACATATTGAAATTTATGGAATCAGACTAGACCAGTATTTAAAAGGTAATATACAGTGTTTATTTCCTTTATGAGCAAGAAAAAAAAGGCAAAAAAAAAAAATCAGTGAGTTAATGAACTAACTTAAGAAGTTAGAAACATAGCAATTAAAACAGATGCAAAGAATTGGAAGGCAGGAAATCATTTATTCATTAATTAAGCTAATACTTATTGAGCACCCACTATTAGGCATTGAAAATAAAGCATTGATCTAAATAGTCTTTGTCTTTATGGAACTTAGACCCTCTATGACCAAGTGTGGAAATAAGCACAAGACTGACCGTCAGGAGGTTTGCATTCTAGTCCCGGCTGGTCTAGTAACCACCTGTAAGTCTTTGGGTAAATTATTTATTCCTACTTTACCTCCCTTTCCTTCTCTGGAAAGGAAATCATATCTGTCTTATCAATTATGTGATATAATCAAATGGAATCCAATTACATAAACAACGTTTTGGAAAATTAAAAGCATTATTCAAATATAAAATGACTGTTATTAATATTTAAACCATCCACATTCCATTTGCAATTGCTGCCCTCCTAGTCTTGGAGCAGTGCAATGGCAGCTTGATTTACAATGTTCCGTCTTTGAATTGGCTAAAGACCATGAAATGGGTCTAGTGTCAAGGTCGCTTCAAGTCTGAGTGCTGGGTCACCTGATGCTGTGGAACCAAAGCCCACACTATAGCATGAATCGCTAAGTCTGCTCTCAGGTGCGCCTTGCATTCCCGCAGCCCTCAGCAGTGGGATGTCCACGTGCTACGACATACTTGTCGGTTGTCCTGCCCATCACTTCAAGATCAAAGATCCTTGGCACATAAAACACTGAATTCAAAATTGCCTCACAGAGTAGTCCGTTTTTGATTTGACGTCCTTTGACAGTGCACCTCTTGTGTGCTGGGGAATAGTCTAGGCACTGAAAATTCAGAAATTACAATTTAGTGGGTAAAGCTGACAAAATTGCCTAGCGTCCTCTCAATACAGTTAAACACATGAAATCATGAAAAGGACACCCCCGGTCCCACTCAAGCCCCCCCCCCCCATTCTACTTCGCACTTTCCTGAGAGCTGGGCCAACGAAGAGAATGAGAGCAGGAGAGGTGACCCTGGTTTCATTTATTGGTTTTCTATTTCTAGGTCCTGGGACACTTGCTGATACTCTGTACATTCTTAAGGAACGCTTGCGTTAATGAATAAATGGAGTAGGCAGGTCAGAAAGAAAGAAGGCTTTGGTAGCAGGCGCATGGTACAGGATAAATACTTGTCACTTGCCTTGGAAACCAAGAAAGATGAATCTAACCAACTCGTCTCCATTCTCCCAAACCCTTGCCAATCCTCTCCCACCTGCCTCAGGACCTGTCTCCTCACCAGCTCCACGTCTTTGTTCCTCGTGTGAAAAAACGGCACCGGAACTCTGGCGGAAGTCAGATCCAAGACGGTTGCCGCTCTCTGAGTGCCCATCCTCCACTTGATTGAGCTGTGCCCTGCACCCAGTGAATAAGGCTGACTTGAGAGGACCATGTCCCAAAGGAGAGCCTGGGCATTGCATCTTCAGAGCTCCTCCCTGACCCAGTTGTCCATTTTGGATGGACGACCTGGGGACCAACTGGTGGCTATTACTGATTTCCTACGTGGCAGAAAAGCAGACCGTATGCACATTGGGAAAGGTTGGCGGGGAGGGCGGTTCACACGCTCAGGCCAAAACCAGAGTGAACGAGCAGAGTTTAACTCAATCACAGAGCATTACTATTCTCTCCTATTGCTCACAACTGTTGTTGAATTTTTTGTGTGATTTCTCCTCATTTGTGGGAGTTTCTGTTAGTGGGAATCTTTTTCTTGTGTATATTGTGTGTGTGTATACACATAATTTGATAAGGGCCTGAGTCGGGTCAATTCTATCAGAAATGGGTCTGAAATTGATCCATTCTCTCCATCCTCACGGCTAGAAATTTAAAAACAGTTTTGTGAATACAGTAAATTGAGAGGCAAATAGATAAACGTAACGCTAATCACTTTGGGTGGTGAGCAGTAACATATCCACACTTATGTCCATCAAATTTTCTGAACCAAAATCAAGATAAGTGGTCTGAAAACGGGGCAGATGTTGTGAAATTGGAAAACACCTTTGAAAATATGAGTTATTGTGTCCCATATACCTATGCCCCATAACCATCCCATGACCATCTCATCACCACCTCAGACTAACATGCCAATACCCCTTCCTCGATCCAAACCCACTGTCATGTGTCAAGTGAGATTTATCCGTTGTCGACCCAAGAAAAGTCATTGCTTTTATATCATTATTTCAGCCTCTACCTGGGTCAGAAAACCTATATCTCTCTTTCATTCTTACAGCTAGACTGGGGGATTCAAGCCAAAACTGGCCTTGTTCTACTGTGGGCTTTATTTGTTTTACTTCCTGGAATTGTTATTTGCTGTCTTTGCTTTACTGCCAGTTCTCAAGTATTTGGGGGAAACCCCAAATGAGCCCATCTGCGCCTAGCCTTGTGCTAGCAGCTATTGTTCGGAAAGTACAATTGATTAGCCTCTCGCTATGTATGAGGCACTGACTAAAGCGCTTTGGATGCATTCTCTCTCTCGGTTCTCACAAGACTTTACAAATGACATTATTACGATGTCGATATTGTGGGTAAGACTAATGCCTAAAGATACTGAGTCACCTACACAGCAAGTAAGTAGCAAAGCCAAGATTTAAACTCAGGATTAAATGAGTCTGAAGTCTGTGCCGTTAACAACACGCAGTTTACGGTCTACCTGGGGAGATAAGACATTCATGTGCAAAAATCAATGGAAAACAGCATTCATTAAAATGCCAAAATGTGGCTCCTTAAGTTACAACTTATGGTGGTTCTCGAAGACCAGATTGAGATTTGTTTTCCTGAGCCCCATGGGACATACAGGAGGGAAGTATCTGAGTTTTACAACAAAATAAGAGTTTACAAGAGCCCTGAGTTGTATACAATCGATAAATCCAATGATGGAATGTGTACGGTGGCAGACAAGAGTGCTAATAACTGATATTTTTCAAATACTTTACAGTTTACAGAGCACTACCCCATTTATCATGTCATGTCATCTTCACAACAATCCTGTAAATTACAAATTATCTCATTTTCCAAGTGAGGACAAAGCACTGCTTGAGTAGCTTGCCCCACGTCACCGAGTCACGTTCCAAACTGATCAGTATGCAGACCCAGAGCTAGATGGTCGCCTCTTGCCCTGACATTTTCTGCTACGCCTCACTGCCACCCCCGACTCAGGCAGCCCAATAGCCAGTCTGACTGCTTTTCCTAGAAGCCTTCTTACCTGACCGCCTCCTGGTCCTTGTGTCCCACTGGAGCCCCTTCCATCAGTCCAACTGCTGGTCTCCTTTACCAACTGCCATGGAAGCCTGCCACAGCCACATTCCACGCAGCCAGCCCTTCTACCTCTGGACATAGGGGCAGACAGCTGGACGTACCCATGAAGACTTGGCCTCCTAAAACTCATGATTATCCTGTTTTTCCTGCAACAAATTTTGCACCATAAATCAAGGAAAAGCTGGGTGTTGGGCCCTGGCTGGTGTGGCTCAGTGGGTTGGAGCATTGTCCTGTAAACCAAAAATTCACGGTTTCGATTCCTGGTCAAGGAACATGCCTGGCTTGCATGTTCGGTCCCCTGTTGGGACACGTTTGGGAGGATGATTGATGTTTTTTCACACCTCCGTCTCTCTCTCTCTTTCAGAATCAACAACTATATCCTCAAGTGAGAATTGAAAACAAAAATAAAGCTCATTGTTGGGTGGCTTTCCAAACCTTTGGACAGTCTGAAATTTTAACTGGGACAAATACTGAAATTTCGGGAGCTCTGTGAGGGATGGTCTTGTTACCTCTTCCCTCTCCCTGAGCTCGCCATCATAGATAGCCTAACCTCTCTGTGGCCTATAAATACTTATCGAGCACCTGTGAGATGTCGGGGACTATACCAGTTTCTGGAAATGCAGCATGGAACAACACAGAAAAGTACCTACTCTCACGAACCCTGTATTCTAGGAGGCAGAGTCAGATTAAGTACGTAACGCGCCAGATGATGACGACCAGGCTGAAAAATAAAAGGGTTAGAAAATGAATGGTCGAACGGGGCCTGTTTTTAAAAGGTTGGCCAGGGAAGACGGCTTTAATGAGGTATCCAAATGCAGTGAGGGCACAAGCAAGGTCGCCTGGCTCTGCAGGGGAAGGGCTTTCCAGGCACAGAGAACGCCGTGCCGAAAGCATTCAAGGAATGGCAGGAGGCCAGCGTGGCTGCAGCAGAGAGAGCAGAGGGGAGGCTGGCAGGAGATGAGGTCCCAGAGCCAGTCGGGGGCGGGTTTTGAAGTGCCTTGAAGACCCAGAGGAAATTGCTGGGGTTCAAGCACTTACCCTCACTCAGACACACTGAAAGGCCATTTTAGGCCCGGACTGCTGGGTGCTGAAAATACAAAGAAGAAGAGGACCAAGTCCTAACAGCCAAGTTTAGAGTCTAATGGGAAGCAGAGACAAGGAAGTGGGCCACTGTATCACCGTGTGATAAGTACTCTGATCAGGCTCAGCACAGACTGGGGACATCAGAGAAAGCGACATGTAAATCTCTGCTGTCCGACGCTGCACATTGACCCCACTAGCCACATCGGGTTATCAAGCCCTCGAAATGTGGCTATGATGGCTGAGGAACGGAATTTTACATTTTATTCAGGTTAATGTAAAATGGAGGGAATGGGCTAAATTATCCCCAAGCCCCCGTCTCCCTGAGTGATTCTAGGAATCTGAGCTATTATCTGTCTGGGGTTCATGGTCGTGGGCCTCTGAGGCGTGAAATATCTCCGGGTCCCACCGAAGGAATCATTGGCTAGGATGGGGAGGCACCTGTGGCCAGGAGGCCTCCCCAGCATTCCCCAGCCATCCTTGGCTGCATGGGGAACTGTACTACCTCCTCCAAAGCCTCCAAATTCCCCCACTTTTTGACATTTTTGAAGCCACTGGTGTATCTGTGGGAAGTGGAAATTCAGAGGTCTCCCTGGAAGGTTCTGATTAACAAGAAGCATTAAAAAAAAATCTTTTCCCACTTAGAGGAGGAGCCTCTGTGGTTAGAGAAAAAATAAAGCAAAGCATAAAATGTCAGGGAGGAAACTCCTGAGTGCTGCATACTGAGTGTGTGGTGTAGGGAAGCTTCTTAATTTCCCGGAGGGCATGCAAACCTTTGCCAACCTAAGCTTCATGATGGCACGTGGATGCCAGTGTCCTAGGAGCAAACGGTGGCCGGCACCCATCTCTCACCCCCACGGCAGCGTTAAGGCTGGTCAGTGTGGCAGACCTTCCCAGAAGCCAGCTCTGAAACCAAGGGCTGAAACCAAGGTGAATTGGTGGCAATTCACCTCTTGCTCTTCTCTCATACCCTACAGCCTGTGCACCTTAAAATATACCTAAATTGAAACTATATTGAAATTGAAAGGGACTTCAAGGTCAAATCAAGGCCAAATGAGGCGCAGCAGTTCGCTCTTTGGACACTTAGCAAAATGGCTTTGAATCGCGCACTTTTTCGTGTGCCTCTGAATCCAATTGGTTGTAAACCCTGAATGACCATTATTTTGGGGCCTGCTGCTTGGTACTCAGTATGTTCATTTATGAGTGATGCTTTTTGACATGACTTCTAACAGAATGTGTGGGTTTTTGACACCCAGATTATTTCTAGTTCAGCAGTAGAGAAAGGCCTGGGTGCAGCTGAAGCTGTACCACCCATCAGTCTATCTTGATTCTGATTGGGCTCTGAATACATGTGATGTCTGTACTAGTCCAGAAAGAGTAGGGTAGCCAACTGTGGTGGTTTGCCTGGAACTGAAGAGGTTTCTGGCACACGGGACTTTTGGTGCTAAGACCAGGAAAGTCCAAACCCCAGGAGATCGGGATGAGTTGGTCTCCCCGGGAAATGACCAGGGCTGGCCTGAAACAAAGATGGTCCTATGTAGGTGTCTATGAGGCAAGATTCAGACCCTGGTTTTGTTTGAAAGTTTGCTATACTGTTTTCTTGAATTTGGTAATAAGTAATGGTGTGGAGCTACAGAAAAATGAATTTCTAGAGACGTCAACGGGGTAAGCACATAGACTCCAGAATAAAAAATAAATCACAAGAACGTAAGGCCTATAAGAGCAAGAACCATGATTGATGTATCCCTATCACAAACTACAGAGCATTACGCAGAGCAGATATCCAGCAATTCTGCACTAAATAAACGAGTAAGCAAACTAATGAGTAAAAATAATTCAGCTCTGGCTCTGTCATTACTAGCTGTGTGTCAATCAAGTTAATAAACTTTTGAAAGTCCCTGTTTCTCCATCCATAAAATGGGGATAATAATAATTAGCTACTTTACAGTTGTATTGGGCGGATTTGTGTCCCTTCAAAATACAAATGTTTAAATCCTTATCCCATATTTGGAGGTAAGGTCTTTAAAGAGGCAATTAAGGTGGACTTGTGCTCTCTCTCTCTCTGGAGAGAGAGCACCTTTCCCCCTCTCCTTCTCCCAGGAACCTTTTCTTTGGCTTTCTTTCTCCTAAGCACCAAGGGTCCTTCTTTTGCCTCCATGACTTGTTTCGTGAGCCCACACAGCCCATCTGGCACACTTTTTCCACAGTTCACTTCTTCTACCCCTGTGACTTTCTAAATAAACTTTTGCTTGTATTCGAGTCTTGGCTCTAAATTCTTTCTTAGCCCAAACTCAAGGACCAAGGTCTAACCATCTGGTGCTGTCCACCATTAACTTTCTGGTGCCATGACTCAGATGGTCTCATGGGGCTTGGGGAGAGGAGAAAAAGGAGGTAATTAAGTTAAAATGAAGCCATTATCATGGGTCCTAATCCAATCTGACTTATAAGAAGAGGAAATTTAGAGCCAGAGAGAGAGCAGACGCGTGTACACATTGGTGAAGGGTCATGTGAGGACACAGCAAAAAGACAGCCCCATCTGCAAGCCAAGGAGGGAAAGGTCTCAGAAGAAACCAAACCTGCTGACCCCTTGATCTTGGACTTCTAGCTTCTGGAACTGTGGGAAAAATAAATTTTTGTTGTTTAAGGCCACCCCCCACCCCGAGTCTGTCTGTGCTACTTTGTTAGGACAGTATGATAATACAAATCACTTAGCACGTGAATTCTTAGTAAGGATTTCTTGTTCTTATTATTTACTACTAATAAAAATACCTGTGGAGGGCTGAAAAAATATATATGTACAAAAACATACCAAAGGGATCAGGAGAAATATTGTCCACTCTGGAGGATCTGTGGGGGCAGAGAAAGCAGAGGTTGCCCTGCATACTGACCACCATAGTGGGATCACAAAAGAGTTCATCAGTGTTTTAGTAAACAACCCTCTAGCTCAGGGCTTCTCAAGCTGTAAGGTGCACATGAATCACCTGAGATCTTGGTAAAAGGCAGATTCCGAGTCAGTGGGTCTGGGGCAGGGCCTGAGAGTCTGCATTTCTTTTTTTAATAGTATTATTTTTTCTATTACAGTTTATGTTCAGTATTATTCTGTGTGAGTTTCAGGTGTACGGCATAGTGGTTAGGTGATCATGTACTTTACAAAGGAGTGGTCCCCGAGGGTCTGCATTTCTAACGAGCTCCAAGTTAGTTCTCATACCATTGGTCAGAAGACCACACCAGGTGATTTTTAGTCCCAAGGCGGGCTATAAAATATGTGGATGCATAAGACAAAACAAAATATCTCAAGTGGCCAGAAAATACTCTCTAAACTGCATCTTGTAGCCATACATTCTGACTAGAGTCTGCAGTGCCATTTAAGTAAATGTATAAGTTGAGCCGTAGAGTTAAGGAGTTCAGGCAGGTAAAGTTATTTGGAAAATTCCTGGAGAATAAAAGGAAGGCATTTGATTTGGCAAAGGAAATGGAGAAAGCACACGCTACAGACGCGCTCTGGGCTAAAGTGACTTTTGATAGGTGGTGTTCAGGGTGTCTTTATTTCCATATGCAAATAAGGACAGGAGTGGCCTTTGCCACTCCTTTGAAGGGGTGCAGGGGAGGAAGGCGTGGGTGTGTTGATGGCACTGTTTGCTACCAGCGCACTAATGTTTGGTTTCCTTATCTTTGGAGAGTGTAATGGGTGTTGGTGCCAGCGTGGAGGCCACCTGATCTCAATCAGACTGTGAAGTCATTAACAAAGCTCCCAGGAGGCAGGCCTCCCTGGGGGCCTGCAGCCAGCGCTTTGGGAAGAGGGCCTGCAGCGTGGAAGGACAGACTTGGCCTTGGGTTACTAGGTAACCTCAGAAAAACATCTTTAAGAGAGCCCCCAAGTGTGCATCGGCAGGGCCTACTGCTCTCCCTTTGCCCCCAAGAAACAGTCCCAGGTACCTGATCCCACGCAGGTCAGATTTTCTTGTCCCCCCGAGACCCAGGAATTACCCCCGGGCAAACAGGTATGGATCCAGCAACTGGGCGAGCTTGTGTTTTTAGTTTTTCTGGAGTTGGAGGTGGAAAGATGGGTTGAGAAGGAGAAGGAGAAATCTCAGCCCCTGTAAATTTGGATTAATCAACTGACACCTGGGTATTCTCTTGCAGGAATCCAGAATTTCTTGAAAGGTAAAGCTGTCCTGATGACCACCCCCTAAGGGTAATTTCTCCCTGAATAGATTTGGAGGACTTCATTCAAACTGTAGCATCAAATATATTATTGTATTTAGCAGATGAGGAGCTTGGATTTTGGTAGTTTATTAGCTGCTTGGGCGAGTCACTGAGCCTCAGTAAAGTCTCAATTTCCTGTATTTACAAAATAATACCATATATTTCCAAGTAAATCATGGATTAAATGAGAGATAAAGTATGTAAAGTGTTTAGCTTTTATTATAATTTCTTCTTTCTTTACTTATCACATTGATTTTCTTATTTTATTTTATTTTTTAAATATGTTTTATTGATTATGCTATTATGGTAGTCCCAGTTTTTCTCCCTTTGCCTCCCTCCAGCATCCCCTCCTGCAACCCTCACCCCCTTAGTTCACCTCCATGGTTCATGCATATAAGTTCTTTGGCTACTCGATTTCCTGTACTATTTTTAACATCCCCCAGTCTATTCTGTAGCTACTAATTTGTACTTCTTAATCCCTGCACCGTTTCCTCCATCCCTCTCCTTCCCCTTCCCCTTCCCAACTGATAACCCTCCCAATGATCTCCATATCTATGATTCTGTTTCTGTTCTGCTTGTTTGTTTCATTTGATTTTTAGATTTGGTTGTTGTTAGTTGTGAACTTATTGCCATTTTAATGTTCATCATTTTGATCTTCTTCTTTTTCTTAAGTCAGTCCCTTTAACATTTCGTATAATAATGGCTTGGTGATATGAACTCCTTTAGTTTTACCTTGTCTGGGAAGCAGTTTATCTGCTCATCCATTCTAAATGACAGCTTTGTTGGATAGAATAATCTAGGTTGTAGGTCCTTGCTTTTCATCACTTTGAATACTTTGTACCAGTCCCTTCTAACTTGCAAAGTTTCTTTTGAGAAATCAGCTGATAGTCTTATGGGAACTCCTTTGCAGGTGACTCTCTGCTTTTCTCTTGCTGCATTTAAGATTTTCTCTTTATCTTTAATCTTCGGCATTTTAATTATGATGTGTCTTGGTGTGGTCCTCTTTGGGTCCACTTTGTTTGTGACTGTCTGTGCTTCCTGGACTTGTATGTCTATTTCCTTCACCAAATTAGGGAAGTTTTCTTTCTTTTTCATTATACAACTGCGAGCTCCAAACAGGTGTAGGGGCTGTGGTTATTTTCTTTCCCTTCCCTCCCCCCATCTCAAAATCTCCTACAGTGCTTCTCACTTAGATGACATTTAAATGAACATCTCCTATACGCCAAATAAACGACACAGTCCTTGCCCTTCGGGAGCACACAGTTTCTTAGACAGACACAGAGAATTCAACAAATAAGTACAATCAAGCATCCTAGATGCCCTGACAAATGCCTAAATGGGCAAAGACCAACAAAGCAGAGCCTGTTTACTTTTAGTTTGGAGACTAACATAAGAAAAGTGTTCAGGAGCTCCCGGGTTGGTGAACATTTGGAGATTTAGGGAGAGTGGCACCCGCAGAGTAGACAGGGAAGCCCCACCCCCTTTCCCCATACCTCACCCTTTGCCTCTCTTCCATCTGGCTATTAAAAAAAACAGTAATCTAGACTGCTGACTCACTCTCTTTTACAAGTACCTGGCCAGCCCCATAGTCTTGGCCATGCATGCGGTTGGGCTCCTGCAAAAACCACAGCCAGGCCAAGTGTTCTGGAACAGACTAAGGATTTATGCTCACTGCCCAGGCTATCACAACCATAAGCATGTTTGTAGATCCATTTCACCTTTCATCATCAACCTGCTCCCATCAAGAAAGAAAATCAAACTGGCCAGGACTCAGGACAAAGCTTGTGCACGAGTGTCTGCCGAAGGCCTGTGGACAGGAGGACCTGAAGTCTAATCTCTTCTCTCTCACAATAAGGAAAGTGTCGAAGTGTCTAACCAGCCACATCAGAACTTCTAGAGAGTGTTGGGTGGGTAGAACTCAACAAGCATGACTTTGAACTACTACCTTAAGTAAGAAGGCACTGAACCACTCTTGAAAATTAAGGAATGGGAACAGTTTTGTCTACCAGGCAAAATGACTCCAACACACAGATAAATAAAGTGAAGAAGGATGCATGCTGAAAGAAAAAAAAAAAGAGAGACCCCCCCCAGCTGGTGTAGCTCAGTGGATTGAGTGTCAGCCTGTGAACCAAAGAATCACCTGTTCAATTCCCCAGTCAGGGCACATGCCTGGGTTGAGGGTCAGGTCCCCAGTATGGGGCGTGCAAGAGGCAACCACACTTTGATGTTTCTCTCCTTCTCTTTCTCCCTTTCTTCCCTTCTGTCTAAAAATAAAATCTAAAAAAACATTTTTTAAAAGTAAGTTGTAAGAAGAAAGAAAGAAAGAAAGAAAGAGAGAGAGAGAGAAAGAAAGAGAGAGAGAAAAGAAAGATTCAGAGAGAGTGTGTTTGAACTGAGTCTTGAGAAAGGAGAATTGGCCACGTGTCCTAGAGGGTGTGTCTGAGCGCAGTCCTGTGTATGGGCACAGGATAGAAGGGAAGGAGGAAAGTGTATGGATCGGTCACCAAGCAAAGGGAGAATCTTAAGCAGAAACAGGCAACAGCCTGGCTTGTTTGGGAATCTGGAAGAGGTTTGGAGTTGCCAAAATATTTAATGTGGAAGGGAGGTGGTAAGGTATAAGAAAAGGTTCTGTAAAACTAGATCAAGACCAAATCAGAGATCTTGTAAGCTATGCTTAAAGATTTAGACTTGACCATGAGGGCAATGAACAGCTAGTAGAGGGGAGCGGCATGATCAGATGTACCTGTCAGGCTGTTTTAGCAAAACCTTTTCTTTTAGGTTGCAACAATGATTTCTTTTCAATGGGAAAAAATTTTAGAGACCAGAAGAACAAGATCACTTATAATGAATCTCACTACCCATATACGACTCAGTAGTCTAGGGTATGTCTTCCTGAAGAAAATAAGAGGGAAAGGGAGTTGATGTGGACTGAGTACCTAGTGATAGGGGAACTCAAGAGTTAAAGATTTTAGCTGTAGTTATAGTTGATATGCTTAAGTGATTAATGCATGTGGAAAGCTGTTATTCTAAGAACTGGAATGCATGACCTTCTTGACTCCGGGAGGCCAACAGCAATTCTACCTTTGTGCCCCAGGGGGTCTGCAAGCCTTTGACTGACAAGATGGTCTCTGAGCCATTGTATTCTAAGGAGGGAATATCCTTTGATGCAGTGATACAGGTAAAGAATTGTTGACCAGCAGATAAATACTAGGAAAATCACTGGCTGGACTGCAACTCTTATCTGATTAACCTTTTTTCCAAACCCCTCACCTACCCTTTTCTTCTCCTTATAAAAAGGTCAGCTCAAGATGAGTTGTTAAGATGTTTTTTTGAGAGTACATAACCTACCGTCTTCTCAGGTCCCTAGTATCTGAATAAAGAACCCATAAAGAGTCAATCCTTGTCTCTACTGGTCAGTTCTGGTAGTGACAGGCAACATGAACTCCAATTTTCCATGTTCACCTGTATCCATCAGGTGATTTATGTCACTGACGGTGATATTAAGGTTCACTGCTCCAGGTAGGCCACAGCCAGAGTGTTGTAAGGAGGACCTTGGAGGAAAGGAACTGACCCAACCTTGTGTCACTAGGTAACCTAAGATGAACACCTTTACTAAAATGCCTAATATCTGCAACACCAAGTCCCCATGCTCACACGATGCTCCACTGGGCAGATGAGATGGGACATGTGGGTGTGTGGGGGCGGGAAGAAGCAACTTTGGAAAGAGGAGATGAGGATAAAAGTTCTCTCTGAGATGCCTGTGAGACACATAGCGGGCATATAGGTTTGGTACTCAGGAGAGAAATCTGGGCTGGAACCAAACATTTTAGAGTCAATGTTTATATTAGAATTAAAGCTTTGAGACTAGGCAACTGTGCACCAGGTTAAGAAAGAAGGGAGATGACTAAGAAAAGAACCCTGGCGAAATGACAGATTTGAAGAGGCAGATCAAAGGAAACCCCTCCAGGGTTTGTGCAGGAGGGTCAAAGAAGAACCGGGAAAGAAAAACATCCTGGAATGTATCAAGTGTCAGATGTCACAGAGTCCAAGCAAGATGAGCAGTGACGGAGGACAGGGGGGTTGACCATTTAGCAGCAGGAACTTGGGCAGAGCAGTTCCCGAAAGGGTGGGGAAGCCTGACCACAGCAGGTGGGAGAATGGATGGAAGTGGACAACGAATGCAGGCCAGACTTTTGGAGAGCTTGACTGTGAAGGCAGATGCTTTGTGTTTGATTAATTTGTTCTGAGAGACCGGGGAAAATGACACTTGATTTTTATGAGGAAAATGTGCCAATGGAGGCTGAATATAGAGACCGGGAAGGGGTAGGGATTAACCAAGGGGTCAAAGTTCTAGAGCAGTTTTTCTCAACCAGGAATAGTCAATGTCTGAAGACATTTTGGGTTGTCACATCTGGCTTGGGGAAGCTGTTACTAGTTTCTGATGGATGGAGGCCAGGGATGCTGCTCAACCTTTTACAATGAAAGGGGCAGCCCCCCTCCACACAACACAACAAAGAATGAACTGACCCAAATGTCAATAGTGTCAAAGAAGAAGAAAAACATACCAAGAACGCAAATGATACGGTTAGCTGCCATCTGATGTCATCAAGTAAATATTTGTAGAATAAATAAATGAATTAAAATTTTCATCTGGAAACCATATAACTTAAGCATAGCATGAAAAATTCAAATACTATGTAGATACTGCAGACTCAGAGATAAGATACAGGCTTATTTATACTCTTAAGCTTTGGATAAAATCATGTTGCCTTGAGAATTAGGGGAAGGTTTGGAAGATGGGCATGGCAGAAGGAAATTGACATTTATTGAGTGTCTACTGTATGCCAAGCACTTTATATAGTTGTGTGACTTAATACTCCCTACACTCCAGTGAGTGAGGTATTAGCTCTATTAATTGAGAAAGCAACGTACTTCCAGGGGTGATGCCTACTTGTCCAAGGTCATCCATCTAGTGAAAAATGGTACCAAGGTTTAAACCCACTTATGTCCCATTCTAAAGCCCAAGTTTTCTCCACTATACTGTGCTATCTTTGTGCTTTCACCAAGTCAAGTGATGTCTCAGCCTTGAAGGGTGAGCAGGAATTTGCCAAACAAAGAGTTGAAAAGAGGTGAACAGGGGCATTCCGGATGTTGTGGGGCGCATATAAAGGCTGTGCGGTGTGGAACTGCCTAGCTGATGACGCTGTGCGGCTGAAACAAATGGTGCATGGCCAGGGCAGGGGCGGGCGTGGAAGCTGGCACGAAGCGGGGATTAGTGCTACGTCCTCTACACAGCTAAGTTTTACCCGAAAGGCAGTCACTCTTCCTTTTAGCCTTTCCTGATGCTATTCAACCAACAGAGCCTCCCCGCCCTGCTTTATATGGCTTTCCTGTGGCCCAGTGCTGAATTTCCCGTATTCCACGCACAGAGGTGTCTAAACGTTGGTGTAGGGTTTAGTCAATCTTTTCCTTTTCTACGGTAGCAAAAACCCACTATGCAGCTTACAACTCCCGTGACTGAGACGTCTTACAAGGCAAAATGACTTATTGATTAATGTGGGACTGCTTAAGCGCCTGTCCAACAGCACTGGGCACACCACATAAAACTAAGGCTGTAAAGAGGCCGCTCTGACTTGTTAACTGCAATGCCACATAAATGTCACCCTCTGCGCGGACTTTGTAATAGTTTCTTAAAAAATAAAAATAAGATGTACTCAGTTGTACTTCCTGAGGCATTTCCTGTTTACAGGCTGTGTGTTCTAACAGCTGCGTCAGAAAGCATGACCTAAGTGAGGACTTTCAGATCACATTGCCCTTTGAAGCTCCTGGGTGCCAAGCTGGGGGATTACTCCCACCCAGGCCAGAGCCCGTCTCCTGGCCCGGATCCTAGCTGTTCTGGGTTCCCAGCTGCTGCAACCACACAGTCCTATAATGACGGCAAGAGGACGAAGTGTGTGTGTGGAGAGGTCTGGAGTCCCCTCTGTCTACGTGAAATGTGTCATTTCTCAATAATTGGAAAGGCAAGAAAAAAATGATTGCCACAAAGTATTTTGCAGGGATTCCTGTATTTCCTGGTCATGGAGCAGAGGTTGCCAGTCACGGACCCACACTGGTCCTCTAAACGCTCCCCCGATCCCCCACCCCCAGTGTCTCTCCCCGTTCTAGAAAAGTGCAAAAAGGCAAGAGGGCACATCCGTTCCATAGGTGCACGTGCACCCAAAAAAATCCCTTTTTATTAATACAGTCATTTTATTTATGGTTTGCAGTCTTTTTTGTGTTTTTTATTTTTCAGCTATACTTTACTTCCAGTGTTATTTTATATTGGTTTCGGATGTATGGTATAGGGGTCAGTCAATCGTATACTTTACAAAGTGGATCCCCCTGGTATTTCCAGTACCGACCTGGCACCGCACATAATTATTACAATGTTATGGCGTATATTCTCTGTGCTGCACTTTACATCCCCACGACTATTTTGTAACTGCCAATCTGTACATCTTAATCCCTTTACCCCTTTCACCCAGACCCCCAACCCCTTCCCATCTGACAGGTAGCTGTCAGCCTGTTCTTTGTATCTTTGGGTCTGTTTCAATTTCGTTTGTTCATTTATTTTGTTCTTTAGATCCCACATATAAGTGAAATCGTACGGAATGTCTTTCTCTGCCTGAATTATTTCACAGAGCATAACACCCTCTAGGTCCATCCATGTTGTCACAGATGGTAAGATTTTATACTTTTTTATGACCAAGTAATATTCCGTTGTTAATACAGTCCTTTTAAGCACAATTTATCACTTTTAGGCCACTGATGCTCTAATTATCATTTCAGTATATTAAAAAATACCCCAGCAGGTTGAAAGAGGTAAATGTCATCTCACACAGGAAAAAATTAATGCATAAAGATATTTATCACAGCATTATTTACGATAGCAAAAGCCTGAAAACACCCTAAATCTACAATCACAGGAGAATTGGGTAAAAAAAAAGTATGCTACATTTACAATGCGATATCATGCACAGTGAATAATCATACTTAAGAGTGTTAGTAACATAAGAAAATGCTTATGTAATAATGTCAAGTAACCGAAACAAGACAAAGAGCTGTGTATGCAACTGATATTTTAATTGTGAAAAGCAAGTGTAGGAAAAGGATCAGGAAACTCCGGCGTGCCGTTTGGATCCACTTCCATTCATTCTCACGGTCAGTTGTCACAGGTCAGCAGCCGAAATGGTGAAGCAGATAGAAAGTATGTATTCTCAGGAAGCCTTGAACAGGACAGGAGATAAACTCACAGTAGTTGACTTCTCAGTCACGTGGTGTGCCTTGCCAAACGATCAAACCTTCCTTACATCCCCTGTCTGACAAGGACGCCAAAGGCGGGATAGATGAAGTCAAATGCATGCCAACCTTACATTTTTTAAAGTATATTTTTAATTTATTTTCGTTTGTCAGTCTTCCAGTTTTGAAAAAATGGGATGAATTTTCTGGAGCTGCTAAGGAAAAACCTGAAGCCACCATGAATGAATTAGTTTGATATGTTTTCTCAAAATGTAACTAGACGTGGACTATTTAAAGCTGGTGATTTTTTGTTCACAAAAAGGAAAGATCAGAAGGATGTATAATAATACACACCATGGATCAGTTTTACTGTCAGAAAGGGCAAACCTCTCTTATTTTGGAAATGCATGAAGATTAAAAGAGCCTCTGAGTGGGAAGGAGAGAGAAATAGAGTCTCTCATAGCGTCTTACATTCTCCTAATGCCTTCGGAGTGATTCATTTATAAATCAGGAATAATTTATGACGGACTAGTGTGGCAGGTGATCAGAATGTCATTACTTAGTAAGAGCAGAAACAGCAGCAACTATTATATAACCAACCAACCAAGCAAACAAACAAATTCGGATCTAAAAGGATGAATTCCAACGGCTGGCCATAAAATTCTCACCACAGGAGCATAATAGCTTTCTGCTGCAAAACTAGAAAGTTATCTTTCCTCTTATTTTCACATCCTCCTTCTCTATTTTCTTACGAGCATCAGCAGCTGTGGACAGTAAACAAAGAGATTGCTTCTGTGACAGCGCTGGGCCAGAAGGAAGGGGACAGGAGGCGGTAACTCTCCCCGAGTTGGTTCCATCAGCTGGAGACCATCCCCATCCTTAATGCAATCCTCCCTTTCAAGTTTGGACCCCTACTTTCCTTAACCAGCCCAGCTCCAGGGGAAACCTAACAGTGAAGCAACTTAGTGTGTTAGATATTGAAAAAGAGATATCGCACCAAAATAACGGACTGCTATCTCTGCCTATTTTATTTTTTTAATAGTTCTTTTTTTTCTCTCTATTTTTAAACTGTATTACGTGTCTTGGAAATTTCTCGAGAAAAGTAAAAAGGGGCACTGAGAAGGGAGCTCTATGAAATATTTAAATTATAAAGCCAGCAAGGCCAGCGATTAAAGAGATTAAAGAGATAGAGAAGATGAGCATAAATCAGAAGGCTCTTGTCAAAAATTAATAGTTACTAAACTTGTTTATCGTCCTCCCCATAGAAAAAATAAAAAGTAATCCTATTGTGTAATTTTTATCTTTTCTTGCTCATTTGCCAGAAGGCATGACGTTATCCACTGCTTCTGACAAGCTGTGGGGTGCAGTCCTGCGCCAACCACCTACCTCCTGGACTCAGTTTCCGTATTTGGAAAGGAGAAAAGCTGCTTCCTGTAGGTCTAACATTCTATGTTTCTCTAACAGAAAGTGTTTAGTTAGTTATAGGACATGAAGTATCATATCATCCCTTGTAAGGCACATGTAATTATAAGATACACCATTGTTTTACGTATCACGAAGAAAAAAAATTCTACCTCAACTATGACACGATGCCTTAACCATAACCCTGTGACCCAGGAATTAGTCACGCCAGCCTCTTAGCTTTGAAATACGGGACTGTTCTCTAGCCCTTCCACATCATTGCTTGGCTTATCTTAGGCAATTCTTTGTGTATAGATCAGCAATAAACACAACACCATTGTATTTATTTGTGGGTATTTTCACTTTCAAGGGTCCCATAAAATACTTGGTTCTTGAGTTTTGCGACAATATATGGAATGGTGGTGATTTCTCCAATGATGAATGTCTGCGTCACTATTATTGGATTCATGTCCCGTATTTTCCCTGCCTTCTACAAACACAATAACTTTCATTTCCATGCCAAATGAGAGTGTAATTTTTTTGGAATTTAAACAGCAACTAAGCTCAACGTGTTATTACCAACAGTGTACTTAACTCAATTGAAGTAATGACGACGTGAACAGCTATGACTAAGTTTGAGTCCAGGGAGACCAGGACAACTCCCCCATGACTGCAGCCTGGCTGACATCAGTGTGAGAAGTGTCCCAAATGATTTCAGAGATATTAAAAAAATTGGAGGCATGTGACGGGGGTGGGGAAGGCATGTTTCAGCCCTGATGAATCGAAATAAACCTTGTCCGCTTCCAGTGATGATGTCCATAAATATTTTGAGACTGCTGGAGGGTTAGAATGAAAGAATGGATGGAAGGATGAATGGACAAACAAATGAGTAGCCCAACAGGAATGCAGAAATGACACCTCCCTGCTTTCTTTCAGATTGTTTTCTTTCTTTCTTTCTTTCTTTTTTAATTTTGTGAAACTACCCTGCAGCCTTGAAGCACCAGAGCTGGTGGGAATCACGCATCTGCTAACCTTCACCTAGGACTTGGCATTTGGTTCACATTCCATTTCCTTCTACAAGACCTCTTATGTCTCTATCAGACTGTAAAGCTCCAGTGTCCACATGGAAGATTTCAGGTTACACGATCCTAGATTTCTGGACTCCTCAACACCAGCGACCTTGTCCTCTAGTCCTCTCCAGCAGCCTACTCCCAGCCCTCTTCCTTCTCCTTGTCCCGGTATTTCAGCCACTCTAGAACACTCCATCCTTGAGCAATGAGCATTCCTGCCTCCTGTACTTGCGCACCAGGTGGCTACAGCCCTCAGGCAGGGACATTCGCTCCAGCTTCAGGTGGCTCTCAAGCTTCTGCTGACCCATGCCTCCTGTCATTCTGACCAACAGCTCTTCCACCATTTCCCTTTTTCCCTCAAACCCTCAACACCTTCCCGTTCTCAAACCTTGTTACTTTCCCCTTTCTGAGAAAGTTAAAGCCATCCGGTTGGAGCTCCCTGAGCTCCCTCCCTAGCATGTGGACACTGAAAACTCTAATTCTATTCTTTTCTCCTCGCCTCTTTCAGGGTAACTGTCTCTCCCGTTCAAGGTTAATCCCTCCATCTGGTCTCTGCCTCCTCCTCCGGAAACTCTTACCCTGTTAATCATCCCCTCTTTCTCCTTTACCCCAAGCTGCCCCTTTACTTGGTCTTTCCTGACAACATGTAAATATATTCATCTCTACTCTCTTGAAAAGCAGCTTCCGCCCTTGCACGCAGCGCTCTCCTCTCCTGGCTCTAGCCCTTTCTCTCTCCTTTGAAGCCAAGTTGGTAAAGTCTACCTGTTTTGATTGTCTCCACTTTCACCTCCCATTCACTTAACACCTAACCCTTTATGATGTGCTCCTGCCTACATCTTTGGCCCTTACTCCACTACGTACCCTAACACGTTCTTTTTTCTAAACATACTTGACAATATGCACAGGATGTTTCATGCCCCTGAGCCTCCTCCTTGGGTGCTCTCCCACTCTCTCCTCTTGGGTCCAGCTAACTAACTGCTGAACATCCTTCCTAAACACCTCCTCCTCCAGGAAACCTTTCTTAACTCCTTGACCAGCTGCTGCTCCTCAGTTCTACAAGGACATCCTGTGAACACTTCTATCACCTCTATTGTCACTGTTGGTTTATTTCTGTGTCTTGCCCTAGAATATTATGCTCTATGAAAGAAGGACCATTATCACTTGGCTTAAGCTGTTATAAATATTAGTAGAACGAAATAAATGAACAAATGAGTCACAGAGCCTTCGAGTCTAAAAATAAGCTCAAGCCCTGGCCGGATGGCACAGTTGGTTGGAGCATTGTCCTGTGCACCAGAGTGTTTCAGGTTCCACTCCCCAGTCAGGGCACATGCCTGGATGGCAGGCTCGGTTCCAGGTTGAATGTGTACGGAAGGCAACCAGCCGATGTTTCTCTCTCACACACTGATGTTTCTCTCCCTCTCTTTCTCCCTCCCTTCCCCTCTCTCTAAAGTAAAATTTTAAAATTAAAAAACTAGCTATAGTTCTCTAATTAGATTTTCTAGTTTTTTTCCTGAGTTAGTTTTAGTAATTTCCATTTTTCTAGAAAACTGGTCTCCTTTCATATGAACTTTCAAATTTAGGTGCTGAAAGTTTATAAGGTTCTCATATTTCTTTAAAGTTCTATTATATAGGTAGTGATTTTCCCTTTTAATCTCTGTCGGTTTATTCGTCTTTTCAAAGCACCAGCTTTCTGTTTTCTTGATCATTTCTATTATACCTTTGTTTTCTATTTAATTAATTTCTCCTTTGTTTTATTTATTCTCTTCTGACTTCTCTGTGTATATGCTATTGTTCCTTTTTCCAGTGTCCTGAGTTGGATTCATGGTTCATTAACTTCTAGTCTTTTTTTAAAATAAGCATTTAAAGACTTTTGTAAATGCCTCTCTGCAAATTTCTCTGCAGCTTTTGCTGCATCCCACAAGTTTTGAAATAGATTTTATTATTTAGCTCCCTATGTTGTCTAATTTTAGTTATGATTTTTTTTCTTCGACCCATCAATTATGATTTACTCTTAATGTTATTTAGGAATATTTTTAAATGTACTAATGGATGGAAATTAAAGCAAGTTTTTAGTAAAGTGAGTTTTAAAATAAGGTATTTTATAGGCCAGAAAATATGATCTACATGATACTGTTGTCTGGTCTGAGATGATGGCACCATGTCATCGGCGACCTGGATCCTTTCTTGTTCCATTATCCTAACACACGGATGCCATGATATACATTTTTTATATGCCTCACGGTTCCCAGTAAAATGGTTTGCATATAGCTGCTGTTGGGTACAACCTACTCTTCTGCATAGCATCCTGCGTAAGAAGGAATTAACAGCCCGAGCTCCAAAATCATGAGATTTACCACAAGTCAGTCCTCCCTGTAATTCTCATCAGCTTCTTTCTCGTGGAGCTCAGATCCTATCCTGGAACTGCCCACCAGAAGCCTGGATTTTTCCCATCCCCCAGCTCTGGACCTGACATTAGGCATTTGGGGGATATTTGTGGAGAGCAAGAATGCACGATTGCAAAGGAATGAAGCCTCGCATCACCCTCATTTTGCTAGACCCAGACTAGGAGCGGATGGCAAATGCCACAAACGGCAATTTAATGCTCTAACTAAAGAGATTAGAACTACAGCCAGGCAGGCTTAGAGTACGAGTAGAGGCATCATGTACGGAGCAGTCTTAGGGGGAACAATTTAAGGAAAATTAATTTCTAAACAATGGCTTTCCGGAAGTTTCTCAAACTTAGGAATCTTCTGGCTGACCTGTCACCCATGAGTTTTCCATTGTTCACTACGTAAGTGGTGTCTGTCTGCTCAGGAGAGTGGCAACTCCACACCGGATGCTGTGTCAAAGCAAATCTAGATGGTTGAGCCAAAGGCAGATGGATGCTGGGGGGTAGAGGCTGAAGGTCAGAGCAGGTGACCTGGGCTGTGTATTTTGTAGGCGCTGCTTGGCTGTCCCGTAAGTGCTCCCTTCCACCTTGCTTTGGCCAAGTCAACACGGCTTGGGTGCGGTTGCTCTCAATATTCCCAAAGAGCAATGACGATTCTTTTGGATTCCTGAACATTCCATCTCCGCTGTGGGAGAACTCCAGGGGGTGTGTCCCGCCTTCTCAATGAAGTTTTAATCAAAGCACTGTTTCCTTCCCGTTGTTGCTTTTGGAGTGGCCTCGCTCTTTGAGTCTGAGCTTGGACAGCGGTACCTCGGCTGAATTTTTCCACAGCGGCCCTTGGATTTCTGCCCCGCTCCCTCCCATCTGTACGCCCCCATTTCCTCTCTTCTCTGTGTTGGCTCTGTGTGGTTCTTCTGGGTAAACTGGCTGAAGAGTAATGAACCCAAAATACCTAAGTGACAAATGAGTCACCACGATTCAACAGCAGAGCTCTGATGGTGAGCGGGCGTGTTGGGTAAACAGCAGAGGAGGTGGCTGCCCAGAGAGACACAGAGACAGAGACAGAGGGTGGGGGAGAGGAACAAAATGAACCAGTTGGCAGAGATGGCTAACAGCAGCTGAGTGGGTACAGGGGCAGGGACCTTGACTGGGCTGCAAAAGTGAGATCAGTGTGGTGGCTTGTCACACGCCCGGGCTGACTCAGGCTATGAGCAGGCCCCTCAGGGACTGTGAACACTGGGCCGTCTAGTAAACTCAGCTGGACTCATCCCCTGACTGCTGTCCACCTCTGTTTATGAGCTCTGTGTCCCAGGGCTTGGAATTCTTGGTTCATGTTGCTGCATGACTACTAGTCAGACACCCAGTGATATTGCTCGAAGGCCATTACCTTTCTGGTCCTATGCTACCTGGGTAATGGGAGTTAAATTTCTTCTTTGTCCCTTTCTGTTAGTCCGGATTTTTTTAAGACTGCATCATTTCCCCAAAACCTTATCTTGCAGCATAATGGTGGAACTGGGTGGCCAACTCACGGCTTAAGGCTCCAGGCGGCAACTGGAGGTGGACATGACAGTCATCAAAGGCTGAGGCTCTGCTCAGAGATCAGGGACACCGGTTCATCAGGATCAGCTTGACTTAAACACTACAGAGCATGGGTCCTCATAGCTTAGGCCACGATTCCTGCTCTTTGTACTTTTCTAAGTAGAAAAGGAGTGGTGTAGGCAGAGCCTCTGAAACATGTCTAGTGTCTGATTTTATGGGGGTTGGTCTGGCCAGCTCACAGCCCTCGAACTGTTACACGAAGGCAGCGTCGGGGAGGAGCAAACTTCCCTCTCCCCTTGAGGCTCTTCTGGCCGGCCTAATAATAATCAAGTAGACATAGGACAGGCTTAGCGAGAGAAAATAACCAAGTGTAATATATACATGTGTATGGGAACCCTGCATCCATGAGAAAATCAGAGACCCATATGCAGGAGAGGTTCAGAGAGAGAAAAGGGAACTGAGGTACATAAGACGTCTGAGCTAGGGATGAGGTAATGCACTGTGGGGGCTTCCAAGAATCATTGCAGGGTGATAAGAAAAACAGACACGCAGTAAATAGATGTTTGCCCTGTCCCACAGATAGTAGTTAAAAGGAGGGGCCGAGTTTCTCTCGAGCAGGAAGCTAAAGCTGCCTGTAGCTAGAAGTAATCTGCATACCACTGAGGCTCAGTTGGTGACGGCTCCTTCTGAACCCCCACTCCAGAAAGTAAAACCACGTGTGCAAGGAACAACGGCTCAGATGCATCCAGGACTGTTACTAGGGTATGGCTGCCAGGAGAATTTTTGGGGGAAAAAAAAATGATAAGATGTCCCCTGAGATGGGCTGTCTTAGATGAGGAGGTTGACAGGATGAGCTCACCAACTGTCTGGTTCTTGTTGGAAGTGAAAACCCAGGAAGTTTGGGGACTAGCTTGAAAACGGGGGAAAACAAAGCAAGTTGACTTGGTTTAAGTCCACAGCCACGTACGTACGTTCTGCTTCGCTTGCTGGGCCTAGCCTACAGGTTCGTCGCCTGCAGGTTCGTAGCCTGCAGCCCTTCACCCCTGTCCCGCATGACTGTGCAACCAGATCCATGACTCAGAAAGCGCAAAGCTTGATCTCAAGAGGAAGGGAGGAGACTGAAAGCTAACAAGGCTTGGTAGCTAGAGAGAAAACTACAGCCCCTATGAAGAAAGACCAGAAGCCAAGACTTGGTCATAGACAACTTTCTGATCCCCATTAAGTTCCTTAAAAGTGCTGCGTCTGCTCACCAGGGCCTACATGCAGCTGAGCCACCCGGTGAATTGTTGAAAAACCTCTTTGGGAATTCATTATCACGAAAGTCATCTCAGGGACTCCACATTCTTGGCTTCAGAGGTCTTCATTTCAAAATGCTTTTTAAGCCCTGGCTGGGTAGCTCAGTTGGTTGGAAAGTTGTCCTGATATGCCAAGGTTGCGGGTTCAATGCCCTGTCAGGGCACATACAAGTATAACCAATGGATGCACAAGTAAGTGGAGCAACAAATCCATGTCTCTCTCTACCCCTCCTGCAATCTCCCTTCCTCTCACTCTCTCTAAAAGCAATAAGTAAATAAATGCTTTTTAAGACAATATAAACAATACGTGTTTGTTATAGAAATGAAGGTAGAAACAAAAAAATTAGCCACAGTTCCAAACTCAAAATGTTAACATTTTAGTGTTTCCTTCCCCTCTTTTATAGGCATAGATTTATTATTTTTTTAAACCCCATTGCTCTCATGCTATATGTACAATTTTGTGTGCCGCCTTTTGCTGAATGCATCTTACTGTTTTTCCCTATTATCATATCGGAAGTTATGTCACCATAATTTTATTGACCAATAGTCCGTATAGTTGACATAACTATCCCCCATGTTTTGAACATTGCAATTGTTTCTAGTTTTTAAAACTATTATTCTTTAATGACCACAAAATTCAGAGATTTTCGCATCAGCCACATCTCTTATCCATGTGGTAAATCCTACCAATACCTGGGTGGGTAACCTGAGAGCTAGCAGAGGGACCCGCAGGACAGGCAGTCAGAGGGACCTGCCAGTTCCACTCCTTGGGGACTGTAGCCCCTCCGGAGCTCTAAGGCTCATGGATTTCTGGTCCAGGGGTCTTGAAGGACATATCCATTGCTTAAGACAATGCCACTGTCGAATAGCTGTATATTTCCCTGCCAAATGCGGCCCACAAGTTTCACCTTCAGCCCAACATTTTCAATTATCCCAAAGAGAATGGATAATATTTTTGATGCATGAAAATAACAGTAAAGTAAAGGAGAGGGGCTACACTTTGTGTGACGAAGCCGAGGATGTTATTTTAAAACATTTATAAAGCATTTTAGTGTCTCTCGTTCTGATTGCGTCTGGGCTTGCCCAAGTGTGCCACTGGCCGGAGAGGGACGTTCTGAGCTGCAGAGTCAGGGCAGCAGAGGCAGGAAGAGTTGGCATCGGCCGAGGATGGGTAGAGTCGGCTCTGGGTACAATTTATCATTCATCATCGTTATATGGTTGTCATTAAATATTTCAGGCAAATGCTGTTTTCTTACACAGGCGAGTCTGGCATCAAGTCGAATGCAGTTCCGGAGCATAAGGAGGAGAATGTGCTCCGTGCTTAGCACGTCTTAGTGAGTATTTCATTTAAGAATCTCAACAATTCAGAGTTAAGTACTCTTTCCCCCATTTATTGCATAAGGCAATTAAACCACAGGAAAGTAAAATAACTCGCCCAAAGGGACATGCCTGTTAAATGTTTGAGCCAAGATCAGAACCCACGGTTGCCTTTGACGTCTGTGATCTTTAGACTATACCAGGTTGCCTCTCGTATTAAACCTAATTAATAGATAAACATGCTTGTAATAAAAAAAAATTGGGTTGGCCAAAAAGTTTGCTTTTTTCCATAACATGGCTCTAGTGGCGCTTAGTTGCCTTTAAGTTCATTCTAGGCAATTCTGTTAGATCGTATTGTGACAGCTGTCATATCGGCGTGTATTTAAAAGAAATTAGCAAGACTGGTGAATTTTTGTGTAGCCATTTTAGTTTTGTGAAGATGGAAGGAAATACACAATATTTTTGGCATAATATGTTTTATTATTCCAGAAAAGTAAAAATGCAACTGAAATGCAAAAAAAAAAAAAAGACTTGTGCAGTGTATAGAGAAGATGCTGTGACTGAGTGAATGTGTCAAAAGTAGTTCGTGAACTTTCGTGCTAGAGATTTTTCGCTGGATGATGCTACCCAGTTGGGTAGACCAGTTGAAGTTCATAGAGAACAAATTGAGACAGTAATTGAGAAAAGTCAATGCTATATACCACGTGGGAGATAGCCACTATACTCAAAATATCCAAATCAATGAAGTTATTGGTCAAAATTTAAAATGTGTCCTTTATTTTAGGGAGAAAACTAAGCAGACTCTTTGGCCAACCTAATCCTTATGGAATAAGGGCGGAACTGTCTCGAGATCCAGAAGTCGCCATTCTGGACAGGCAGAATCATTCATAACATTCCATTGAGAGGTCCCTGAAGACAATTCCTGAAGACCAGGGGTCTGCAGAGTCAACAGTGGACAAGCAACTCTTCCGGGGACCATACTTGTCTCTTCACTGCTCTATCCCACTCCTAGCACAGCGTTTAGCCCAGAGTAGGTGCTCAATGAATGTTGAATGAATGAATGAAAATAGTATCTTACCAAGTCTGAGCCAGAGTTAAGAATGGCTCACGCTTAACTCTCCCGGCATAGATGTATTTCTCAGGGTGTATAGTCTGAACAGAAGTGGCCCACATCTGGATTGGTCAGGTGGGAGTGCACTCAGTTTCTGTTTTTTCATATCTATAATAAATTCTGGGCTGTAAGCATGAAACCATCTGACATGGGAAGTGAAGCATTTCCTTCTTTCCCCTGCCCTTGCGGTGTGGGGTGAAGATACATTTTTTTCTTTCTGTCTTCTCCTCGATTCCTGAATCAAACTGGACTTACACTAGGCCCAGGAGGGGGGCTCCTCCTACAGATTGCCTACAGCCTCCTGCTGGTCCCCTAAAGGGACAATTTGGACCGCGAGCGTACATGAAGCCCAGTCATTAAGCAATCAATACTGTGCCTGAGAAATAAAGACGCAAGAGCATTACAAGTAGATTTTGTCATAATCCTCAGTCTCCCCAACGTGTACACTCCAGGCAAGTTCAGCTCTCCAGCAGGAGCCCATCTGCTGTAGTTCTGGTGTGATACTCTTCTGTTTACGTTTGCTCATTTCTCTCACGGAGTGCCAGCAGAGAAAAAGTGATATTTTAAAAATTTCATCTGCTAGTATTTATGCAAACACATTGCTCTCCAAGTGTGGGTTGAGCAATGTGAGGAAAGCAGACACAAAAGCCTCCAATGGGCCACAGGGTAACATCCTAAAGAGCAGGGAGAAATGCGTGCCCAGCAGGTTCAGGGGTCGGAAGGCAGGCACTGTCCTCTGCCCAGTCGCAGCTGACAGGGGAGAAGTTCAGGTTCTCGAGCCCCAGAGCTGGGGGCTCATTTGCATCTGTCAGTAAATCTGTGGGGCTTCCCCTGTGGCCTAGACACTTAGGGGCCGATAAAAGCTTTAGATTCCTGGTTGAGAAGATAACAGTAAACAATCAGAAGAGAGCACATTACTGACATAAGGAGAAAGGGGAAGAAACATTGCCTGAGCCTCGTTTATGTGCCGAACTCTTTGCTAAGTGCTTCACATACAACATTTCATTTCATTTCATTCTGACAGCTCTCCTGTGATATTGTCTTTGTGTTTCAGACTACACCTCACAGAGGCCGAATAACTTTGCTTAGGATCAATGTAACTTAGGCTGTTTATTTTGAGAGCCATGCTCTTTCACCTAAATCACACCTGAGAAGCTTCTAAGGCTTAAAATCTAACGTTACATGCATTTGGAACCTAAACGGCTAACGTTCGTGGAGTAGTTATAATGAGAGGGTGCTTACTATAGAGAATGTCGAAGTTCTTTGTATGTTAACAGATTGAAAGTTCGTCATCGCCCCATAAGCTAGACGCTGCTCTCCTCCCATTTTAAGCATGGGGGAACTGAGGTGACACATGAATAAAGTTGTCGAAATCACAAGGAGATTCTGCCAGCCAGCCGGGATCCAAGCGCAGGCATTTAAGCAAGCACGCTGCACTCTCTCTCCCTTGAGGGGCGCTTCCAAGCACATTCGAGAACCTGCCACCCCTTCAACTGCCCATACAGCGATAGAACAGGGACAATCCTCAGCCGACACAGGATCTCAATTCCTCCCTAAACGCCTCTTCCTGTGGCCCAGAGGCTCTGCCTGGACGAGTGATGCCTCAGGCAGGTCAGGACAATTACTTACAAGTTGGAAAAAACAACCTGGGTAATCAACACTCTTTAGAAGCTCAAGAGCCAAACACTCAGGTCTTAGAGTTTCCCCCTTGATAAAGAGGATGTTCCCCTGTGTGTGACGGCAGGCGGGGCTCCTCTCCGGACGACTGCACACCAGACCCAGAGTCCCCTTGTCCCCTCCTAACTGCTCCTCTCCAGGTTCCTGCCTAAAGGAGGATGAAATAATTACGAGGACATCAAGGACGGGAAGGTTATTTCCCATCCTCCATGAAATCCCTTGATAGGGCATCCGGTTTAAGAGGGCACAGCCCCGGGGCGACGGAGCTGGGGCCCGATCTCAGAGCCATAAGCACCATCTACAACAGCGATTTTCCCACCGGTGATCCGCAAGAATTTTTAAAATGCATAATACCTGACTCTTTAGTCAGTTCAGTGGCACTGGCCTCTGTCCCCCTGCAGGGGTGTCCAACCCATGGCCCGAGGGCCACGTGCAACCCAGGAATGGCTGTGAATGCGGTCCGACGCAAAATCGTAAATTAAAATGTGGTTTAATTTTATTACTAAGTTTTATACTAAGTTTTATTACTTACATATGTACATTTTCTATATTAGTGAGCACAAGCTTGGGACCTACTCGACGATTGTAAAAGATTATCGAAAGGGCCGCTGCATAATTAGGGTTAGAATGTGAGGGCTTTTTTGCTCATCTGTGGTGGCGGATATCATGAAAATTATGCACGGACCTTTTCTCGTTAGTGCTTGTGTATTTAATGTGTGGCCCAAGACAACTCTTCTTCCAGTATGGTCCAGAGACGCCAAAAGTTTTGGCGCTCCTGCCTTAGATGGTCAAATACAAAGAATGACAACAGCCAACACAGCGAGATCCGTCTAGTGTGAATGAATCAAAATTATACCTATTTTTCTTGTCAGGTCGGCCAAAAATTTAATTTTTTGGTATGCTGCAGAATTTTAGTAATTAGTTTATGCATGTCATGAGATGAAAAGGATTGAAAATTGCTGATCTACAGAGAAGCCAGCAAAAGAAGAGAGGAATCTGAAAGGCTGGGCCTTAACCCAAAGACACAGGGTTCAGCAGCCTAAAGAAACTGCTTAAGTAATTGAATGACTGAGTTTTCAAACCTATTGAACTAAAATTAGTTTTCTTCCTGCTGCTACCCAGCAGGTGGGGGCTCAGAAGGGACATCAGAGGGACTTAGAGAAAAAGGAAACCATGTTTTCTTTACACTTCGGAGTGGTGTGAGTAATTCTGCGATCCCGGCTTGCACCTGAAAAGGTTTACACCTGAAAAGGTCGGCAGATGTGAGTTTCAGCATGCAGGTTCAAAAGCTGAGGCTGCTTGGTCTCTCTCAGCCCTGATTTAGCCATTCTTTGTAGCACCAAAATCTTTCTTTGAGGGCCTGGTCTCCCCCCACTGAGGTCCACATACTTTTATTTAGACAACAACGGAGACCATGTTCATTAACCTCAACCGCAATGTTCAGTGTAGATAAACCATCTGCCTCTCTTTGGTGAGGACACTGATGACAGTGGGACCCTTTGTACCCAAGGAGTGGATTTCAGCCACTTTCTATGCACAGCTGTGGATGAAGGTCCCAGTCTACAGTTACCCCTGTTCCCATCTCGAGAGGAAGATGCTGAAGACCAGCCGAGGAGAAGGAAAGAGAGGAACAAAGCTGTGTCCTCTCTGAAGGACTGAGCTCCACTCTATACTCTAACAGGTTAACGTGTGTTCACATGGGTTAAGGGACCTAGTGCTTCATGTGGCCAAAGGTTGCTATTACCCTAGAAATGGAAAAAGGGGAAAGAAAAATCTTCTTTTCCAAGAAGGAGAATGTACAATCTATGTACAATCTTCCCCCATGACAGGCAGCAAAAAAGTGGATGATAGGATGAACCTCCTCAGATTTGGAGGTTCATATCCCACTTTTGCCACTTCCTTCCTGTGTAACTTCGGTCACGTTGCTTAACCTCTCTGTGCCTTTCATCTGCACTTGCATCTGTAGAATGAAGAAGATAATAGCTCCCCCCCCACCGACCCCCTTGGATTGTTGGAGGATTAAATGACGTATAGAAAACCCAAGGAACAGTTTCTGGAACATGTTAAGCCCTCAATAAATTTGGCTGTAATTATTTTACAGCAGGGGTAACAGTAATGATTTTGAAGGCCCTGCTTGTCTAAGGTACCGTTTAATTTACTCACAGATGAATAAGGGTAAACTCTAATTGGATTTTTTAATACACACATTGCAGAATATCTGCCTCCGTAAGCTGATCACCCTTCACAAGGACCTGCGCCCCACACCCTCGAATGAAAGATGTTTGTTCAATGAATCAGATCCTTCAGCCCAACAGTCTGACATCCCGACCCTGCCCGTCCTTGAGAACATTTTGATAACCATATTGTGTAAAAAGACAGTCCCTGAACTGTTCTCCTTTTCCTCCCGGAGGCCAAGTTCAAGATCAAGTCAGTCTTCATTCAAAACGCGCACCTCGGCCTGATAATGATATTTGTGGAGAGAATGTGGAGTCAGGGAGCCCGGGTTTTACAGTTTGGCCTCATGGCTTCATAACTGTGAGAGCCTAAGGAAGATGTCTATTTTTTTTTTTAAAGAGGATAATAATATCTACATAGTAGGGTTTCATGAGGGAGGATTAAATTAAATTATTTGTATAAAGTGACCGGCATAGAGTTGGCACTCATTAAATGTCAGTTCCCACTTCCCCTTCCCCCATTTCCTGCTGAGATACAAATTACCCTGTGGGAGCGGGCATTCACTGAATGACAGATCAGTTTATTTTTCTCTCACTTTTCTGGGCAAGAGATAGTGAAGATGGGAAGAAACAAGCACCCCTTGGTCTCATCTTTTCTACCTAGTGAAAATTGTCCGTCTTTCTCTTCTAGCACTCAAAAAAAATGATCAAGTCCAGCTGATACCGAATGATCTAGCTACTCTTAAGACCGCCTTGATCAAGCTAGGAATGAGAGCCCTGTCAATCTCTGTGGAAGGTGGAAATAAACAGGACCTCAAGAAAATCTACCCCGATGTGACCCCTTTCCAAGTTTGCAAGGTGTGTGTAACAGGTCAAGCGAGACCGGGGCTCGGGCCTGGCCATGGCACTGTAATGCTTCATGGTCAAGGGAGGAGCTGGTGCCTGTCCTGCCAGCTTCTTATCGGCATTTCAAGGACAGCACTGAGTCTCCAACCCGATCCTCTGTAGCTGTATTAATTCACAATCACAGAGCCCCTCTCCGTCCCTGCTAAGACCCATTCAAGCACCCAACCATCTAACTCTACTTCCCCACCCACCTCATGTTCTTCAACTACCCGGAAAACTTCTGAGACGAAGCAGAGGCCAAGAACCTGGGGCCCCTTGGATGGAGTCATCTTAGCTGCTGACACAGAGTGCTGACATTGGAAAGTACCACTGCTGAATCAAAAAGCCACTTCCCAGAGGTGACAGACGTGTTCAAGCTTGGTTCCTGGAACACCACTGATTCGGTCCAGAGCACGAAGCCTTCTGTGCCTCAGTTTCCCAGCATGTGGGAAGGGTAGTGACAGTAAAGGAAAATTACTACCTTATTGCCCAACCTGTCATCACTCTAGGTGTGAATGACTTGACCAACGTCAGGATGCTGTGAAAGTTAATTAGTATTTACTGTGTATTCTGAGATGAAAGGTGCCAAAATTAGGGAGAGCCAAGGCAAGCAACAGGGTGCTAGCTGGGGTGCAGTGACTTTTGACAGAATCTTCCTTTCGCTTGTAAGCCGAACTTTAATTTTTGTCAAGGTGGAAAACTTTAGACCACAATTGTTTAATGTTTTTCCTTTGTAAAATACTTTCAGCTCTCTCCTAAGTGTTCAGCCACTCCACCCAGCTGAACTACTCAGGAGTGCAATTTACAAAGTAGTGAACATATTTTAGATTCTTCTTCATACCAGGCCAACTAAAGGAAGAGTATCTAGCTTTCTTTTTTTTCCTTTCCTCTTCTCTTTGACAAAACAAGTAAAATTGGCCCTGGCTGGTGTGGCTCAGTGGGTTGGGCATTATCCCACAGACCATAAAGTTGGCTGGTTCGATTCCCAGTCGGAGCACGTGCCTGAGTTGTGCATTCAGTCCTGGGTCAAGGCCATGCAAAAAGCAACCGATCAATGTGTTTTTCTCTCACATTGATGTTTCTCTCCCTCTCTTTCTCCCTCCCTTCCCCTCGCTCTAAAAGCAAACAATAAAAATTACAAAAACAAGTAAAATCTGTAAGATTGAGACTGTATGAGATGCAGTTCAGCATTTGCCCTGAGTTTGTCTTCGTCCGCTGCCCCATTTTCAGAGGAGCTTCCTTGCAGACTCGTTCTGGAAATGCAGACATTTCCTTGCTCCTGGGCCACCTATTCTTTGCCTCTCGGCTCAGGCTTCAAGTGCACAAAAGGGAAAGATGGCAACGACGATCTGCCATCTGCCATCCCAAAGCTCTGATGTAAGAGATGCAAAGCAGACGAGAGGGCCTTGGTTTTTCTGATAAGAGGAGCAGATGAGGAGGAGGAAGTGGGAGGAGGCCCTGTGGCTGCGGTGGAGGCTCTATCTGCAAAGTCAGCACCTGCAGGCTGACCAAGGCAGCACGGGAGCGTGCGCCCAGTGTCCCACAGTGAAACTGCTGCATCAGTCGAGGACAGGGTTGGTGAGCCAACTTTCTGTGCCTTGCCTGCACTCCTCAAGGCTGTGGGTGACACGGGCATCCTTTGAAGTCAAGTGACTGCTTCTTGTGGGACTAATGCTTCTGCCTCTTTCTCATCTCCTCGATGTCCCCCTTCACCTCCTTGCTTCGATCCAAATTCTCGGCGGTTCCCGATGACATGTGGGGTTCACTTGAAATCAATTCCCAGGGCCCATAGTTTAGTTTTATACCCTTAAAAACAAAAACAAAATTTTAAAAACCTCATCATGATAAAATAAATGAAAAGGAGCCCCCAGTCCTGGCACAACCCTGGTTTTTTTTAAAAATTGGCTTACAAAGCCACAGATTCTATTTACTTCTCATTTCGCATGATCCTTGGCCTTGTTTGGTGTCTTTTTCCTTCTTCCTCCTTTTGGGCCAACCCATTGACACCCATCCCACAAAGCAGCTCAACAGTGAAGTCCCTATCTTATAAATTTATCCTCCAAACAATCGTTTAGTTAAAAGTGTACTGGGTCCTTTGTCAAAAATGATCAGTGATGTGCTTTGAAGCATCTGGGCCTGTCACCTCCCTGCGTATACCTGGGACTGTGTTTGTCTCTACTCCTGACTCATCAGCCTCTCTCTCTGGTTTCTATGCTGGTGGATTACCTTGGGGGGGGGGGGGGTTGGGGCAGAGTTGTGAGATAAAGACTCCTCCCCGAAGCTCACATTATTAGTTATAAGACTCCACTGAACCCCAGACAGAAGACAGGCATGATCTCTTACCTGCCGGGAATCAGCACCACAAGACCGAAGTGATTTCCGAGATTCAGGATTTGCTGAGTGGCCCCAATAGATAAGAGCCAACAGAGGCGGGGGGCACCCAAATCCAGCCTGTCCTGGGAGGTGTGGGGCACCCTCGGTCTACTGAGGATGGTGGTTTGCACATTTGTGTGGTTTGCCATCCTTTTAGCAGGATAAAAATCCCCAAAGGCCAATTTACCCCACTGACCGCCAATACCAACAAAGTGACATTTGTTTACTAAGAAGAAAGCCAAAGTTTTGGCAGAGGACGAGAACAATGTCTTTGGATCCCCATGGCCTAATGGCCTCAAAAAATATTTATTGGGGTCATTCAATTCCTCTGAGGGCTAATCATAATTTCCCAATCATTTTGGTCTTGGTACTGTCCTTGGAAGATAAATCTCTGCCTTAGAGTATGACCAGGTAATGGATTATGGGCTGACTAAATTCTCGATGGGTAGAAAATGTGGTAAGGAGCATCGGAGCAGTAGAAGCCTGAGCCTCCCAACACTTAGAATTAATTGATTAGTCCATTGATGATTTGTTAAAGATGTTTCTCTCTAAACATTGGTCGGGAAACAAGGGACTGTCCAAAGTGGTCACCAAGATCGCCAGTAACTGGAATGCTGTTACAGGAAAAACTTGGCACAAGAGAAGAGAAAATTAGGCAATAAGATTGGATCGTGTTTCTGAGGTCACATCCGCAGTCCCCTGGGCCACAGCTTTCGCTCGCTCAGGATGCAATTTATTCAGGCAGTGCAGCTGGGCTGCGGGTACAAAAGCCTTGGCTGGTGAAAAAAATCCAAAATAATCCCCATTAAGTTCCCATTATCTGAAAAATTAGAAATCCTAATGACAGGCTTCCAGAGCGAGCTGAGCAGCAGGGGGGCACCTCTAATGGACCCTGTCCTCTGTGAAGTTGTCACTGTCACCAGGGGCCGGCCGAGTGCCCGCGTGCCTCCGAGCAGTTTCCCTGGAAGCAGCCAAGATGGATTGGGCACCTCAGGACCTGGGAGCCATGAGGAAGAGACAGAGAAGCAGCCTGAAGAGAGGCTGGCACCCTGAAGGAGCCCCTTGGCCCGAAGGGGGACTGCCTTTAATCCTGCGTTTTGTGAACTCTTCCTCAGAAACTCAACAGATTAAACTTTGAAGGTCGCAGATTCTTTTAGGTGTGGTGCTGTCAAAAAGCAGGTGAGCCCTGGCCGGTTTGGCTCAGTTAGTTGGTTGGAGTGTCATCCTATAGACCGAAAAGTCACAGGTTCAATCCCTAGTCAGGGCCCATTCCCAAGTTGAAGGTTCGATCCCCGGTCAGGGTATGTACCAGAAGGCAACCAATTGACGTTTCTCTTCCACGTCATTGTTTCTCTCTCTCTCTCCCTTCCTCTCTCTCTAGAAAGCGATGAAAAAAAGTCCTCAGTTGAGGATTAAAAAAAGGAAATGTTAAGGCAGGTAAAATGCCCTGGGAAGGACTCCTTCATCTCTGTGGTCCCCAAACTGTATTCTCCTCAGATTTGGGGTAGAGGAGCCTGTTATGAGAGGAAGGCATCTGGGAAGGCCTAGGCCCCTGGCAATGAGCAAGTGTGGACACGCTCATCTCACAGACCCGGCGGATGGCTTCCAGTGTTTTCTATCCAAACACGACGTCTCCTCACTAGCTCTGTGTCTCATCTTGGCTCTGCGCGGCTCACCAGTGCCACATCCCCTGGTGGCACTGAGCCCAGAGCGTGCCCAGCAGTGCTTAGCTCCATACAGGGAGTCCGCGGGTCCTCCCAGCGCCTGGCACCGTACTCCTACAGGAGAGAGGACATGATCGGACGGCAAGTCGCGGTGCTGTTATTACTACCCTGAGGTGTAATAAATCTGCGAGGTGCAATAAACTAAGGCGAGGCTCAGCTCTCACTTTACGCGCTGCCAATAGTTTTATTGTAACAGCTCGGACACAGAGTTTTCCTTTTTAGGCAGGGCAGAGGAAGCTGTGAAATTTAAAGAGAGAGGGCTAAAGGGTGCTCGAGTGTAGTTTGTGAGACAGGTCCGGCACAGGAGCCAGCTCATCGGGATACCCGACAGCTAACGTTTTCGTGCTTATCGGTGTTAGGGAGCTTCGAGGCCTTGCAGTGTCCGTGAGAGCTGGCCTGGATTCGTCTTCACATCGAGGTGTCTGCAGGCTGCAGAGCCGGCCTCTCTAACAAGACTCCCAGCACTTCCTTTTGGTGATAAACCCTGTGCTGATTGTAAGACCACAAGTTGGTTCTGGAACTCATTAAAGTCAGCAAATGAGGATTAGTGAGGTAGTTGCCTAGGCTGAAACTGTGATGATTTGTTCGTTTTGGCAGTTACAGCTGAGGGGGCGAAAGGGGGCAGTGAGAAACCCGACAGCTCCCAGGAGGAAGATGCGGGTCTCCCAGATGCCTGTCCGGAGGGGCGCTGGCCCTGACATTCCTTCTGTTATCCCACACACCCACACGTGGCGGGAAGCAAAGGAAAGGCTTGAGCACCGTTCCCCTCTACCCTTCGCCAAGTTCAAAGCCCAAACGAGGCCTCTAGTCATGTCCCCAGCATCCCTGACAGTGAAAGAATATTGTCAGAAATCCTCCTCTTCGGTAACAAATTCTCTTTCTATTCACTTTAGAATTCAGCCTCTACTTTTTTCACTCAAGTATTAGTCATTGGGGATATCTTACCCCTCTGGTCCGAGAGCCTTCTTTTTCTCATCTTCTCCTGTCTCACCGAAGCTCCTGGGTCCTTTCCCCTGAACTAGACCTACTGGGTGCTGGTGCTCTGCTTTACGTGACATTGTACAAGTATCCCCTGAAGGCTTATGAAGCTGTGGAGCACCTAGTTGATATTCAATAGACAGGCAGTCCCAACTTGCGATGGGTCTACTGACAATTTTTTGACTTTATGATGGCACAAAAGTGATACATATTCAGTAGAAACTATTCTCCGAATTTTGACTTTTGATCTTTTCCTGAGCTAGCAGTTCATGGTATCACACCCTCTTGTGACACTGGGCAGCCACGCTCCCAATCAGCACACGCGATCATGAGGGCCAGGCACTGACACTCTACAGTGTGCTGTGTGGCCAGTGTTTTTTGGATATTTTGCTTTGGGTGTGCTCAAGGTGGGTTGGGCTGAGCTCTGATATTCATAGGTTGGGTGTATTGAATGCATTTTGACTTACAATGGGTTTAGAGGGATGCAACCCCATTGTAAGTCAAATAGCAGCTGTATAAATGCTGACTGACTTTCAAAATAGTTGTCTAGCTTATCTTATAGCTGCCCTAGTTTACCATCTTCCCTGTATTGCCCTGCGATGCTCTCAGGATCTTCCGCCCCAAACTGCTGACTCTCTAGGTAATCCCCTTGGCAAAACCCTAACACCCATTCCCTCGCTCCCCCTTAGAACATACTACACTCTTCTACTGAGTCTCATTTATTAGCAGCCAAACGTCTGAGTTAGAATGTTCTCATGAATTCTATTTTTTTCTGTTACGTTGTCCCCCTAATACATTCTACCTTCGCTTACGCTGTAACAAGCCTGGTCAGTACAAACCCCGGAGAAGCAAAGTTTCTGATTTCTGAACCTGGTTGAATCAGGGATTTGCTCTCTCAGTTCAACGTTAATATTGTAAATGTAGTGGAAGTGAAATTTTCACTTTCTGGTCTCCAGCTAATATTTTTTGCACACACAGTTTGGTATCTGCCTTGACTACTTATTCAGATGCCCAGGAAATTTTTGACTCCTTGTTTGGTCTTTTCCCTATCTCACTGCTGTCCACCCCCCGCCACCCCAACACACACACACACACACACGAGTGACTGGAGATAGAAATGCTGAAGTCCTTGCTTGAATTCCCCTTAGGTTGTATCATTGTTTGGAAGTTTTTGGTTCTCACCCAGAAGGAGATAGGGCCAGACTAAGGAGTTCCTGTCTTAGCTCAGCCATATAAAGTACCACAGACACAGTCTTTACTCTTTCTGTAAGGCTGCTCCAGGGTGGTATGGCCTTTCCTTCTGGGGAATAAGCAAATTCATATTAACAAATATTTATCATGCACTTATTTTGTTCCCTTATAGCATCTTATTTAACAAATATTTATTGAGAGCTTATAGTATCCATTATATCATCTTATTTAACTTAATTCTCACCCTTTAAGGCAGTACTGATTTGTTTTCACCTTATAAATGAGGAAGCAAATGTTCGAGTGTGAGGTGACTTGCTCCGAGTGGTGGAACCAGATTTTGGGGTTCTGGGTCTAATGTTCTTGACCTTTCACCACATTCCCTCTTGTGTGATTGTTAACTTTGTGCTAATGGAGCCTATAAGCAAGAACTGGACCTCTCCGGGCAAGGGGACTGCTCTTAAATGACCTATAGAGCACAGAACCCCCAATGCAAGAAACCCCATTCCAGAGCTGCCATTCCCTCCTGAGTTTCACCTGGCAAATCCTCAGGCAGTACGTCCTGAAAGTTTCCCCAATTTCCCAGGGGAAATTTGGAGCTTAGGACGTCGGCAAGACTGGGTCCAAGTGGTAGAAACCAAGGGAAGGACTAGGGAAACTGATGATGCTGTAAAATGCTGGTTGTGTGTCCTTTTATGCCACAGGTAGTGGCTCTAAAAGCTGTATTAATTTAATCTGTTCCCAAAATTGAAAGGACTATGAAAATGAGGGAAAAACCACCTCCACCTAACTTTTTAAAGAGACCCTTGGCTCTAATGTCAATTAAAAAATTTTTTTTGATTCGTAAATAACCACTTATCTTTCCTATAAAAGTAGCTAGTCCTTTTTCAGCACTTACTATGTATCAGTTACTATTATAAATTTTTGTAATTTATAAATATTATTTAATCTTCACAACAACTCTGTGAGGTAAATGCTATCTTCATTTTACACAAAAGGAATCTAAGACTCAGAGAGGTGACGCAATATGTCCAAGCTCACACAGCTGGTAAGTGGCAGGGTCAGGATTTGAACTTACACAGTGCGTCTCCAGAGCCATCATGTTTAACCAACACATAGGGTTGCCAGATAAAATACAGCATGCCCAGTGAAATCTAAATTTCGGATAATCAACCCAAATATTGTGTGGAACATATTTATACTAAAAACATATTTGTTGTTTCTCTGAAATTCAGATTTAACTGGACATCTTGCATTTCTATTTGCTAAATCTAGCAGCCCTCGTCGCGCTATCCTGCCTTCTGTGAATTTACGTATCTATATATATTCAGGTTGCTTAACTTGTGGTTTACATATGCTTGAGTTTTGTTACAGGATAAACGATGTGAGTTCATATCCACAAAGTTAGGGCGAGCCCTCTTGGGTTCCTTTTCCCTCCATTTTTTGAAGGCTGGGTTGGTCTGGAGACAGTCTCCCCCTTGATAATGTAGTTAAGAGCGAGCTTTTCCCTTCTGATAAGAAAAACGCTTCGCCTACTGCTGGCACATGCTGGCCTCTGCCTGCATGGGACGTTCTTGTCAGTGTCCTGACTGGTGCTCACCTTTCTCCAACCTTCTTGCCGCAAAAATCCTTGATATTCTTTCCAGGAGCTGCAGAGCTGCTTGGTCGAGGAGCCGCTTTCTTCCAGATGGCAATGTTCACGGAAGGGAACGGAAAGGAATGAGGTGGCTACCGCTTAGCAGGAAGGGACCCTGCATATAAAGTTGTTACAGACAACATATAAATAGGCACCATACACACCCCCAAACAAACAGCTCTTCGTTATGTGTGTGCCCTCCCCCGGCTCATGCACTCCATGCCTTCTCTCACCACCCAGAAAACCTCAGCTCAGGAAAGGGAAACTGCTTTTATTAGCCACTTAGAAGGCAAATGTGTTGTCCCACAGATCACATAATGCATTAAAAAACAAATAAAAAGGATTTTGAAATGAGCTGGTCTTTATTATCTTTTAATAATGTGGATAATGGAAAATTGGCCATCTATTTACAAGCCAGGATAGTTATAGAATTATCTGTAGAGTCAAGATTTTTAAAATCTTTTGAACAGCCTAAGCTGTTAGGAACCCACAATGAAATAATAATAATATATAATATTTATTATAATATAAACACGTTTTGTCATTATGAAAAGCACTTTACATGCCTGATCGCTTAATTTTTAACCAAAACCCTCTGGGATTTTGCACTTCCATCGGTACCATGTCACAGAGAAGAACTGCGAGGCTGCAGGTAGTGAAGGATTTGCCCAAGGTGCGTGGCAGGTAAGTAGTAGAACCTGCATTTAATCCTGCGGGGTCTCACTCCAGAGATCATAGGCTGTGGTTAAAAAAAAAAAGAAAAAGAACACTTAAAAAAATTTTTTTCAAATCTGTTGACACTTTTACTCCAAAGGCATGAAGAATATCCACAAGGATAAATAAGGTGGGTGGCAAACAGCCAAAATGGTGAGAATTAGACGATTAAATTCCTAAAACATACCATCTACCAAGGCTGAATCACGAAGAAACAGAAAATCTGGGCGGAGTCTTTACTAGCGAGGAGACTGACTCAATAACCGAAAACCTCCCAACGAACAAAATCCAGGACCAGATAATTCTACCGGTGAATTCTATCAAGCGTTCGAAGACCAACTCTTTTCAAACTCTTTCCAAACGTAGAAAAGAAGGAAACTTTTCCAAATTTATTTTACGAGGCCAGAATTATTACCCTAGTACTAAAACCAGACAAGGACAACAAAGGAAAAGAAAATTACAAGTCAATATCGCAGATGAACATCGAGGCAAAATATAACAAAATATTAATTCAATGATATGTTCGAAGAATCGTAAACCATGATCAAATGGGATTTATTCCTGGGATGCAAGGATGGTTTAGTATCTGCATATCGGTCAATGTGATACACCACATTAACAAAATGAAAAATAAAAATCATATGATCATCTGAATAGATGCAGAAAAAGCATTTGACAAAATTCAACATGGATTTATGATAAAAACTCAACAAAACAGGTATAGAGGAAATGCACCTCAGCATAATAAAGTCTGTATATGACAAACCCAGAGCGAACATCACACTCAAGGATGAAGAGCTGAAAGCTTTTCTTAAGATCAAGAACAAGACAAGGACGTCCACTCTTACTGCTTTTATTTAATATAGTATTGGAAGTCCTAGCCTGGGCAATTAGGCAATAAAAACAATTAAAGACATCCAAGTTGGAAAGGAAGAAGTAAAACTGTCACAATTTGTAGATGATATAATATCACATATAGAAAGCCTTAAAGACTCCATCAAAAACTGTTAAAACTAATAAATTCAGTGAAACTGCAGGATCCAAAAGCAATATACAAAAATCTGTTGAATTTCTATACACTAACAACAAACTCTCAAAAAGAGAGTTAAGAAAACAATACCATTTATAACTGCATCAAAAAGAATAAAATACCTAGGAATAAATTGAACTAAAGAAGTGAAAACCTGCATATTGAAAACTACTACAAAACATTAAGGAAAGAAACTGAAGATACAGATAAATGGAAAGGTATTCTGGGCTAATGTATTGAAAGAATTAATATTGCTAAAATGTTCACACTACCTAAAGCAATCTTCAGATTCAATGCCACCCCTATGAAAATTCCAATGGCAAGTTTTACAGAAATAGAACAAACAATCCTAAAAAATGTATGGAACTACAAAAGACCTCGAATAGCCAAAGCAACCTTGAGAAAGAAGAACAAAGTTGGAGACATCACACTCTCTGATTTCAAACTCTATGAAAAAGGTATAGTCATTGAAAGACTATGGGACTGGCATAAAAACAGAAACACAGACCAATGGGACACAATAGAGAGCCCAGAAATAAATCCACACACATATAACATTTTTCTCAGCATCTATTAGATAGAAGCCTCTTCGTTGATCTGTATCACAATCTGAACGCTTCTTCAAGGCCTCGTCTGTGAACTGACCCTAGGAGTAGCTATGCAGGTCTTGACACTTCCAAGTGCGTCATGCTCTCTAGGATTAGTGCCATAGGTTTGGGGAGCGCTCAGAAGAAAGGATATATAGTCAGTCTGTTTCTCTTTGAAAGTTTGAATCCCACGCTAGAAAAGCTTATGGCTCTGTTTTTATGTAAGGTCAGTTTCTCAGGTCCATGACGAAAGCTGGAAGAATAGTTCCATAGTAGAAGTATGGGTCCACTGGTGTAACACTAAATGGGTTAGCACAGATAAGCAAAGAGTAACTTTGTTTATGTGTCAACTGTTTTATAAAGGCCAAATTCTGTTACATGAAAGTGCACGTGTCACATATAGAATCTTGTAGCTCCATCAATATTGAGTACATTCATTGGTGTGTCCAATTTTACTTTTCCAGTTTTCCTGGAATGTGTACTCACATTCACCAACACTGGGGTCGTTTAAAGAACCCAAAATGAGGCTTAGAGTACGGAGTACTGTCTTGCTACAGTTAATTGAATCCAGGTTCTAGGAAAAACAAATGATAGTGGAAGCTGGGAAAAAAAGAATATCCCCCTGAAAGTTATTTTTCTTTGGGAAAGAAAAAAAAATCAACACCTTCTCAGCATCGGCACAGATACTGTGGCAGTCAAGCCTCTCTGCACAAGGGGACTGTCCCTTAGTGAAGTCACTCTCTGGGTCGACAGGATTGGAGTCTGAATGATCCTTGTCACCCTCTGGCCCCAAGTCATCCATTTCCTGGAACAAAGACTCATCCACCTCTACATTCTTTCCAGCATCCTCCAAGAGCTGGATACCATGGGTCAGGATTATGATCTGCCTCACATAGCTGTTTCCCACTTCATTTATTTTTTTTCCTGCATGTTCTGCTTTCATTAGTTTCATATACATTTGCAGAACGAGAGTTCTGCATCACACTTGGCCTTCCAACTTAAGAAATTCTCAGTTTGTGACAGAAGTGCCATGAAATAATTGCCTTTCGGCTGCTGCGTCTTTTTCTTTCCATCTCTCCCAGGGCCTTAGGACATTCTCACTGGATTCCACACAAGTATGTCACTCAATTCGGTGGCCAGTGGAGGTAAAAGATGACAGACCGACACTGCAAAGGACACTAGCATAATTGAAACACAGTGCTCAGCAAGGAGGAATATCTAGTAAAGGGAATAAAATAAATACACGACACACAGGACAAGGCAGCGTTGAAGTGAAAACAGAAACAGTGAGATCTCAGAGAGGAAAAGTCAGAAAAGGTCCCAGGTAGGAGCTACGGTATGAGACAGACTTTCATGGATTTCAACAAATTTGGGGTCTGGAAGAGGGGTGGGAGGCATTGTTCCAGGCAGGGACAATTTAGGCAAATGAGTGGGCTCCTTTGTAAAAAGCCGGTAGGAATTAGACTGAGTAGTTCAATTTGGCTTGAGAGCCAGCTCTGCCTAAAGGATAGAACATTTCCATCCTGTGTCAGGGTGAAGTGCAAGGTCAGGCTGGAGAAGTGAGGTGGAGACAGCCACTGGGCAAATGGCAGACTAAGTAATTTGTAGCTAATTTGACAGAGAACTACTGATAATTTTTAAAAACAGGGTGGGGTTGTGATCTGGCCACTGCTTTAGAGAGATGGTTCTGGCAAGAACACAAGATGGACCGAAGGGAAGGTAGCCATGCAGGAGACCAAATGGGAGGCCACAACAGAAGTCGAGGCTAAAGGTCATCAGTACCTGACCGAGGGTAGTGGCCAGGCAGGCAAAGAGGACAGATAGGAGAGACATTGTGTAGGAAGGAGCTATGCCTAACCGAGTAGCCCCCGCAGTTACATGTGGTTATTTAAATCAAATTAAAATTCATGACCGTGACGAAAGAGTTAAAATCCAGTTCCTCAGTCGTATTAGCCACATTTCAAGCGCTCAAAAGCCACATGTGACCTCTGCGTTGGACAAAGCAAATCTAGAACATTTCCATCCTGGCAGAACGTTCTACCGGGCGGCGCGGATTGCTACACTCTGGGGACTAACTGAGTACAGGGATGGGGAAGATGGGCTGAACTGAGACTTGGTGGCTGAGTAACTGAGAAGGGTAGTGCCCTGAACCGAAAAGGGAAATCAGGAGCAGGAGGATGTAGGTTTAGGAGGAAAGATGTCCTTTGGTTTCAAACAGCAGGCAGAATAAAGTACCTACACAAATGCTCGAGTGTCCGGGGTGACAGGAGGGAGTGGGTAGAGCAGAGCACCCAGTGGGCTCTCCCAATGCTTGTAAAGGGGTGGGCAGCATCTAGCTGGCTGATCCCCTCCTGCACCTAGTTTCTCCCCAACTCCTGCCACCCGCTCAGCCTGTCCCAAGGCCAATGCTCACATATAAACCATGAGGAGGGCAGGCGCCCAGAGTCTTGCAGTATCTCCGGCCCCAGGCGCCTGCGTCCACCCTTTTTTTCCCACAGCTACCTTCACTTCCCCTCTCCCAACCGCCTTACTCATCCTTCCCCAAGCTCCCGCCTTGGAAAGTCCCCTTGCCTCCACGTATTGATTGCTTCCTCTTGAACTATTTTTTCCCACAGGGACCACCGAACCATAAACTCCACTGCCTCTGAGCTTGCCCTCTCTTCCTTCCCAGCTTAGATCCCAAGGTCTATCACTATTGCCACTCCCTGACACGTTCCCCTTCCCCTCTCGTTAACCTTCATCAGCGAAACCCAGCTGAAGAGCCACACAACCTTGCTGAGGAGTCACGCTTTACATACAGGGCCACCAGCTCAAGAGGGCCCTCAGCGTTGTCCAGACCCCCATACCTCTCTAGTAACTCTTCCATTCTTCCAGGGCAGCCTTTCTCACCTTCTTCTATCTCCTCAAATAGCCAATAAGCCCAATCACAGCTTTTTATCACCTAAAGGAAAGCACACGGCCCAGACCTAAGTCGTCCAGCCCAGCGAGACAGCCGGCATATACAGTACAAAGTGGGAAAAGGTGCACTGTGCGCGCGCGTGTGCGTGTGCGTGTGTCTGGGATTGCTGAAAGGCACCACCTCTCCTTTAGGTGGAGCAATTAGAAAAGGTGTCCCTTCTCCAGGCTGATGTGGCCTCACTTTGGCTGGTAGAACAGGGTCTAGATTTCAGTTCCCACCTGCTGTCTTCTGCTCCACAGTAGCCTGAGCATGCCACCCAATGTACTGCCTGATGCACTGCGTTTGCACCTGCAGACTTTGCCTTCTCCCCGAAAACAGCGTGCGAACATAGTGTCCTTGCTCCTATCCAAGGTCAATCCCTTCACTCCTCTGCTAGGTCCAATTGCTTCTTCCCTACTTAAGGACAATCTTTCTCCAGTTGTCTTATCGTTTGCCCCATCACCGTATCACCCTAGAGAATCATTCCGGCACACCAACATAAGAAAACATCTTCCATTTTAATATACCCTCCCTCGATCCCAAGTAATTCTCTGGCTAATGCCTGGCTCTCAGTTGCTCTTTACAGCAAAGTTCCTCAAGAGCTCTTCAGACTTGCTGTAAATATTTTCTCTTCCTCACCTCCCATTCGCATTAACACACCCTAATCAGACTTTCTCCCTTTTGACCCTGCTGAAACTGCTCCTGTCAAGGACGTCAGCCACTATCATCAGGCCAAATCCAGTCTTCAAATTCTCTGATCTCATCTTACTCATTTAATCAGTATTTGATAGGGCAGATCGCTCCTACCTTCCAGAAACAATTCTCATTTTCCAACATTCCACCCTTTCCTGGTGTTCCTCCTACCTTCTCCTTTTCTACTAAAACTCCAAATGTTGGTGTGCCTTTTTGTCCTCCTCCCCCAGCTAATCTCCCTCCCGGAATGGTTTCTTGTAAACCTAAGGCTTAAAAAGTGTCTTTGTGCTGATGAATCCCAAATTTCTATCTTCAGGCTTACATCCAATTGTTTACTCTTCATCTCCCCTTGGATGCCTAACAAGCAAGCACCTCACGTAACACGTGCAACACAGAGCTCCTGACTTCCCTCACCCCACGTTTTCTCTGAGTCTTCCCCAACTCATTAAATGGCATGCCATTAACCCATCCTTCAGGCTCTGAACCTGAGAATCATCCATGATCATTTTGTTCCTTCACACTCTGCCAAAACCATTTCAGTTAGAATTGTGTTTGAATAGTCCTCTTCTCACCCCTTCCCTGCCCCCATCCTACTCTGAGCTACCACAAACAGCCTCTTTACTGGTCTCTGTATTGTGTATTTTACACACATTAGCAAGAGTAACTTTTAAAAATGCCAATCAGATATTGTCATTCCTTTACGCACCCTGCCATGGCTTTCTGTTGCTCTTACAAGGGCCCAGAAGGCTCCATAAGATCTGGCCACTTCCCCACGTCTCAGCCTACTACTTGCTCTCGGGCCAGCTGACTCCTCAGCCATGCTGGCCTTTTGTTGTTCCTGCAACTCCACAGGCGCTTTCCCGCCTCTGGGCTCATGCTGATTTTCTTTCGGCTTGGAAAGGCTATCTTACTCTGCTTCCCTCGCTACCCGCGCCCCAGGTATTGGCTGGGCTCATTCCTGCATATCATACTATATGTGCCCAGAGGTCTCCCCTGAGTGGCAATAGCTGGTCAGCTATAAAGTCACCTCCTTGCCAGCTTATTTTTTTCCAGACCACTTACCACTACCTGAAATTTTTGTTTGTTGTCTGCCTCCTCTCTCCCACCCACTGCAAGCAAGCTTCACGTTGGCCGTTGCTTTCCTATTGCTTTATCCCTTTGCGCCTAGAACAGTGCCTGGCATCCACTAGGTGTTCAATTAGTACTTGTCCGACGATTGCATTCCCTCCTAGACCCTACTCCTCGTGAACCTTTGGAACCTTCCTCAGTTCATTTCCGTACTCAACGCACCCCCACACCCCATTCTCCACACAGCCGCGACTCTACACACCTCCCCCATCGCCCTTAGCTGTCCCCACCCCTTCCTGCGCGGCCCCTTTAAGCGGACTCCGGAAAGCCGCGGGGAAGGCGGGGCCGAAACCTCGCCGACGCGAACTCGGAGGGGCGGGGCGGAACTGGGGGGTGGGGCCTGCGTCCTGCGTGCGTGCGCGTTCTGGAGGCGCCGCCGCCGCCGCCGCTCTCGAGGCCGCCGCCGCCGTCGCCGCGCAGAGCCGGAGCAGGAGCCACGGCCGAGAGGAGGGAGGAGGAGGAGGAGGAGGTGGAGGAGGCGCTGGACCGGGCGGGGTGAGTGAGGGGCGGGGAGCCGGAGCCACCCCAGAGGGAGCGGGGGGCGCGGGTCGCCTGAGCTGGGGTTGAGGCGACTCCTGTCGCCGGTCAGTCCCGTGGCTCCCCCTTCCTCCTCCGCGTTCCCTCGGTGTCCGGGGCGGCGGCCCGGGGGCCTGGCCGGCGGGAGGGGCCAGGGCTCGCGGAGGCCCGGCCGACACCGCCAGGGCCAGAGCCAACCACGCCCGCGGACGGAGCCGGTCGACTGTGGCTGGGCCTGCGGGAGACGGACGGGAGGGGCCCGGGCCGGGTGTGGGAGAGAAAGAGGACATTGTGTCCCCCACCCTCCAACTCCCGGAGGTGTCATGGCACAAACCCATTTCCCTCGCCATCTCCCCGGACGCAGTGCCCTCGCCCCTCGCTGCCTGAGAGATGTAGAAGATCGGACATCGCCGCTATTTTCCTCTCGCGTGTCCCCAGACTAGGGTCAGATCCTCCTTTAAACCCAGTTCTCCTTTGGGGGCACGCGAAGAGGGGATGGGCGCGTTGGGTGAATTTTCTGTCCTCCCTCCGGTGCTAGCGAGGTGCGGGTGGACGGGAGCATTGCCCTGTGTTAGCTCGGTCAGCGTCCAGGGTCTCCCCTGCTTCCTTTATCCCTCCGGTGCACAGGGCTGACATCTCTGCGTCCCACTCCACCTCCGGCCCCTTTCCCACCCTCTCTTCCCCATGTCTCCGTAGCATGCCATGTGTCCGCCCTGTCGGCGTTGCTTTTAGTGGGTCTCTGCTTCCCTAAATTTTGTCAGGGACGAGGTCCGTCTGCTTCTCGTTTTCCTTCAAACTGATGGTAATAGGGGTGTCGTTTGCCCCCTCACTCAGGAAGTTAAGGGGAAGCCGAATTGTGTAATTTACTGCTGTGGGGAGAAGATGCGGGAAGACACTTGTGCCTAAAAAAATGGGGTCTTCTCACGGGGCTAACAACCAGAGTTTAGGGCACCTTTTGACTTCTTGGGAAAAGAACTGGCGTTGAGCAGTTAGGTGTTTCTTTTTGGGAGGGAAGCATCGTTTTGTCGTTGCTTTGAAGGCAGGAGAGTATAAGAAATGAAAGGGACCAGTAAGAGGGCAGGAGGTTAATGGGCCACGGCCTTACAGGTGGCTACAGTTTTCTGCTTCCTGAATGTGGGAGGAGGATTCTTTCTGTTTCTAATCACAGTCAGAGTACAGTCTCAGCTCGCAGGGTTAACGTGGGGCTCCTACCTTCAAAAGCATGCTGAAGGGCAGCCTCAGAAGGGGTGCTGCTGGAAACAGGATTTGGAAACTTTCTTTTGGTTTCCTGTCAGCGTGTGGGGGTAGGCATGCATATGTGTAGTTTTTCTTTTCTTTTGATGTAATTGATATCTGCCATATTTTGACATAAAAAGCACTAACTCAGGCCCTGAGTTCCTTTGTGTCTTTATTATGATTTCCTATAACACTTTCTGTTATGAAATTACATTTGCGTTGGTTGAAATTCTTTTTTTATTCTGGCGTTTCAGTGAATCTTGTTTCCTCTGTATTTTGAATTCGGTGCTGCACACTGTAATTAGGTGTAAGTTTTTGAGGATCACACGGTGCCTGGTGCATGGTAGGCACTCAGTGTTTCTTGAGCGAATTGAATGGTTACAAAATGGGTCTAGGTATTACATATCTTCTATTCTTTTGACAGGTAACGTACGTTTGAATGTTTCATTTCACTTCCAAGATATAAAATAGTAATTCTTGACCTTTTCTAGGCCACTGACATTTTTGAGAATATAATGAAATATATAGACTCCGTAGAAAATAAGTAACTGGCATTTATGCACAAAATTTTGCATTCAGTTACAGGGACCCTCTGAAGCCAACCATGGATACCTGTCTCCAAAGTAAACGGGAGCCCCCGACCATTACGCAGTTCCGTATTAAAGCCGTTCAGAAACTTTTGTTCATTTTCTGTGTGTCCTCAGGAATGACAGTCTTTACACTTACAGATTAAACTTTGGGTCTTTGGGAACAAGATTTAAAGAGTGATTGTTATTGCAATTTTATGGGGCAAAGTTCTCTTTAATAGCTGTTACCAGTCGTTAACAGTTACTGATGGCTTCCAAGGAAATCCGATTGCTGTAGTTGCTTTTGGAAGCTTAAAGTCATAATCACGATGGCCTTGCGATTTTTATTGGACAGACTTCTTCTGAGCAATATGAACAGCACTTGAGAATGTTCACAAATCAAACTATTCAGTTTTCCTGTTCTCTTCCAATCTTGTTTATATGCATGGTATTTCATGTAGTTAATAATTATTTGTATCAACATTCGTGTTAGTTCAACAAGTGCTTTTTGAATATGTGTTGGAATAAAACAGAGTCCTTATTGTCATCTGAGTTTATATTCTAATCAGGAGAGATGAGCCATAACAACGTAAATAAAAAATATGTCAGATTTTAAGAGCTCTGCAGAAGGGTAAAGTAGAATAAGGGTACTGAGAAACAGTGTCAGGGAAGGTTAGGCAGGGAAGACAGGAGACTAGAGCAGAGACCTGAAGAAAGCGAGGGATGTGTGCTTTTGGGGAAGAACGTTACCAGCGGAGAGAACTGCAAGTGCCAAGACTTGTACTTTGCCTTTTTTTAGAACAACTAGGAGACCAGTAAGCAAGAGGGAAAGTGAGAGAGTTGGACTTGAGGTTGGAGAAGTAGCTGGGGCCACAGTGTAAGGCCTTGTAGGCTGGATAGGAACTTTACTATGGATTTTACTGTGAATGAGATGGGAAACCGTAGAGGGTTTTGAATCGAAGAGAGACTTGTTCTGACTTAAGTTTATGAGACGCATTCTGGCAGTTGTGTGGAAATCAGCTTGGTGGAGATGGGGGGAGGCAAGAGTAGAAGCAAGAAGACCAATCAGGATGTTAATTGTCATTTTAAGTCCATTTCAGTAGTTGCAAATTAGTCCATGCTGTTAAGCATACAGGTAGGTAGTTTCTTTTCCCCTATTAAAATAACAACAAAATGAACATTTTTGTGCGTACAACTTTTTCTTTCTTTTGGAACATTTGCTTGGGATTGATTTCCAGAAGTATTACTGAATCCAGGTATGTGACTATACTTGTGTTCTTGGTGTTGTATCTATGAATTCCTCCAGAGAGTAGGTTGTGGTAATTAAAGTGATAGCCACAGTTGTTGTTCTTAAGTTTCATGGCAATGTCACCTGCATTGAGTATCATTATTTAATACTTTAAAAATAATGAGAGTTATAAAAAGAGATATTGTAGATTGTTAGGTTTAGTTTTCCAGTGGCTCACATTTAGAGTTCATATATATTTTATTAGCTATTGGGGATAGAGAGATGAATTAAACAGGGTCTACTCCCTCAGAGAACTTTACATTCTGTCTTAATTTATAATTTGATAGTTAAGTAACTTCAGATCTTGCCAGTGTTCATTGTTACCCATAAACTTTATTTGTATGTTATTGATCTCTTATATACAATTGGCATTCCAGTCAAACATTTAATTTTTCATAGTGATGATTTCTTTTTTTTCTTGCAGAGATTTTTTAATGGTCTCTGCCATTTGTTTAATTTTTGTTACGCGTGTCTTTAGAATTTTACAACTATTGAAAGCCCCATGTTTTGTTCCTTGCAATAAATTATGCAACTAGTACTTAGTTGAGGACTCTCACAGTTGAATTTTTAAATTGTTGTAATTCTTTATAGTTATTCAAAACAGACTATTGTTTTTGTTAAATAAGGTCAGCATTACAGCTTTGCAATTTTAGTTTTTAAAGGAGGGTGATACCAATGTGTGTGTGTGTGTGTTTTTAATTGATTTTTTTAGAGAGAGAGGAAAGGAGAGAGAGAGAAGCATGGATTTGTTCCACTTATTGATGCACTCATCGGTCGATTCTTGTATGTGCCCTTACCTGGGATCGAACCTGAAACCTTGGCATATTGGGACAATGCTCTAACCAACTGAGCTACCCTGCCAGGATGATAACCAGCCTGTTTTGATAGAAGTTATACCACTGTGAGGGCATTGCTCAACATTTTTGCTTCTGAAATCCAGATGGCTTAATTTGGCATGAGCTGGGGAACTCCATCTACAAAGTGAGTGGGTTGCAGGAATTACCTGCAAGCACCCAGCCCTGTGTCTGCACATGCTAGGGACCCAGCAGTTGTTCATTGAACCTCAGAACCTAAGCTCCCAGTTATAAAATTCCCTTATTTTAGAAGTTTAATATTGGGTTGGCCAAAAAGTCCATTACATTTTTTCCATGTGATGGCTCTAATAACGCTTAGTTGTCTTTAACTTCATTTGAAACAATTTTGTTAGACTGTATTGTGATAGCTGCAAATGTATCTGCATGCGTTTTTAAAAACTAATCAAAACTGGTGAATTTTTGTCAGCCATTTTACTATTAAAGATGGAAGAAGATATGCAGCGTTTTTGGTGTATTATGCTTTATTATTTCAAGAAAGGTAAAAACACAACTGAAATGCAAAAAAGATTTGTGCAGTGTATGGAGAAGGTGCTGTGACTGATCAGACGTGTCAGAAGTGGTTTGCAAAGTTTCTTGATACTGTTGACATTTTGGCCAAAAGATTCTCTGCTCTGAGGCTGGCTTATGCATTGGAAGTTGGTTAGCAGCACCCCTGGCTGCTACGCACTAGAAACCAATAACAGGAGATAACTGACATTCTCAAAAATATCCAAATCAATAAAGTTATTGATGAAAATGAAAAGCGTGTCTTTTATTTTTATGGAAAAAACATAATGGACTTTTTGACCAACGCAATAAAAATATCTCATATAAACCATCTATATATTAACATTGTGGTGAGTTTAAAATTATGAACATAAACTTCCTCCCAATGTTCCTTTTCAAATTAAACTCATCAATTTTAAAAAGAGTTGTGTCATATTTCAAGTACCGTATTTTGCTGTGTATGATGTGCACTTTTTTGTCCAGATTTTTGAGGGAAAAATAAGGATGCTCATTATGCATGGGGATTATACACCATGGTGCAATAATGGGTGTAATAATCTCGTGTATAATGCGCACAAAAACATGGGTGCACATTATATATGGGAGCACATTATACATGGCAAAATACGGTATTTTCTGTTCATTCTTAATATCATTTGCTGCCTGACTTAATACCAGTGACATCTTATGAAAAAGGTTTGTGTTAAATATAAAAATACTTAAACTTTCCTTTTTTATGCATGAAATTTGGAGTCGTTTTTATGTGCTCTTCAGGCCTTTCACAGAGGTAATATTGGCCCACTCACATTTTGAAGTTTTGTAAGGGTGGTTATGGGTTTGCGCTGAATGAGTCACACACTCTCTCCCCAATCCCCTGTACACAGCTTGGAGACGACTGGTTAAGAGGGCAGTTGGTTTCAAAGTTAAATGATCCAGATGAGTATTGAACCTGTAAGCTTAGCTTATCATGACATTCTGATCAGCAAAGCAGTTTAGCAGAGAACTTTGCCATGCTCTCATTTCCGCTTGAATACAGGCCCTTTGGAGGTAGAAGGTACGTGTGTGCACCAATAAAAAAATGCATTTATATGCGATGATTAAGATGAAGTTGAAACAAGAAATAGTGTACTTCTATAAGTGACCTAAAAGTAATTCTTCTAATATAGTTTTCAAAAGTACATCATGTACACATGGAGGATTAAATATGTTCAGGGAAACTAACTTCAGTCATTAGACAAGTTAATGGCTTTTTTTTTGTAGTTATGACATTTATTTAGGCTATATAAATTTAGGTTAGATAAATCTGGAAAAAGCTTTTTGCATATCCAGTTTCCCCAGATACAGTTTGCTATCTCTCTAGCCTGTTTAGTTCACATTGGTGGAGAGTGATTCAAAATGCAGAATGGTAAAGTTAACCAAATTTGGAATTATATATGTAATGCCATGTTAGGTTTCAGGATATATTTAAATTAGGTTATATTCATAAGAATAAGGAGTACACCAAACTGTACATTATAACTGATTGAAAAAACCCACTGTTAGGTTAATTCAAACTTGAAGTGCCTTTCATTGAACTCATTAAGTATATATACCTTAACATTCATGGTTATTTGCAGTACTATGTGGTATTCACTTACTCTGGTTGTAAGAGAGGCATAGAGAACTGGCTACAACTGTTTCTTTGGACAAATCCCAGATGCAGTTTATAAGATTCTAAGTTAGCAGCAGTAGGAAATTCTGTCTTGTTGCAGACTGAACATTTCAGATCTGTCAGACAATCCAGAGAGTAAATTCATTCACTGTATTTTCAGTGACATTTTTCGATTCATTTATAAATAGAATCATTCTGTTCTAGACAAGTATTATAGAACATTAAACAAGCAACCATAGCTTAATTATTTTAGCAGTTGAAATTTTAACACTATCTTGGATTTTACATAGTTTTCAGTGTCTAGCCCAAATCATTGATGCCTTTTGAAATACCTTTTAAATCCCTTCGTATGCTTGTGAAAATGTTGCGTAATTTCATTAGTAGATTTTAGATTTAGTCATTGAACAGATGTTTGAGTGACCCAGTATTAGGCTCTTTAATGAAAACTGAGATGTGAGGCTGTAGTTTCTATTTAAGGAATTTATAGTCTAGTAATTTTGTTTGCCAGAATCTGACATATGTTTTATAAATAAATGTTGTATTTTCATGTTAGAATAAAAATAGAATCATACTCTTTTTCTAAGTAAAATATTTTAAATTCTCTTAGCTACTCAACAACTATTTCTATGGTCTTATTTTTTAACAGCTTTTTAGTATTAGAGCAAACTAGTTTTCCAGTTGTTTAAAATATAGTGAAATAAGAATTATATTCTTTCTAATGCCTATTTTACTGTAATCCAAGACTTTCCCCCCCCCAAATTGCTTTTTTGCAATATGCCACATTGTGGGAAGTATTTTTTCTTTCTCAGCTAGCAATTTTAATTTTATGTTTAATGTGAGAGGGTTTTTTTTTTGTATTCCAGCTTAATATTTTTTTCTACACTGATTAAAATCATCCTATGCCACTGAAGTTAACTATGCACTAGAATAGAAACGTGCATATAGACAAGTGCATCACTGTGCATTTTTAGTGGATGTTGGTAGCTTGCCAGCTTTATTTTCGAGTTCCTCCCCACTCCAGACCTAACTGTGATGTGCTTATACGGCGACAACAGTATATTTCGTTAATTTACAAAATGAGAATAGTTTTTCTGATTTTTCCATTTTGTATGTCCTGGGTTAGGATTAACTGGACATTTATTCTCAATAGACATGCAGTAAAACAGTTAACTGTGGCGCTTTCTGTTGGAGCATTGACTGACTTTTAGATAGTGAGCCTTATATAATGTTATGACTTTGGATAACATTCTGTATACAATCTGAAGGTAAACATGAATGTAATAGAAACAAACAAACAAAAAGAATGGAAACAAAAGTTTGCTGTTTTTTTTGCATTAGAAAATGTAGTTCTGTTCCAGGTAATATGTCCTCATTAGGCTCAGGATCATTTTCAGTAGTTATAACTGCTTAAACACTGTTTTACTGTTTAAAAAATTCATATTCCATTGTGGCAGATTTTGAAAAGAACAGGGATATAAAGAATTAATTGAAAATCACCCATAACTCTAGCTGGTGTGGCTCAGTGGATTGAGCTCTGACCTGCAAACTGAAAGGTTGCTTGTTCAATTCCCAGTCAGGGCACATGCCTGGGTTGCAGGCCAGGTCTCCAGTTGGAGGCGTGTGAGATTGATGTTTCTCTCCCTTTTTCCCTTCCCCTCTCTCTGAAAATAAATAAATAAAATCTTTAAAAAAAAAACAACGAAAACCACCCATAAATCGACTGTCACCCAGAGATAATTACTACTAATATTTTACTGTGCATTTTTTCTAGTTTTTTTCTTGCATGTGCAGATTTTTATTTTTATTTTTTTAAATTGGAATTATACTTTTATATAGACCGTTTTGCTCCTACTTTTTTCTCTGATCAGGATGTTGGTATTCTACTTAGTGTGGCACTTTTAAGTTGATTCTCTAAAATATTACTATTTTAAATAACACTGGGGCAGGGGCAGACATTTTTCTACATTTATCTTTGCATCTTTGTTTTGTTTGTTTGTTTTTTTCTTTCTTTAGGATAGATTCCCAAAAGTGGGGTAACTGGATCAGAGGGTGGTTACCTTGTGTATAAGGTTATGTGTCTCACTTCAATGGCATTGAATATAGATCAGTTTTTACAACCTTTGCCAATTTGATAGGTATCTTTTAAAAATCTTGGGTCGTAATAACAAAATCTTCATATTATTAATTAAAGCTGTCACACTATATGATTAGTAATTTACAGTCATTTGAAAAACTTGATTGGAATGAATTTCTTTAAAAATATTTTGGATAAAAATAATCTTTCTGACATGAAAAGAGATTCTTTGCAGTTACAATTTGAGCATTGCTTTTTTTATTGGGAAGAAATAGCATTTTAAAGTTCTCTCTTTACTAAAATGACAAACATGAGGAAGCTTGTAGTACGTAGTAAGTAGAAATAACTTATGCAAAACTAAATTATTTCAGAGAAGATGAAGGAGTTAGTCACATGGTTCAGACCAAAAAATAAAAGCTTAGTTTTTAGAGCAATGGCTTTGGAGTTAGGAAGCCTGGGTTCAAATCCTTGCTTTGCCACCTTCTAATTACGTGATTTGAGGCAACGTACTGAGTATGTATCTCAAGGTAATTTACAAAATATATGACTTGTTATTGCTGAAGTTTGGCTTTCTTATCTTTAAGAGGGGAATAATAATACTTTAGGGGATTGTTAAGCAGATTGGAAATACTATGTAAGACTGCTTGGCACTTAGTAGGCATTTAATAAAAGCTACCTATTGTTAAATTTGATGGGTTTGGGGGTTTTTTTTGACAGTTCTGGTGGGTGGGGCAGGAGATGTCGTTTGTGTGGCCTTGCTTAGATGACCAAATAAATGCAGGAATACAAAATGGCCTTGAGCAATGGCAGCTGGAGGGGTTGGTAGTAGACATTCTTTATGGTTGGAATGGCATGAGCCAAGATAGAAAGTTCAGGACAAGTTGGAGGACAGGAGATTGATATGACAGAGCCTAAACCTGTATAAGTAGAAAATATGGTGATAAGGCCATAAAGGTTGATTGGGCCTAGACTTTACAAGTCACTGAATGCTAGGTTGAGAAGCATAACTTTATTCAAGAACATAAGACGTTTTGATAGGAGGAAAATGACCTCTTTTGGAAGATGAATCTGGCTACTGAGTGTTCAGAATGAATTGAGGAAGAAGGAAACTGAGGACAGGGAGGCTGCCAATATAGCATAGGTGAGGCAAAGACCTGAGGATTTAAAGGAAAACAAGGGAAGGCTTTGAGGGGAGTTGCTGGGAGTCACTCTTGTGAAGATCTGGGTCTTCAGAAGTGTGCCTGGTTTGAAGATGAACTTCAGAAGAGAGTTTGAGTCAGAGATACGGGTGACATGGATCTGGGCAGCCTCTGAGAGAAGGAGGGACTCGGTATGCTCAGGTGGTTCCTTCCTTTTGTCAAAAATTCAAAGGTCAAAATTCCTGTCACTTCATCAGTGAAATCATGTTTATGCTATTCCTTTGACAATTTGTAGTCTCAGAAATTTTATTTATTTAACATTTTGAGTTCTTAACAGGGAACACTCACTTTTAGATATTGGTATTTCAGAAGGGTTTTGTTTTCTGTGTTTTTTTTTTACTTAATTTTACTCTTGTTCTATTACAGTTGTCCCAGTCCCCGCCCCGCCCCCCCACCCCCAGCCATTGCTCTCCACTGCCCCGCCCACACCCCCTACGCCTCCCTCCACAGTCAGTCTCTACCCTGTTGCCCATGTCTGTGGGTCATTTATACATGTTCCTTGACTAGACCCTTCCCCTTCAGGAGGTATCTTAAAATACGACACTGTAAGGTGAAGTTCTTCTGTGTGGTCTTTCCAGCATTTGTGAATGTGTGAACTTCAGAAACATCAGTTGTTTTTCATCATCAGAAGTGATGAAAAGTAGGGTATAGACTTCTTGTTTGGTAAGCAGCTTAGAATGTGGAGGGCAGTGAACTATGGAGCCATGACAGATAGGGTATTGAGTATATGATCTTTAGAAAAAAATGTTTTTAGTGCTTCTCTCCCTTCCCCCTTAATTTCTTAATTTAAAAAAAAAATATATATATATATATATTAATTTGCACATACCATTCTTAACCATTCTTGTCCTGGCTCTAGCTCTGTGTTAATTGTACTTTCCACTTGGCTGAATAATCTGTAAGCAAGTTAGCCTAAAGATTGATGTTAATATTTCTTTTTGACTGGTAGGTAAACTCACCTTAGCTGTGAATTATCTGCTCGCTGTCTTCCTTTTTTTTTTTTTTTTTTTTTTTTTGCTTAAACAACAGAAATTTATTCTCACAGTTCTGGAGGCCAGAGGTGCAAGATCAAGGTGTCAGGAGCACTGGTTTCTTCTGAGAACTCTCGTTGGCTTGTTGGTGGCCATCTTTGCTGTCTTTCTTTAATATTACCAGTTGAGAAAAGAAGCAACCCCCAGTTTCGAAAGGCTGCTATACTTTCAAGATGTTTTAAATCTTGATGCATATTTTAAAGCATTGAGTTGTTATTTATACCTTTCTAAATGTTTTAGTTTTCAAATTTTTTCTACTCAGAAATAGTCATTAATTTTTATTCAAATCTCTTTGCTTTAAAAGTATATTTGAAAGTATTTTTAAATTACAGTCATGCACCACTTAACATTTCTGTCAGCGATGGACCGCATCGTACAACAGTGGTCCCATCAAATTATACTGGAACTGACAAATGCCTGTAGCCTAGTGACAGCCCCCTCGCAGTGCAGCACTCGCGGGTCTGTGACGATGTGGTGTAAACAGGCCTGCTGTGCCGCCGGTCCTATGAAAGTACAGCACCTACCAGTATGTACAGTACACAGTACTCAATATTGATAAATTGTATAAATTGTGTTCCTGGCTTATGTATTTACTACACTTTTTACTGTTATTTTAGAGTGCGCTCTTGCTACTTACAAAAAAAGTTTGCTGTAAAACAGTCTGCCGTGTTAGACTGGCAGCAGCCTTCTGCATCATGTGTCTCCTGCATCTCTTGGTTGCATCATTCTGTCTTGCTCAGTTTAATCTCATGTTATTTTAAAATTCAGTGTGGCCTACGTGCAGTGTGTATAAAGCCTACAGTTGTGTACAGTGATGTCCGAGGCTTCATAGTCACTCACCACTGACTCGCTGACTCCTGGAACAACTTTCAGTCCTACAAGTTCCATTCATGATAAGTGCCCTATACAGGTGTGCCGTTTTTGACCTTTTATACTGTACTTCCACTGTCTCATTTCTGTATTTAGATATATAGATGTTTACCATTATGTTATAGTTACCTACAGTATTCAGTACAGTGTCCAGTGTATAGGTTTATAGCCTAGGAACAACAAGCTCTACCTTAAAGCCGAGGGGCTACCTTTAGGTTTGTGCAGATGCACTCTGTGTGCACTCTGGAATGTTTGCACAGTGACGAAATCTCCTAATGACACATTTTTCAGAACCTATCCCAGTGGTAAAGCAGCACTTGACTGTGTAAGTAAAAAAATAAGATTGAGGGTTGTGTATGTGTTACTTTTTATAAATACTGCGTGTTTCTTAAGTGAAACTGCAAAAGCCCAGATCTGCTCAATTGAATGAAATATCATTTACTAAAGAGACCCCAGATAGTCAAAACAGTGATTTCATGTCTCAAACTATCACATTACAGTTGATTCTGTTTTGAATTGGTTCAAAGATGTTTCTGTTTGTCAACAGAAATCAGAACTACGTCATTCTCTTAGAACTGAATACTCTTATCCTTCCTTCCCCCTCCCCAGCCACAGCTGAGAACAGGAGCTTCCCTGGCTTGGGCCATTTGGCACTGTCACTGTGCTGGCGGTTATGCCTGTCCCACTATGTATGTCTTACATTCTTAGAAGCCTCCTTGCATCTTGGCAGGAAAAGTAAGTTATTAGATTGAGTGGCTAGCAGCTCTTGATATACTGCTATAAGAAAATTCACAATTTTATATGTTAATTTTACCTTAATAAAGCTGAAATTAAAGTGCTTTTTTTTTTTTTACATGAGGTGACATATGAAGTGTGTGAGACATGAATAGATAGTCCTATTCTGTTCCCAGAGGATTGAAATAAAAAAACATAAAGCCTACTAGGGGTTTTCCTTTAAAATTTTCTTGAAAGTAAAGCCCTTACATCTCATTTAATCAGCACAGCAAATCTGTGAAATTGTGTCCATTTTTTATAGATTATGAAACTCAAAGTAATTATGTAATTCATGAAGTCACAAACTCCTAATTATAAAGATAATGCTGACAGCAAACTACCAGAAGCAGAGACCGCTGCAGTAGAAAGCATAAATAAGTGATTGGTAGATATTTGTGTTTTGCTTGCATGCGAACATGAAAGAATGAATATGAATGGAATGAACGAATGAATAAATGAATGGATCAGTCCGTAGGTGAATGATGGATGGCTGCCTCCATTACTATAATCATTTCTTTAGTGCAGCACACCATTTTTCTTCCAGATGAGTCTAGAAAATTTTTCCAAAACAGTTGAATTCACATTTCTTTTTTCTCTACAAAACGTCCTCCTCCCCCTTGTGGTTTTAGTTACCTAAAATAAATCACACAGTAAAAATCCCGAAGAAGGAAATAAAGACCAGAAATGGAGAGTGTCATTTCCACTTAGATTTTAACTAAGTAGTCTGTAATGTTTTCAGCGTTTAAAAAAAAATCTGCATGAGACCCTTGTATTCACAGTCACAATAATCATCTCTTTTGGTTCTGTTTGTATCTTCTAATTTTTAAAAACTATTAAAAATTTACTGTAGTCTGAAATGAGATAGTAGAACAACAGTAGTTGAAATGATTATATAGCCAACATTAGTTTTCCATCTAATATCTTTCAGTTTTTTTTTGGGGGGGGGCATGTGTTTCTGTTTTCTATTAGTACAACAAAGTCTGTGGTTTGTTTTTCAGAAATCTGAACTGATAATTTAACAGGGTTAAAAAATACATAATCAAATACCTTTTTTTCCAACCCACATTAATACGCAGGCAGACAAGCATTGTAGCATGAAATCTCTAAACTGCACATTTATAGTTTCTAATTCTTCAAATGATTTAACGTCTTAATAAATTTAAGTTTAGAGTTCTTTTAAATGGATATCAAATAGGAATGGATACCTAGGTAGGAACTACTTTAGTGGAAAGTTGCAAAAGGGAAGGGATTATGATACGGGATTTACACGTGGAAGCTGCTATGCTAGACTGGAAAAGAAACTTACTTTGACAAAAAGAGAAATGAAATTGATGCAGTGAGGGCTACGAGGAGATGAATTAGTGTTCAGTGGGCATAAAGAACCCAAGGTTAATGTGGTGGCCTACAGAGACCTTCAGAGAAGACTTGGTGGATCTTACCATTCGTGAAGTAGGCGGATCTGTCTTGTGTTTTGAGTCGAAAGTGTGATAAACTTAGAATGAAGAGGGCTGTTTTTGTAAAGAAGGAACATATTTTAGAATTTGTTTATAGTTGTCTGAGACTGAAGCTATAATATGACAAGTTTATAAAAGATTATCCTCAAACTGCTGTTTTTGTTTTTTGTTTTTTAATTTTTATATATTTTGCCAGATTTCTGCCTGACAGCATTTAGACTGCTCCACTCTTGTACCCCTTTGCTCTCCATTCTAATCATACGGGGTGGGCAAATGTAAGCTTACAGTTATGAGTACACAAAACAGAGTTTATTCTTGTACTGTTATTTATTAATTATTGTATTATTTTTCATATGAACAACTGTAAACCTACTTTTATAACCCCTGGCATGAAATTTTCATGGTTCAGAAAGTTTTGCATATAAAGTATAAGTATCAATTTCTCCTATAGATGTATATATCTAAAAATTGTTGTAGGTGGAACTTTTATAAATTTAATTATTTAAGAATATCAGATTAATGTAAGAAAAACCATGGGCCAGTGAGTTTGGAAGGTGAATCTTTTTTAAAAAAAAATATTTTATTTATTTATTTTTAGAGAGAGGGGAGGGAATGGTAGGAGAAAGAGAGGGAAAGAAACATCAGTGTGTGATTGCCTCTCGCACACCCCCTACTGGGGACCTGGCCTGCAACCCAGGCATGTGCCCTGACTGGGAATCAAACTGGCGACCCTTTGGTTCGCAGGCTGGCACTCAGTGCACTGAGCCACACCAGCCAGGGCTGGAAGGTGAATCTCCTGTCTCAGACTCATCTTTATTTGTTTAGATTTTCCATTATTAAGTTATTTTCATGGTGTTTCTTTTACATCCACATTATAAGTCTGGAACTTAAGTAACTCAAGTTGGTCAGATAGTATACTGTTTTTTAAAAAAAAGTGCCTGTGCCTTTTGAATATTGAATAGCACTTACTTTGGACAAACTCCATTGTAAAACATCCCTTTGAATTTTAAATAAAGTGCTAGTAACTTCTTGTACTCAAATGTCACAATTATTACATTGGAATATGACAGCATTGTAACTCAAGAAACCAACCAAAATCTGCAGTTGAAACCATGAGTTGCGGGGGTTCAGACGATGTAGTTATTCTATTATTCCCATTATGCTTTAGACTTGGACAGCTGTCATAATAGGACAAGCTTGAGATTGTGTCACTACTCAGTGCCATCTGCTTGCTGTGTATGTAAGCAGTGGGCCTTAGACACTGGAATTAAAGAATCATCACTTTGTGGGGTTCTTAGTTGGCTCTGCTTAGGTTCAAGTGCACTGGGCTGGGCATGTGTCTACAGTGAATTGTCACAGTTTTGATCTTTTGCAACCGTAACACTGCCACAGCCATGTGTTTAATGTTTTCTCAGTGTTGACGTGCTGAAGGTGGACTTGTGGAATTTTTTAGTAATGTAATGAAAATGCCTATTTAATCAGTAAAATTTTTAAGTGACTTTTTAAAACATTCAAATACTTGCAAAAGAGAGAGAATTCTTTAGTTGAAGGACCCAACACCTGTTTCATTCTTGTGGCTGATTTTCACAGCATTAACAAACTGTTGTTTTTTTTTAGACCAGAGTGTTTTGTAGAAAATCAGTCATCTAATTGCATTTGTCCGCACTATTTTTAAAAAGTGCTCTATTGTTAATGGGAGAAAAAGCAAGTCATCAATGTTTATATGTAGTATGATTTCAGTTCTTATTTTTACAAAATATTTATTCATATATAGAATACAGGCTCAGGAAATACCAAAAGAACCAAAGTTCTTATCTTGAATTGGGATTTCAGGTGATTTTTATTTTCCTCTTTAAACTTTATATTCTCTGAACTTTATACATTGTTCATATATTTTATAATTAGAAAATGAAAGTTTAAAATGATTTCATTATAGAATATAAAATTAAGTTTAATAAAACTTTCAAAGATGAAGATTCATAGAGAATAAAGGCTTTAAAATGAATTATGAAACAATGCATTTCTGAGATGGAATTATATGTAATGATAAAACCTGTACTTTAAAACAAAAACAAGCAAAATTAGGATGCCATTTTCTGGACGTAGGGAATGAGAAGTGGGAAAAGTATTGTACCATTGATAGGAAGACTTAGATTTTCGTTTGATTCTCCTAAGTCAGGTTTGCCTCAGTTACGTTCATTTATATACTATTTTATGGATTGTTGTGTAATTCCAGGACATAAACTTATTTATAGGAATAATATGCCAAATCACACTTTGACTATTGGGTCACTAGATAATGTATTTGTGGTCAGCAGGCAAAACACTCCATGAAATTTTACATGTAATACCTATTTGCTATTACCTTCACCTCTATTTCGTCATTTTTCCGCCTGTGAAACGAAAGAAGAACAGTACCCTTTTGTAGACACATTAGAAGATTAAAAAAGTATGCGTGGCATACAAAAAGCACGCAAATATTATTGCTGCCGTTATTATTACAACCAACAAAAGTTGGCATTGATGTCTATAAGAAATTGGGAGTGGATGAGCAGTAGGGAGCAGGGGCGTCCTACCTTTTGGCATCTCTGCACCACACTGGAAGAAGAAGAGTTTGTCTTGGGCCACACATTAAATATATTGTGACACATAATCACAAAAATATCTCATAACGTGTTAAGTAAATTTATGGTTTTGTATTGGGCTGCATTCACAGCCATCCTGGGCCGCATGTTGCCCACGGGCTGCAGGTTGGACACCCCTGGGTGTAAGGTCCTCCGCTTTATATGCACTGTTTTGACTGACACCATGTATTCTGTTAAATGGGAGTGCTTAGCTGTGCACTTAGGTAGTTTGATTATTTATGTATACAACGAATCTTGGCATTTGCGGTTTAATGTTTTAAATTCAGGCTATTTAACGTGAGAGATTTGTAATTTGGAGTAGGGAAAATTTTGCATATTTTAAGACTGACATGCCAAATAAGTATGTGAACTAGAGAACTGAGTGGAGCTGACAGCATCCCAGCTATTATTACCCAAGAGTGACTTTGGTTCCGTACTTGTTTAATTTTCATCAAGGATTAAACACTGCGTTTCTCTGTGAATCATAGTGTCCCAAGAAAAGCCAGTTTTTAATGCTGGGTTTTGCAGATTTAATTGAAATGAGTTTATTTTGGTGGCAAAGTTGATGACTATTGCTTATTTCAGGTATACACCTCACATTACCTTGTGCCCAGTACAGATAATGAAAATGGCGTGTGTTTGGTTGTAAAGAAATTTGAATCTTTAAGTTCCTCAAAGGAAGGAGAGGAGTTAGCAGGGATTCCCAGATTTCTGGGCACTAAGGTTATTTTTATTTTTCTCACTTTAGTATGTAAGTTTAAAAAGTTATTAGAACAAATTAAAATATATCTGTCTGGATTTCATATATCCATGGATACTATGATGGATATAAATGTGCCTCATTTAATAAAAGCCTCTAGCCCCATCCATAGAAATATTGATTTTATTGGGTCTACACAGGAATGTGTAATTTACTTGTCCAGGTGATCCCCCCTCCCCAGTGATTCTGATGCAGTAATTCCTCAATGTCTTCTCCTATATTTTATTTGAGTATTATATTTTTTAAAAATAGTTTTATATTTTTAAAATGTTGGAAGTATAGGAGTAAATTTTATACTTAATAATGAAAATTAATCTTATGTCTCTTCATTGTATGTACCTTTTTAATTAGTTCATTGTACATATATTACTTAATCAGACCAAGTAATACCAAGTTCATTGTAGAACAAATGAGAAAGTACCAGTGAGGCAGTGTTTCTCCACCTTTTTTGTCATGATCAGTCGCTACCTCCCCACACCCCCTACAGCAGCCTTTTTAGATATTTTTTCCCTAATTGTCCGCCTCATGAAATTTTAATACCACAGACATACCATATATTTCTTTATGAATTGTATATTAAACTGTGCTTTATATACTAAAAGAGCTAAGGGCTTTTTGTTTGTTTCTTCGGTGTGGTTTTTTTGCTCCTTAAAAGCCACTTTTTACCCACTTGGGGGCAATATTGCCCCTGTTGAGAATGTATGCAATAGGCTAGAAGAAAAATCACATCCCAGTCTGTAAATATTTTCTTATACATCTCGCCCAGTGGTTTTCAGTGCATGCATTTTTTCTTAAAAAGAATGAGATAAGATGCATAATATTTTATATTGTGAGTTTTTCATGAAAAAATATATTTTAATAGTGTCATATCTAATGGATAAATAATATCAATGCATAGTATTCCATTATGTGAATTTGCCATCACTTGTTTGATTCCCTATAGTTTTCAATTTTTTAATATAAAAGCTGCGCTGTGAAAATCATTATAGTTGAGTTTTTTCATGTATTCTTAATTATTTTATTCTGTACATTTAAATATTTTTGATATGTATAACTTAAACAGTGAGAGTCCCTTTTTACAAGGACATCCACTGTTGATGTGAATATTTGTTAAAGAAGAATAGATTGAACTTTAATTGTGGCAAATTACTTCTTTGCCTAGGTATTCTGGTCATCTTTTCATGTCACTATATAATTCTGCTTTATTCTTTTTAGCAATATTCTGCTGTATTGATGTACGGTCATGTATCTATTCTTCTAGTGAAGGACCTTTTGTTTCCTGGCTTTTTGTTTTTGCTTTTGGCATATATTTTTGTTTGCTTGTGTTTTTCTGCACCATAAATTTCCATTCTGGTAGAAATACTGGGGTCATTTAAGAATTGGAAACAGTTTATACACTGCAGTCTTTTTTTAGTCCTACTCTTCTTTTTCATTTTTTTATTTGCCTACTCTGATGTTGATAGTCCTACATTTTAATTAGTGTAACTTTATAGCATTGTACTTTTATTTCTGGAAATAGAAAATGTTACATTAAGTAGGCAGATATGCCTGTATCTTTTTCATATTCCCAGTTACACTTTTAAGTTCGGCTGGCTTTTTTTCTTTTTTTCTTTTTTTTAAGACAAGTATATGTATTTTAACTAGATCAGAATAATACAAATTTTTGAGGATTTTCACATTTAGGCTTGAAAGCATTTATTGCCTGGCAGTAATTCAGATCTCTAAATGCACCTCTAACTTGCAAAGTGAATAAACAAGTCAATGAGCTTTGAGCTTTCTGGGAATATCTGGAACCACAACATTTCTGTGAAATATGCCTTTTAATCTTGGGTTTACTGATTGAAGTATCTTAGACATACTCTCTCTGCTGTCTAACTTGTATTCCTCTTAGAAGGAAACACATTCTCTCTTTTTACATTTCTGGTAACATCCTTATTTTAGATATCTCATATGTTTCTGCTAATTTTATAGAGTTTTTAAATATATTTTCTCCAGAGTTATTTATACATTTTTCTTAGGTTTAAGATTTCATAAAGTTCAAAATATATCAGAATAGATACTATATTGGGTAGCACATTTATGAATCATCATCTGATTTTTGCAGACTCTTAATCTAATTAATGTTTGCTGGATTCAAGCAGATTTCTTTGTAGGAAACCATTAAACGTTGCAAAAGAATTAGGCTTTATCAAAGTAGAAATGTCTTTAGTTGTTATTTTCCTTTAAGCACTATTTTTTTCTGAGGCAGTTTCTCCTTTAAATTTAATTGCTCACACCATTACTAAAACCTTTAAATGTTGATTCTGACCCTGCTAACTACGATTCTATCCATGAGCTAACCTTGCTTTTTAAGGCACATGCTTGATTGAGACTTTCAGATGGTCTTAATGTTCTGGAAGAGTTAATTTACCTTTGTAATGAAAAATCTCTCCTGAGAGCACTGCACTCACCACTAGGATGCAGGCTAATTATAATAAATATCATAAATGATATTCAATACGTAGGCAATTCAGACAGAACTGTTTCCAAGAGTAGCCTTTCTTGGAGTTGCGTCACCACAGAGCCTAGTTAGGCTCATTATAGAGGTGCCCCTTGCTTTGGGGCATGGTTCTTCATCTAGCAAGGTGGGAAACAAACAAATAAACACTGTTTCCCTCATGGTAGTGGGGCGGTTTTTTTTGTTTGTTTGTTTTTGTTTTTGTTTTTTTGCATGTTATGCATAGTATGTTTAAAACAACATCTCAAACGTGATTTTTGTCTATTGAGGCTTACCATTTAACCAGTTTGGAGATTTTATTCTTCAGGTGCAAAATTTAACCTGACCACTTTGGATATACATGAGGCTAGTTCCTTTACTCAGAATGACAGCAGCAGTCATGACAACGGATGCTTGAGCACTAACTGCTTCTGACTTCAGACCTTTGGCCAGGCCTGTGTGATTGCTTGGATACTGCCTTATTACCACGCCCATTGCCTAATTCTTGGTTTTCAGAAGCCTGAAGCCATATCAAAAACATTAGATCCATTTAAATGAATAGTCTCTAGAAGGGGAGGATATTTGATTTTAACTAAATGTTATGTGAGATTATTATTAATTATAAAAATTAGAATGCGGTAGACATCTGTGTTTGTAAACTTCAAAATTTTTCCATTTTACTTTTCTCATTATTTAAAATATGTTCCCCTCACACTAAGTATTGATAAATTCGTACCCAGTAAGACTTAAAGTAATACCCATCTGGTGGGAAGGGTTCTTTAATAGGTTTGTTTAGAGTATACATCTCCAACTGCACATGGAAGTAGGGAGATTTTATGGTTTGTGCTCTGACAAAAAGTAAAATGCTTTTCAGAAAAGCATCAAGTAATTTTTACTAGCTCTACACAATTATTTTTCTGTTCAAAGTATAATCAAAGTAACCTTTGAACATCATGTTAGTCCCACTTTTTAAAATAAATTCATTAATTTTAACTAAATAAGTAATATATTATGCAAAAATAAAGATCAGGTGAAAAATACAGATAAGAAAAAATATTAGTTATCGTTGGCTATGTGTCCTTATAGGAATTTCCTAAGACTACATGCATGTACAGAAATATTTAGTTTTGTTTTCAAATCTGCTTTGAAATTAAAAAAAATTTTTTTTTTATTTGAGAAAGAGACAAACATTGATTTGTTGTTCCACTTATTCATGCATTCATTGGTTGGTTCTTGTATGTGCTCTGACTGGGGATCCAGCCTGCAACCTTGGTGTGTCAGGATGACACCAACTGAGCTACCCAACCAGAGCTGCTTCACCCCCTCCCCCCCTTAAGTTGTAAGGTGAGACATGAAGACTAGAAGTGTTCTTTACTAGCATGCTGGGGGCTAAATAAAAATTCCCATTTTCACAGGCAAGTTTTGTCAAGTTACCCCATCTCTACCCTTGCTCTTCTCCTCACCTGTATTTTTTTCTTTCAGTCACCATTCTTTCCCTTGAACAGAGAGAACTGTAGTGTGATGGCTCTCAGCCCAGGTTTGGCTCTAAAACAGAATTAACTAAGGAGATTTGAGAAATATCCTGGCTCCACAATTCAGAGACTTTTATTTAATTGGTCTTGATGAGACATGGCACGTGGGAAGAGGGCATGCTTTATCCTAGCCGGCATCTAGAAGCTCATCTGAGCTCCTGAGTTCCAGTACCGCTTGGGGGAGGCAGTGATTGCACAAGGGGGAGCCTTCCTCAGTTTTCCGCCTTCAAGAAAGAGGATGGGCATAGATCTTTGTGACCCCTCAAGTTCTCTAAGGAATACACTGCTACACACTTCTGCATATGTCCAGTGTTGGTTCATCTACAGAGTTTGTGCTGCTTCCATTCTAAGGACAGTCAGCAGATTAAGGAATGCAGTACAGGGTCCGTAGACAAGGTGAGTGAGGAAGCAGTCTGGGGCTGTGGTTAGCCACACGGATGCGAGAGCCAGACTGCCTGGGCTGTACTCCTGGTTCTGTAATTTGTGTTGAGCTTGGGCAAGTTTGTTTGTTGTAGCCTCTCTGCTTCATCTGTAAAATAGGGATGATCGTCTCTGCTTCACAGGATTGTTGTGAGGATTAAAAGTATATATAACATATGTAAAGAACTCAAAGCAGTATTTTGTTCATGATCAGTACTCAATAAATAATACAATTTATTTCTTTTCTTGTATCCTCTTTTTTAATATTTCCCACCCTTTTCTTGCTCATCCCACCTCAAGGTGAGTGAATGCTTCCTCCAATGAACTGGAGCAGGGGCCAGCAAACTTTTTTCCGTAAGAACCAGATGAAAAGTGCTGTAGGTTTTTAGGGTCACACAGTCTCTGTCGCGATACTCATTTCTGATGTTACGGGGCAAAAGCAGCCATAGACAGTGTATGTGAACCAGTGAGCATGGCTGTGCCCACTGAAATCTGAAATTCACAGAATTTTCATGTGTCATGAAGTACTGTTTCACTTTTGATTAAAAAAAATTATTTAAGAATGGAAAAGCCATTCTTAGTTACAGGCCACACAAACACAAGCAGTGGACCAGGTTTGGCCTGTGAGTCATAGCTTGCCGATCCCTGACATGGAGTAAAGGGAGCTGCACAGCAATTTCAGACGCCCTGTCTTAAGTGTGCCTTCATTCTTTCATTTCCCTGTCCTTTGAAGGAATCTAGAAAACTAGCTTTATTGCCATCAGGCTTAGAATTCAAAAATTTTACTCCCAGCTTTGATCTTAAACTGTTAGCGCATGTGTGACACAGTGAACTCTTGGGGACTCTGTCTTCAGTGACATATGTACTTAGGCTTCTTTGGTTGCAAGCAGCAGAAAGGGACTTTGTCTTGTTCTCAGCACCAGCATAGTCGGTGTTTGCGTTAGGGGTCCCGAGAAGCAGACTGGGAGGATGCACGCACACGCAGTACATAAGCATTTTGTGAGTAGGAAATAGAGATTTATTTCAAGGAACTGGAATATGTGATTATGGGGACTTGCAAATCCAAAAGCTGTAGGGCAGGCCAGCTGGGAACTCTGGCTGCCTGGCCGCCTTTCCGAAGAATTTCTTATTCAGTGAAACCTCAGTTTTTCCCTCAGGGCCTTTCAGCTGATTGGATGAGGCCTCCTCACATTACTAATACCTCCTTAAAGTCAACTGATTGTAGATTTTAACCATATAAGTATTATTTGCATAATGCCTTCACAGCAACACCGAGATTAGTGTTCGTTTCAATAACTGGGGACCATAGATAGCCTAGCCAAGTTGACACAACTAACCATCACGTGGTTTAATAAATCTTTTTCTGATAAATGAACAAATGACTAAAATGGTTAACTTAAGCAGAAAAAAGAGTGTTTATTTAGGGATGTTGAATAACAGAGTTTAAGTAAGAAATGAGCATGCAAGCTTTCGGAAGCCTCAGGAGAACCAGGGCAGTTTACGTGGGTCAGGACCTACGTGGCAGGAGCGAGCTCTGTACCACGGTCAAAATGAGTCAGCTCTGACCGTCTCCATCTTTACGTCATTCTGCTCAAGATCAGCTTCTTAGGAAACTCCGCCTGATTGACCTGGCTCGGCCTGGCTGGAGATTGGGTGAGATGTCTTCCATGCCCAGTGAAGGGTGGGACACCTTGACTGGCATTCCCACTGAAACAGTGGTGAGGGAGACAAGGGTTATTTCCCAGCAGAGAGTTGGGATGCTGTTCCAGAAGAAGGGGGAAGGGATACTAGACATGCAAAAATAACAGATGTCTGCTTCACACCAGCTCTTGTTATCTACCCACGTAGAGGGACAGCTGGTGGGGCGGACATGGACCAGGGCCAGGTCGTGGAAAACTTCACAGGCCGGTAATGAGCTTGGGCCTCATCCTCTAGAATAGTGAACCTTTTGGGGAGTCAGAACCCCACTGAAAATGTGAAATTTTTGGATTGGGCCCTCTTCCTTCCTCTCTTCAGACAATCATGCTTTTAAAAAGGTTTGTTTTTGTTTTGTTTGGCATAGCTTTTCAAGAAACTGTTGCACTTTCTAAAGTACGTCTGTGATTGGTGGGAGAATGGCTAGTCTCTTAACCTAAAAGGTTAAGAACCCATAAGGAGAGGGTGGTATGAACTGTTTAATGATTTTAGACAGGGGAACCACAATAGAGCTGTAAAGTAAATCATTGGAGGATGGATTCAAGGGACATAAGATTGGAGGCTGAAAACCAGTCACATTATTACCTCTCCCTCAGCTTCTGCTATTTGCATTTTCTTGATACTCCTTAATCTCCTTGCTCATCTCATGGAAGGATTTGGCTAAGAGATGATGAGGGCCTTAATTAACACACTGGTAATAGAGATGAAAAGGGTATATAATTTTAAATATTTAGGAGCTAATAATCCATAGAACTAGTTTGGCTGTTAATTATATATGGGTAATAGAATTAGCTATGGCTTGTATGTTTCTGGCTTGCATGACAGAATTGCAGAGGCCAGATGGGACGGTTGACCATAAACGTGAGGAGGGACAGCTTTATCCTCTGAGTGGGGCTTGAGGGAGAAAATGATAGTGACTGGACTTGAGAAGTTCATCCATGAGGGGAGGGAATGAGAAAAGGAGCGGCGATTGGTAAAAAGATTGATGGGCAGTTCTGAGGGCCCAGGTGAGATTTTAGAAATTTGCACTAGTGACATAGTTACATAATGGTACTTTCTCCAGCAATGGAGAGAGGTTTTAAGATTCACTGATGGTTAATGGTTATATAAACTGATTGGGGGGAAATACAGAAATACATGGAATAGAGGGGCTGGGCAAAGAATAACTCAGGTAAAGATGGTAATGATAAATATAGAGCCCTTACCCTATGCTAGGCACATTTTTATAAGGGTATTTTAAAAGTACTAATTCATTTGCTCAAAACAACCCTATGAAGCAGGCACTATTATCCCTGTGATGAAACTGAAGCACAGAGAGGCTAAGACATTGCCAAGGATTACAGAGCAAGTGATTGGAGCTGGACTTTAAACCCCGGAAGTTAGGTTCCAAAGTCTGTGCATAGCTACTGAATTGCACTGTTGATCAGGTTTAGGAGAGAAGGAGAGCACAGGCTGGGAGATGATGAAGGGATCAAAATGTCTGAAGTTTTAATGATGTGGGGGAAAGGAAATTAATTTAGACAATTATCGGTAATTCTCAGTGATCAGGAGATTTTCTTGTGAGTCATATTTGTGTGCCGATAGTAAGATGCTTGTGAAAGTGAACCTGTTTCCTTTCGCCTGCCCTACCACCCTGGGTTTGACAGACCCCTAGCAAATAACCAGATTTTTCCTCCTCTTTCTCTTCTCTCCATAGCTTAACATTTATTTGCAAGCTTTTTCATTTTAGTGTATTTGCATCTACTGGTATGCTTCTGTCCATTTTTTAGGGGAGCCCTGCCAGTTACAGCTAGAGATGTTTTGTTCTGATTTTTAGGATTGACCGTGTGTGTCTTTCTATAAGTTCTCCATCAGATTTCCTTTTCTTTCCTTTAGTTTTGTTTAACTTGGCACCCTATTAGTAAATAAATTTCAGCAAATGCAGACTAAGGGAATAAAAAAATGAATGCATCCCTCAGAGTGGAGCACCTAACAGCTTGTTCCAACAGCTTTTGTTGCTCTTAATTCATAATTTAATCAAACTAACACTTTGAGAAAGGATTATAGTATTTTTTTTCTTGCTAAACCTAAGTAGCTAGTTTTGTTTTTCTCTCTCACGGCCTCATGTCCTTAGTAGATAGACATAATAGGTATTTGTGATATTAGGGGCTATTAGTATATATTTTTCTGTATTAATCTAGATATTGAGGTAAGTTTGATGTTTGCTGTGCTTGGCATGCCTTACAGATTGATTTGGGCTAATATTTCAATTATTTGTTTCTACCCAGTGAAGGATGTTGTTAGAAAGAGGGCTCCAGATCTAATACATGTTAAGATTGTTGCTTCTAGAAAATTTAATTATAGATGTTTAATTGTAGTATTTTCATTTGCACCTAGACCGTCAAGGCTTCAGTAATACAATACTTAAGATGTCTCTTGAATTCAGGTGGTTTTTGATTTGGCTATAAATACTTTTTCCCAGTTAACAAGTTTGGTCCAAGTCTAGGCTTCAAAGTAAGTTCTTTATATATTTGTAGAGAATTTTAATAATTATTTTTTATTGATTGGTATCCTTTAGCTAATGTGAAGTTAATCAGATTGGTAAATTGTTTTGTTATAACAACAAAAGATTATAGTTCTTTTTTAAGAGCCTCGAGAGAAGTAAGTCCAAAGGAATTGGACAAGCACAGTGTGCAGAATTGGTAATTTCATCATTTATTTGTATGTAGCATTTTTCAGATTTCACGGTTTGTATATGCTGTTGCTCTGATAACTTTCATACCTGCCAACAGATTAAATTTCTTCTTATCAACGTGAATGTGTGTGAATGTTGTAGATTATATTACCTGTCCTTCAGTCTGCACTGTGTTGAGCATCCTGCTCCTCAGTGAAAATGACCGATGTACTCCATGTCTAGAACTAATTCTACATAGAAATCCCTCTTCAATCGTTATATTTTTAGGTGTGTTATAACAAAGTTACTACTCAGCTATAATTTCTAATTACTTGTGTTTTTTCATGTGTGGTTGCTTGGAAATTTTATCACATTTCATGGGACTATTTCTTTTTTTTTTTTTTTTTGACAGTTTAAAGATTGCTCCCACACAGCCACATTTTAGTTTTGTAATTTTAATTATTTTAATAATGCCATTTCTTTGGCAGCTCTCTTAATATTCTTAACTGTTTCCATGTTTGTGACCCTTGGTCACTGCAAGATTGTGAGTTGTTTTTTTTTTTCCTCCTGTACTGTGTTCTCTAGATGAAAGAAAGACACAATTCATTCAGGTATAATAACTTCTAAAAAATAGAATTAGGTACTATTAAGCACATATTTGCCACGATAAATATTTTCTAGTCACAATTCTCCCAGCAGAGATATTGTATTCAAAATAATTTTCAGTTTAAAACTTTGATCAGAATGGCATTTTTAAGGATACTTGCAATATATTAGTTTCTGCAAACTCGCAGCTTTTTTATATGCTGGACCTTGCATTAATGTATATACCAAAGTGAAAATGGGAGTAGGGAAAGTGGAGGTGGGATTAGTTGGTTATACTGATGGAAAATGGGTGGAGCCAGATGTTACAAATATTTCCTGGCGATCATTTCTTATGCCAAGAGTGTTTTGAGTGTTTAGTGTACTCCTACTCTCTGACAGGCACTCTAGCACACCTTCAACACGTGACTATAGACTTAAAGTCATTGGGATGAGCTTTCTTAAAAGAATTCAGCCACTGTGAGTGAAGAAACCTACTGAAATAAGGCTTCATTTTGAACTTTAAAAAATTAGAAGCCAATATTAGAATGTAGGTTATACTATCTCATGTTAAGATATGTTATCTCAACCCTTTGTCACCCTGTTTTGTTGTATGGTCCTCTGGTCATTAACTACTTTTATTTATTTGTAGTAGTTAGATATGGAAGGAAAATAAGATGAAGTACACATCTAGAAATTTTTTTCCTTGAATTTTGTTTTGCTTTTACTATAGAAAATGAAATCTGATAATCGCAGTGTCATAGAAAACAGCAGTTTAGGTTAAGAATGTGGACCCAGAGCCATGTTGCCTGAATTCTAATCTCAGCAATGCAAATTACTGTCTGTGATCTCTGTGATTACTGTCTGGTGAGATGCTTTTCTTAGCCTCACTTTCTTTAGCTGTATAATATGAATGATGATAATAATAGTACCCCTGCCTTATGGTCATGAAAATCCAATGGTATGGCACTATAAAGTACTTACCATGGAATATTAGATATTATCATTGCTTTATTCATTTTTTTTCTTTGCTGTTGATCAAAACTTTACTACTGATCCTGACTTAATTTTTGAGGTTACTATTTGGCTCCAGTTGAATTTTTAGCAGGCACTTTAGTGTTTAAAGGAATATTTAGTATATTATTCCTTTTAGCTAAAATAAGCTGAAGATGCAAAAGAATGAATGTTGCCTTAGATTACTAAGACCTGGGGAACCGGTCCGAATGCTTTTATGCATTTGTTAACCTTAATGCCATTCACAATGTGAGACCAGTTTGTACTGATTTCTAGAAAGCCGTTTTTAAAAAAAGGTCACCATAGTGTTCATTGATGCCATTACGGCCATTAGGAAAAATACCTGTTATAACTATTAAGACTCAGAGAACTTGCTGTTTATTTATTTATTTAAATAGTGAAAACTTGGTTTTGGTTTAGAATTCTTCTAACAATATATGAGTCATATTTGAAGAGGGCTTTTACAAACTTTTATAAACTGTCTCATTTGATCTTCACAATTCTGTGAAAAAAGGTAGGACAGATGGAATAACTCCTACTCTTAAAGAAGAGAAAATCTGGACTTTGAAGACACTGAATGACCTGCCCAGAGATAAATAGCTCATTCTGTCCGCTATGTCTTACATTAGTTTTCATTCTAAGTACTATATCAAAGCACTTCTATATAAACAGCTTATAATTTCCAGAATGTAAAACTCAAATTGTTGAAATTATTGGATTTTCACATTTGCCAGAAGTATGCACCTTTTGATTTTTTTGTGGGCTGTATAAATCAAGTTAGAGGAACAGATACCAAGTTCTGCCATGGCATATTATTATAATTTTAATTTTATTTGCAGCTTTGGGATTTAGAGTTAATTTGATTCAGAAGCATGTCCTCAGAATAATTTTAATAAGTTCACTGACTAAATATAATTTTCATTCAAAGGACATTATGGAATTTTTTTTCCTTACAGTATTCTTAGTTAAGCCACCCACTTTCAAAACAAAAATGACTTTTTACTTTTAGTAATCATTTTAAAAACTAGTATGCTTTATATTGTATAAATACTCATGGGGAGATATATAATATTGTTTTAAACTGGGGGCATTCTTTGTGTAAGAAGTTCAGTTCAAATATTTTTAGAACCTCCACTCTTCTGTTCATGGGCTCTGTGCAGATCTCTATAAAGGAACACAAAGTAGTCCTTACCTTGCTTTCAGCAAAGTTGACATTGATGGAGATGGCAAGGCTAATTATGAAACAATCAGAGTAGAGGTCACCAAACTACAGTCTAAGATCTGCTTTTGTGTGGCTCTCAAGGTAGGAATGGCTTTCGCTTTTGTTGTTTAACAAACAAACCAAAAAATAAGATAACTAAATAAAACCAGAATATGCAATATAGACCATATGTGGCCCACGAAACACGGAATATTTACTATCTGGCCCTTCAGGAAAAGTTTACTGACAGTGAATTAGAAGAATATACTCATATATCACATAAAATAAAATTAACTAGAGACATTAGGGAATGCAAATCAAAACCACAACGAGATACTGTTTTATACCTCCTAGGAAAGCTGTAATCAAGAATTGGGCAGTAGCAGGTTTTGACAAGGGTGTTGAGGGACTGGAACATACACTGCAGGTGGAATGTTAAGTGGTAAGGCAGTTGCAGAAGCAGTTTGGCAGGCCCACTCTAGGCATATACCCAAGAGAGTTGACAACGTGTTCACATAAAATCTGGTACACTGTGTTCATACCATTATTAGCCCCGATGGCCAAAAAGTGGGCACGACTCATGTCCATCAACTGATGAATGGTAACAATGTGGTACAGCCATGGAATGGAATATTATTCAGCCATAAAAAGAAATGAAAGTACTGATACATGCTACAACATGGGTGAACCTTGAAAAACATAAGTGAAACAAGGCAGACACAGAAGGCCACACTACTCTTACATTTATAGAAATGTCTAGAATTGTCAAATTCATAGACACAGGAAATAGATTATTGGTTGCCAGAGGCTGGAGGGACGGGGAAATGGGGAGTGACTGCTAACTACACGGTTTGTTGTTAGGGTGATGAAAATGTTCTGGAATTAGGTAGTGGTGGTGGTTGTACACCTTGTGAATATACTTTAAACCACTGGATTGTACCCTTTAAAGATAATGAGTTTTATGGTATGTAAATTATATCTCAAAAAAAGAAAATGTGACAGAGACTGTGTAGTTTTTATAAAGGAAGTAATGAGAGGTCAGGTAAAGAAGGGAAGACAAAAGGCATGAGTTAATGCAGTGGCCCCCACCTTCAGGTCTGGTAGGAGCCGGGCCGCCCAGCAGGGGGTGAGTTTGAATGTGATGCTCTTGAATCATCCCCAAACCACTCTCCCAACCCTGGTCCATGCAAAAATTGTCGTCCACAAAACTGGTCCCCGGTGCCAAAAAGGTTGGGGACCACTGAGTTAATGGATATAAATTTGAAGCTGGGGCTTGAAATGCACCCCAAAAGGCATAGAGGATTTGGATAGGAAAAGAGGAAGTAGGCTTGGCATTACAGAGCTAAGGAAGGGGGTATGAGCCAAGAGGCTGGTGCTTGACAGAAGAGGAAGACATGGCAAGATGCAAGAGGAAGAAAGACAAGCTGAGTCTCTTATTTTCAAGGGTTTTCTAAACTGGAATATTTAACTTATTTGACCTGCGGAGAGATCATGCTTTGTGCTGTCATTTTCATGGGATGAAATTGTATATTCTCCTAGTCTGATGCAGATTTTTTTCCAGCCAGAAAGCAAGACCTAAGGGCTGTCTGCCCTGGTACTTTAACAGGTTACTGTAAGGCTTTTAGTTCTCAATACAGATACGCTTTGAGGAATTTGCTACCATCTTTTTTGCTTTTAACCAGTTTTAAGTCATACACTTCATAGAGTTCTTTCATGTGCATTGCCTCATTTCAATGCTAGGATGGGGACATGAGTTAGAAAGCCTAGGTTCAAATCCTGGTTCTACCATTTTCTATTTTATGTGAATTTTGATGAGTTATTTTATCTCTCTAGGTTATATGCCTTTCTCTTATATAAAGTAGTGATTATAATATGCTAGAGTTGTATTTAAAGAAGTTGACAAAAATAAAATTCTTAGAATCATGCTTGACACATAATAATCCCTCAATAAAGGTTATGCTATTATTGATAGTGAGAATTGAGTGAGCCTAAGAAGCCCAAAGTTCCAGCCAGTAAGTGGTAGAGCCAGCACCTAATGATAAGTGTTCTCAGTCCAAGTCTTGTTGTTCTCATTACTTTTTACTAGATTTTATTACATACTTATTTATCTATTAGTCATATATTTATAAACTTTCTAAACTTGCATTTAAAAGGAGGCCAGCCCTGACTGGTTGTGGCTCAGTGGGTAGGATGTCGTCCTGCACACTGAAGGGTCACAGGTTTTGTTGCAAGCCAGGTCCCCAGTTGGAGGGGCTTGCAAGAAGCAACCAATAGATGTTCCTCTCACACATCGATGTTTCTCTGCCTCTCTCCCTCCCTTCCCCTCTGTCTAAAAATAAATAAATGAAATCTTTAAAAAAATAAATAAATAAAAGACCAGAATAAACCAGAAAACAGCAGACACTCTAACTTCCTTACACCAGAACTTTCTAAACTCAATCTTTTGCTTTAATTCACTGGTACCCAGTCCTTAGCAATTATCACGAAATTATGAAATATGAAAGGAAAATGACAAAGGAATGTTCGATTTAACATAGTTAACAAAAGTTAACTTGAGTATGAGAAAATAAACAATTGAAAGCAATAGGAGTGAAAACCTGCAGTAATTAGAAGGGTGGATATCCTCACTGCTGAACAGGCCAGACTGACAGGGAAAAGAACTTCTTTCAAAGACAGATGTTGGAAAAGAGTAGGCAGCTCACAGAGGAAAAAAGACGTGACTGACAAATATTTGAAAAAGCCTAACCTCACAGGTTAATCAAAGAAAGTTAAAGTGCAGCAGTACATTTTCGATGGTATTAACAAAATAAGAACATTTAAGTTGAAATAAGAAAGTTTAATTTGAAACTTTGTACTGTTAGGCATATGGTGAAATGGAACTCACATATTCCTAATGGGAATGTAAATTGTTGAAACTGCTTATTTCCATGAAGAACCTTAAAAATATTCCTCACCTTAGATCTACTAATGATCTGGCTTGTGAGTATAACCCCCAGTGAAAAATGCTGGCCCTGGTTAAAAGTGTATGTGCAAAAGATTCTTCGCGGCATTAGCCGTAGTAACAGAACATCGGGACCCATCCAGCAAAAAAAGGATAGTTGAGTCATTGTACATTTATTGCATTGTAGTATTTGTTAAAGAATTTTATTAAAAATTTTAATGACCTTAGAAAAAGATAGTGAGATAATGTTTGGAGAGGGAAAAAAGCAAGATTGAAAACTACAGCACTGTAACCTAGTGTCAAACAGTAAACCTAGTCTTGAGAATACGCCTGCAGTAGTTCATTCTGGACCTTTACTGAGTAGCTCTCAAATGTCTGATGTACCTACTTCTACCTAGTGTAAAAATACATGAGAGAAAAACCCTCTTGAACCCAAATCCTCTTTCCCTTGTAGTAGCGACCACCCCATTCCGCTCTTCTTTAAGCAAACTCCTCAAAAAAAAAAAATTGTCTATAATGTGATTTTCAATTTCTTACCTCCCAGTCTTTGCTGAACCTAGCCAGGCTTTTGCCTCTAGGTGATGCCGTTGAAATGAGCTCATCCTGTCTCCAGTGACATCCAGTGGTCAGTTCTTAGTCATCTCTACTTGTCAGCAGCATGTTAACAGTTGATCACTTCCTCTTCTTGGAAATACGTTCTTCTTTGCTTCGAGAAACCACACATGTGGTATTCCCCTCCCTGACTAGCTGCTGCTTCTTGTCCTCCTTCATTGGCTCTCTACCTGTGATTTTTTTTTTAAGTTAATATGGTGAATTACATTTAAAAAAAATTTATAATACACATAATTATAACCATTTTTAAATGTACAGTTCAGGGGCATATTAAGTGCATTAACATTTTTGTGAAACAGCACCATCCATCCCCACAATTTTTTTCATTTTTCCAGACTAACACTCTGTACCCCCATTAAAGACTAACTCCCGGTTCTCCCCTCCCCCCAGTCCTTGGCAAACACTATTCTACTTCCTGTGAATTTGACTAGTGCCTACTCTAGGCACTTTTTATAAGTTGAATCACACAGTACTGGTCCTTTTGTGACTGGCTTATTTCACTTACCGTAATGTTCTCAAGGTTCATCCATGTTGCAGCGTGTGTCAGAATTTTCCTTTTTAAGGCTGAATAGTACTCCGTTGTGTGTGTATGCCACATTTGTTTATCCGTTCATCTGCTGATAGCCACTTAGGTCGCTTCCACTTTGGGCCTGTTGTGAAAAAGGCTGCTGTGAACGTGGATATACTTACAACCCGTTTGTGAGTCCCCGCTTCTCATTCTTTTGTGTATATACCCAGAAATGGAGTTGCCGGGTCATGGTAGTTCAATTTATAATCTTTTGAGAACCACCATACTGTTTTTCACATTTCCAGCAGCAGTTCACAGTTTCTCCACATCCTTACCAACACTTGTTATTTTCTGGTTTCTTTGTTTGTTTGATTTTGTTTTGTAATAGCCATCTTAGTGGATATGAAGTGATGCCTAATTGTGGTTGTGATTTGCATTTCCCTAATGATTAGTGATGTTGAACATCTTTTTGTGTGCTCAAGACCATTTGTATGTCGTCTTTGGATAAATGTCTCTTCGACTCAGTTTATTTGTTTTTAAATTTGTGTGTTTTGTATTTGACATGTAGGACATATTTGTATATTTAACCTCTAAGAGTTTTATAGTTTGCTTTTATATTTAGGTCTTTGATCCATTTTGAATTAATTTTTGTATACAGTGTAAGGTGAGGGTCCAAATTAATTCTTTTGCGTGTGAATTTCCTGTTTTCCCCCTACCATTTGTTGCAAAGACTGTCCTTTCCTCATTGAAGGGTATTAGCATGTTGTCAGATATAACCCACTTATATAAGGGTTAATTTCTGGGCTCCCTGTTGAACAAATTTTGATATCTTGTATTAAAATTTTTATTGTGTTGGGAATACTAACCTCCCTTTTGATTTCTTCTGTGAATCATAGACTGTTTAGTTTCCAGAAATTTGGGGATTTTCTTGAAGTCTTTCTATATTTTATTTCTAAGTTAATTCCATTGAATTTAAACCAGAATGTATCAGAAACAGCATAGAAGCCAAAACAAAAAACAAAACAAAACATTTAATTTATTGAGATTTATTTTATAGGCTAGATTTTGCTCTGTCTTATTAAATGTTCCATGTGCATTTGAAAATAATGTGTATTTTGTTATAGGGTGAAATATTCTATAAATACCAATTAGGTCCAGTTGGTTGATTGTATTGTTCAGTTGAACTTTATCCTTAACTGATTTTCAGCCTGCTGAATCTGTCGATTAATTAAGCGGTACTGAAGTCTCCAGTAATAGTAGTGGATTCTTCTGTTTCTCCTTGTTCTATCAGTTTTTACCTCGTGTATTTCGCACTCTGTGGTTAGACACATCCACATTAAGGATTGACCCTTTATCATTTTATAATGCCTCTCTTTATCCCTGATCATTTTTATTGCTCTAAAGTCTCCTTCCTCTGAAATTAATATAGCAGTTCCAGCTTTCTTTTGATTAGTGTTTGCATGCTATGCCTTGCTCCATCTATTTACTTTTAATCTATCTGTTTTTATATTCAAAAGTGGGTTTCTTGTAGACAACATATATATGGTTGGATCTTTTATTTTTCTTTTTTTACCCACTGACAGTTTGTTTCTTTCTTTCAATTTGTGTATTTAGATCATTGATGTTTAAAGTGATTGTGGGTATAGTTGGATTAATACCTGCCATAGTTGTTACTGTTTCCCTATTCATTGCTTTTGGGGCTTTTTTGGTGGGAGGGTTGTTTTGTTGTGTTTTTTGTTTTGTCCTCTATGTTGTTTCTGATACCTTCTAGTTTAAATTGAGCATTTTATAGAACAAATTTCTCCTCCTCCCTTATTATATCACTTATACTTCTTCTTCTTCTTCTTTTTTTTTTTTTTTAGTGGTTTCCCTTGAATTTGAAATACATGTTTACAACTAATCCAAGTCCATGTTAATATAACACTGCCACTTCACAGGTAATACAAACACCTTATAGCAGAGTATGCACAGTTCTTCCCACCAAACCCTTACAGAGCTTGGTCTTAGATCCAGATACACCAGCAGAAAGATCTCTCCTTTCAGTCAGGGTTGTTAATTTGGGTTTCCAGGTCGCTGCTTCTGTCTCTGTGTTCATGGCTTTCAAAAGCTGGGAACCTTTCAATTCATTAAGGCTCAGAATCAATAAATGTTACTATGCTGGCTCCAGATTTGATGCTCCTAACCTGAGTGTTCTGCACTCTTGTCTTACATTACCGCTCCACACTCTCAGAATACCAGTGACACTCTCCATACAGTGGGAAGGCATTTATATGCATTATCTTATTTTACGTTCACAGCAACATTGCTGAGCTCTGTCCCTTACTTGGAAGATTAACCCTCTTTCCAGTTCACATCTCAGCCCCATTCCTTACCCTCCTAACTGGTCCCTATACTCCAGTTTCTCGTTCTTTTGTTCCAGCCTATATAATTCTTATAATTCTTTTTTCCCCCTCAAATTCTCTGCTCAAAAATCTTAGGTGACTTTCCCCACCTGATCAGAAAGCTTCAAGTTCTTAGGGCATCTGTCACACAGGGACTTGGGCAGCTTGCTAGCTTACTGTTCAGCCACATCCGTACCCATTCCTCTTCCCTCCCTTTCACTGTAAACACTCAAGCTACCTAGACTTCTTAAAATAATTTTTTCATTAGACTCTTCATTCTCCTGAGTTTGTGCCTTTTTAAATGGAATTTCATGTCTTTTATAATCTCTCTGTACCTGCATCTCTTCCTCTGCCTGGCCTTCAAGAAATTCATGCAAAGTGTACAGTGAAAAATCTCTCTTCTTTCCATATTCCTTCATTTCTCAGTTTCCTTCCAAAGGTATTATATGCATGTACAAACTTCTGTGTACATATATGAGTAGGGGCAGGTTAACCTGTTAGTTAAAGAGTACGAACTCTGGAACCAGGCTGCCTGAGTTTGAATCCTGGCTTCTCTCACTAGACGTGTGGCTTGGGCAAATTACTAGTACCTACCTCATAAGATTCTTGTGAGGATTTCTACAACAGTGCTGGAATGTGGTTGCTCTGAGTAAATGTATGCTGCTGTTATTGTTGTTATATAAAAAGTCATAATACATTGAAAAGAGAATGGCATTTAAAATCAGGAGACACCCCTGGCTGGTGAGGCTCCGTGGATTGAGCACTGGCCTGCAAACTGAAAGGTTGCAGGTTTGATTCCCTGTTGGGCACATGCCTGGGTTGCAGGCCAGGCCCCCGGTTGGGGCTGTGCAGGAGGCAGTCAGTCAGTGTTTCTCTTGCACTTGGATGTTTCTCTCCCCCTCCTTCTCCCTCCCTTCTCCTCCTTCTAAAAATAAATAAAATCTTTAAAATAAAATAAAGTCTGGAGATAATACAGCCTCCTAGTTAGTTTTCATTTATGTCATTTAATCCAAGTTAAAGTTTGTATGGTTTTCTCATCTTTATAATGGGGATAATGCTGTACAGTTTTGATTTTGATGAACTAAAAAATATAAAGGGAAAGACCTTTATAAATGATAAAATGCTACATAAAATTTAGTTGCTATTGGTCACATCATTTTACTTTTCCTTCTGGGAAAGATCACAGCATATCAGCTGGTTTTAAGAACTGAAGTAGTCTTTAAAGAATAAAGATTTCAGAAATGTAGTGACAGTTTTGCCATTTTACTTTAGAAATTATTCTAAATTCATACTTTAGCTATGGCTTGTTTTTTGTTAGTCTTACATTTTAAAATTATGATTATATAATTTATGAGACTATGTCCTTAAGAGAATAATGTATCTATCAAGAGTCTAGAATTGATATATTTAGCTATACCTAGCATAAATTAGTAAACCTAATTTACTGACTTTATGTTTTGAGAAAAACACATTTTTGTCACCATAAAGCGTGTTGGTCATTGCCCATAAAATTTTCTTCTTGGTTTACAAATGTTTTTATTTGCCTGTGATGATAAAGAATATTCATTTTACTAAGTAGATGGTAATACAAGTAAAAAGGGTTCCCCTGTGATGCACTTTCTGATGATTTACTATGTTGCTAAAATAGAATATAGGCATTTACTACTTCTTTTTTTTTTTTTGACAGCTCATGGATTTAAGAACACATGTCCTACCCAAAGGCACAGAGTGTGGGATATTTTTGGACTGTGACATTCTACCTTCTTCTGTTAGATACATTCCCAGCCAGCATTCAGCATTTAGGAGGAAAAGTTGTAGTCAGGTTAGTAAGTAGTAGAACAGAATTCTAGCCAGATAGGATGCACCCTAAAGTTCAGGCTTTTAAACATTTCACTGTACTGCTTATGAGAAAGGGAATGAGACTGTGGCAGGGGCCCAGGTAGGGAACTTTGAGAGATGAAAAATATAAATGAAATTTTTAAAACTCAGCCCTGGCTGGTGTAGCTCAGTGTGGATTGAGCATTGGCATGTGAACCAGAAGGTCACCGGTTTGATTTCCCCAGTCAAGGCACATACCTGGGTTGTGGGCCAGGTCTGCAGGAGGGGGCGCTCAAGGGGCAACACATTGATGTTTCTTTCCCTCTCTTTCTCCTTCCCTTCCCCTCTGTCTAAAAATAAATAAAATCTTAGGAAAAAAACCTCAGTAGATGGGTTTAATAATAGATTAAACTAGAGAATTAGTGCACTGGAAGATGATCTCAAAAATAAATTAACCAAAATAAAGAGGCTGGGATGGAAAAATATCTAAGAGAAAAAAGGGATTGGAAAATTGTCGCAGAAATTGCTGATTTTCCTTGTTTCGTTTCCCCTGAGTAATGGCTGTGTTCTTTGGCTACTTTGCTGACCAAGCTTTACAGTTTTCACTTGTGATAGTAGGGTTTGGCTGTATGACAAGGTTTGGTGATTTGGATGCAAGTGGAAGTGATGCATGCTTAGGTTTTAACCTTACAGAGCATGCCTGTGAGAGGAAAGGGGTATCCCTTTCCTTCCTCCTTCCTCCTTCCTCCTTCCTCCTTCGCATGGACTGGCATGTAGACGTGGTGGTGAACTATTTTTAGCTGTGAGGAAGAGGGCAGTGCTGTAAGGGTGACAGAGCAACAAGATGTAAGAGTTTAGCTCTGTTAGATTGCTAAGCTGCCAAACCAGCCTGCTCTGTCCCTTCCACCTGTCATAGGAGAGGGAAAAAATACTTAAATTTTGTTTAAACCACACTAGGGCCTCCTATTACAGCAGCCTAGTCCGTGTTTTAAATAATAAAAGAGCATGAGAAGCTCGAACAGTTAAGCAGTATCCAGATGTGAAGAGAAATCGAGTAGAGATAATATTTGATGATATTATGATTTCAGATTTTTTAAACTGCAAATACACAAGTCCTAAACAGGCTAGATAAAAGTCAAAACCTAAACAGTTCATAGTTAAATTTGCACATGTTCAGAGATCTTAAGAATAGCTATAGAGCGAAGACAAATTAACCTTCAAAGATCTACAATTAGGTTGATTTATTGAAAGGAAAAATTAAAGCCAGAAGACAAGAGAATAAGAGCTACAGTGTACTGAGAGTAAATAACTTTTGAAACTAAAAAATATTTTTTAAGATTTTATTTATTTTTAGAGAGAGGGGAAGGGAGGGAGAGAAACATCTCTGTGTGGTTGCCTCTCACATGCCCCGCACTGGGGACCTGGCCAGCAGCCCAGGCATGTGCCCTGACTGGGGATCAAACCAAGCAACCCTTTGGTTTGCAGGCCAGCATTCAGTCCACTGAGCCACACCAGCCAGGGCAAAACTGAAATATTTTTAAACAGTGTAAATAACATAAGGTTCTCTGATAAATAAAAACTGAAAGATTTTTTACCACCAATAGGACGTCACTAAGACAAATGTGAAAAGATACACTGTAGGTAGAAGGAAAGTGATCCCTGGTAGAATGTCTGAGATATCAATTAGAAATAAAAAAGGCTAAAACTTAAATAGCCAAGATTTTTTCTAATCTAAATTAGAAAAAGTAAGGAAGGAAATAATAGATCTAAAAGCAGAAATTAAAGTAATATAAAACAAGCTCACAGTGAAGGATACATAAAGCCAAAATTGATTAAAAAGTCATAAAATGACAAACCTGGTAAGATTGATCAAAAGAGAGATGGGAAATGACATAAATAAACAATAAAAATGAAAAAGGAGCTGTAACTATTGATGCTACAGAGATGATTATTAGAAAAGTATACTAACACATTTTTGTCTAAGGAATAATTTCAAACAGTATATTATTGTATGTGTTGTCATAACAGCATATTAAGCCTTTCAAGGCCCTTATCAAACTTACCAGAAATTTGACTTCTGCATAAGTAGGAGGACTGAATTGATTATCTGGCAAGTTTGGGTGGGAAATTATGTTGATATACAATTCCAGAATAAACACAAGTTATATAAAAAAGGAAAGGTAATCTTAATATACCACTCTGCTGTGTATTATTTAAGAGAGCTAAAATTCTCATCTACCATGATAGCAGGATTTAAAACTGAAAACCAAGAGATAGTAGTATAACTGTCCTGTTCAGAAATACAAGGGAAAACATTCAAAGAAACAAGTTTAAAGTAGTTGTAAGTTAAGAGGATATAGTGAATATTGCTTTTTGTTCCAAGTGTTGTTTGCTTTTTTTGTAATACCTGCTAATAGTGCCAATTAGCATATATTACTTTTATGTAAGAACTGAAGCTTTTGCAGAGGAGACTAGAATGATAACAAAATTTGAAACTTTATCATTTGGAAAAGAAAGTAAAATTGCTTATTGAAAGAGGATGTGGCGGGGGTAGGGCAGAGAGATAAATGTCTTCAAATATTTGAGTTGGTATAGACTGGAAGAGGAATTCTCTTTATTCTGTTTATCATTCAAGGGCAGAGATCCACTAAGTGGTCACTACAGAGAACCAACAGTGTAAAGAACATTCTAACTATTAGATTACCCAGAAATGGAATGGACTGTTCTGTGAGGGTAAATTCGAAAGGACTAGATGGTCCACCATATCTAGAGATGTTTTTAGAATGAATTGCCACAAACGAAACACTGTAGGTCAGGCATATTCAGTATTTAAAACAAGAAAAGACAAAACAACCCATTCATATCACATGTAAGATTTGGTACATGTAAGTTAGGTGTATTATTTTCTAAGTCTTAAACTTTTATCATTTGTGGTTTACAAAATGAAGATGAGGTGGGGGGTTCTTTTTACTGTATTGGGCCTGATCTGTTTTTTCTTATTTTTGTTTACCTTTCTTTACTGTTATTTATTTTTCATTTTCTACCTCTGGTTAAATTGGCTGAGATTCCTTTGCCCATTTTTTCTCTACTGATTTTTAGGTTATATATAATCCAGTTGTTGACATTACATTTTTCACATTTAGATTTTTATTTTTGCAACATGTATTATAGAGATGTACTATTCTTAACCTTTTCCCAAGCAAGAAAAAAACTTTAACGTTCATAGTTTTATTTCCAGATTTTTGTATGTATTTTATAGTGATAATTAGATTTCAAGTTCCTTTCTAGTCCTTAAATCATTTTCCTCTTTTTGTTGGCTTATCAACTCCACTAATTTTTGATATGTATTTTTATCATTAGTTCTTATTGTTTGTATTATTTGTAATTGTGTTGTTTAACTTATAATCATTCTGAGATTATGCAGTGATATTTTTGTCGATTTCTGGTTTAATCGCATGATGGTTAAAATATACACTCTGTGTGATTCCAGTCCTTTAAAATTGGTTGAGATCTGATTTGTGGCCCTGCACGATCTGTTCTGGTAAATGATCCATGTGCACTTGAAAAAAATGTGTGATTTGCAGTTGTTGGGTGTGGTGTTCTATATATATCTGTTGGGTTAAATGTTAAAATCTAATCATGATTGTGTATTTGCCTAGTTTTCACTTTAGTTCTCTCAACTTTTGCTTTACATATTTTGCTTTGTGTTTTAATTTTTATTTTTTGCTATCAAATATTAATGTAATTACTGATATGTTTGGGTAGTCTGACATCCTTCTATTTATTTTTCTACTTTTCTATCTGTTCTTTGTTCCTTTATTTTTCCTTTCTTCCTTCTGTTTTTAGTTATTAACTCATTCCAAAATGTAGTGGTTTAAAACAATAACCATCTATCATCACTCAGAGTTTCTTAACTATGGAATTAGGGTGGATCTGGCCTCAGGTCTCTCAGGGTGTTGTCATTAGATGATGGCTGTCTGGGATCATCTTGAAGGCCTCTTTATTCATAGTTCTCGGAGGACTCAAAGAGCTGGGGCTTCTCAGGCCACTCTGTGTCTGCGGTCTCTCCAAAGTGGCAGTTTCAGGGCAGCTTGACAGCTCTGGTACTCTCTCCAGCTTCAGAAGTCAGACAACATCACTTTTGCCATTTTGTTTACTAAATCCACCCTTATTTGGGGGGGCGGGGGCATATATTTTTTCTCTCTAGAAACTTGTCAGGATTTCACCTTCACTTTTGGTGGTTTGAAATTTCAACTGCAGTATTTTCCGTTGTGAATCCCGATGATGACGATGGTGATGATGGTGGTGATGACTGCATCCGCTGGGCACTTGAAATCTGATGATTCCTAATTTTCTTAATTTACCTTTGGAAGTGTCCTTCTGTTATTTCTTTGGTTTTTCTAATCAATTTCTAGATTTCCGTTCCAATAGCTGGCAGTACTTGGGATTTATGCTACTTCTTTCCATACGTCCTGTTTCTCTGCCCTTTTGCTCTGCATTCTTTGGGTGGCTTCAGTGTACCGGTTCATGAACTTGCTTTTCCGCTGTATCCATTTTTCTCTTCAGCCAGCTACGGAACTTTTTTTGATGGTCTTATTGTTTTTTCTAAGTTTTCCATTGTGTTCTTCACAAATTTCTTTAAGGATATTACATTTACTTTACAGTCTTTTATAGGCCACCTGAACTCTAAGTTTTCTTTGAATTTTGTTTTGCTTGTTGACTTTATTGTCCCTGTCAAATTGTTTTCCTCAAATTTGTGATTGTCTGCTTTTGTCGGGAATCCACATTGACCTCTCCTGTTTAAAGGAGTTTATCTCCTTTCATTGTGGAAAGGGCAGGAAGTATTGTTGGGTTGATTGTGCCTGGTTTTGAGAGTGTGAGGACTAATTTATAAACTATTTATAAGTACTTTATGTCTCATCATTTTATCTCAATATACATCCTTCTCCCGAAGTACTAGTCTTGAGAAGGAGAAGAAAGTATCAAGGAGATTCTCTTAATGAAAAAATAATACGATTTCATGTCACAAAAAAGTTGAACTTCCATTATGATGTGCTATGAAGAACACTTCATATTTTAGAAAGTTAAATCTGAACCATGATTTCCATATTTACTCATCACTCTCCCCCAACCCTACCCCCAGCCTGTCATGGTCAGTTGTAAGTTTTAAAATATTCATGGCTTCTGTAAACATTTAAATATAACCAACAAAATAACTACTTGTTAAGAAACTACCATCAGTGTTTTTTAATGTAAAAAAAATTTTCTTCTCTAAAAATTCTTGTCACAACTCAATTTTATTTAATAAATTTTGTTTTTTAGGTTTAGCTATAGAGAAACTATTTTGTCTTTGAATTACTTAGTGTACATATTTAAAAACAGAAACAAAGTTGGGATCAATTTGTCACAAAGACGGTCAAGTTATATATTATTTTGTGAAGGTTAGAAGTACTTTTGCTAAAGGAAAAAGAAAAAATGCTATATTATAACTTTAGACCATAATGTTAGGGATTCAGGAGTGACTTAAAATTTAAACATAGTGTAATGTTTATTCTTGTCCTCCTTATTTGTCAGGGAATCCTAACCAGAGTGAGAGATTTTCTGGTGCTGTGTTAGGAGTACAGGGATTTCCATAAAAAGGCATGGGATTTGCTTGGAAGAACATAGTGGTTTTCTAACTTGGCAGTAATGAATTAGAACTAACCCTTTTAAAAAGAAAATATTAATTCATATTATTCCTTATTGGGGGTGTGTATGTGTGTGTGTGTGTGTGTGTTTTCGTACCTGAGTCATACATTTTTATATTTGCATATGTACATCTAGATTTACATTTATAAGCCATGGTATTTGTTATGTGTAAAGAAAATAATTCTCTGTACATACAGTATATGTGAAAAATGACTTTGGAACTTGAATAATCGTGCCACTTTACTTGAGGTACAGAGACCAAATATTTTATTGTCGCAGAATACCCAAAATAATTTGGCCATGTCTGAGTGCTTTCCCCAAGTTTTCTTGCCCTGGAAGGCAACTTGGAGAGTGAATGTAAATGAACCTTGCTGTACTAGATTCCCTCTTTCTGGTGCTGTGAAGAATCCTCTTTTTCAAGGGGATTCCCTCTTGAAAGATACACGTTTTGGGGTCGAATGAAATCATGAAATCACATCTTGTTGAAATGACAGCAGTGCTCAGATGAGGAATCATCTGGGCCCTGAAAGGAAGTTTCAGGTGTGTATGAGTCCGTCTGGATGAAATACATGTTCTTGTGTTTAACCATCAGTATTTTTTTTCCATAGAAATCAGAGAATCGTCTGGTGCAGGTAGAAATACAGGATGACAGTGTCTAACATACACCTCTCCCACTTTACTTCTTCCCCGGGAATCTCAAACTGAATTTTTGGCAGAAAGTATTAACTTCGCTTTTAAACCTCCTTTTGTGGTTCCTGTCTTAATGGGAGGCATGCTACCAGCCACCTAATTTGTCCAGGCTAGGTGTCTAGGAGTTATCCTTGACCCTTCTTCATTCTCCCTAATAATAGCCTGTAATCAGCTACGGGGTCCTCTCAGCTTTACCTTCTGGAACCCCTGTTCCCTCTTCAGCCCTAGTGCCCACCGTACAGCCTCTCTCGTCTCCCGCTGGGGCGCTTCCTGTGGCCTCCTCACTGTTCTCCCTGCCTTTACTTTCCCTTTTCTGCAGTCCATTTGATATACGGACTGTTATCAACTATTTTGCTAGAGGATATATCTAACTATCTATTTTTTTAAACCAGCTTTCTCCTTACTGCTTACTAGGTAAAGTGTAAACTCTAAATATGGCAAATGCTTTTGCAAGCATTACTCAGTCCCCATACCCAGCCTCATTTTTTAGACCTCTTAAAACCCTGTGTTCTAACCACACTGAGCCATGTGGTCCTTCCTGGGTCTTCTGTATGTCATGGTTTAGAGTATTTACTCAAACTGTTTCTTCGGCTTAGCATGCCCTTCTCTGCATACCTGGAGTGTCCCTATTCAGTTGTCCACCTAGCTGTTATGTAACTGGCATTGAAAAACTATCTTACACTCTCCTTTGTTCCGCCATCCCTCCCCGGCCCTCTGATTTTGTCTTTGTGATAACTTTGTTCCCATGATATGGTAGTCATTTGTGCTCTCTTCTGTGAGCTACTTGAGGATGGGAAACATATGCTTTTGATTTTTGTGTCCCTGGCACCTAGTATAGAGCTGATGATACCTAGGAGATTATTTGTAAGTGTTTAATTCAGAACAGACACCATACTTGCCATGGTGTCTGTTGCATAGTCTACTAATACATCCTTACTGTTACTTAATCAGTTCAGGTCACTATAACGGATTACCATAGACTGGATGGCATAAACAGTACACTTATTTTTCACAGTTCTAGAGGATGGGAATTCCAAGATCAAAGCACTGGTAGATCAAATGTGTGGTGAGGACCTGCTTCCTCGCTTGTATCTTCACAAGGCGAGCACAGAGAGAAACAAACTCCTTGGGGTCTCTACAAAGGTACTGATCCCATTCATCAGGGCTCTGTCCTCATGGCCTCATCTAATCCTAATTATTTCCGGAAGACCCCTCCTCTTAATACCGTTGAGTTAGGGGATGGGTTTCAGGATAAGAATTTGCAGAGGATGCATTTAGTTCATAACACTGTGAATATAATTGGCATTCTGAGATATTTCTCTTTTTATCTCATTGAATTTTCTTAAATTGATTCTATTGAGCTATAATTTACATGTAATAAAATGTACCTATTTTAAATGCACAGTCCAATAAGCTTTGATAAATGTGTACATCCAGGTAACCACCACCACAATCAAGGTATGAGATATTTAAGTTCCCTTATGCACCTTTGTTGTCATCAGCCCTACCGTGCCACCACTGGTCCCAAGCAGCTTCCTGGAGCTGTAACTTAGTTTATCTTTTCTGGAATTTTAGATAAGTAGAATCATACAGTGTTCAGTCTTTTGTGTCCAGCTTATTTTGCCAAGTGTGTTTTTGAGATTCGTCCGTGTTGCATCTTTCAGCAGTTCATTCCTTTATGTAGATGCAAGTCTCTGTCTCAGCATTTTCTTCCACCTGAAGAACTTCCTTTGCTTTTATAAGTGTGTGCTGGTGAACTTTTCTTTCAAAGAAAAGAACTTGTTTTTTGGTCTGTAACAACTTTTGCTTTCATTTTTGGAGAATATACTCATCGTATTTAGCATTCTAGGTTTACTGCTTTTTCTTTAAGCATTCTAAAAATGTTTCATTTCTCGTCTTGCATAGCTTCTCAAAAAGTCTACATATTTTCTTAAATTCGTTCATCTGCATCTAAATTTTTCCTCTTGCTTCTAATAACATTTTCTCTTCTTGACAGTTTTTCAGGAATTTGGTTATTGTGACTTGTGCTTTTCTTTGTATTTATCCTGAGGAGCGCACTCACTGAACTCCTTGAATCTCTTGATGTTTCTTATCAAATGTGGAAAGTCTTTTTGATAGCGGGATACTGTCCTGTCGTTCTCTCTTACTTTTCTTCTCTCTGCTCTCCCTCTCCCTTTCCCCTTTCCCCTGCCTCTTTACCGTCCTCCTCATCACCTTTTTTCTGTCTGCGCCTTAGTTCTCTGAAATTTTCTTGTCGTATTTAATATACTATTAATCCCATCCAGTGTTATTTTTATTGCAGATATTATTTTTGAACTCTAGGCATTCATTTTGGTTCTTTTTTCTCCCTATCATTTCTCTTCTATTTTCCTTTAAGTCCAGAGCATACTTATTGTAGCAGTTTTAGAGTCCTTACTACATTATCTCATTTCCGGTACTGTTAACAGTTGACTCATTTCACCCAGATTCAGGTTACATTTTCTTTCTTCTTTGCATATCTCCTAATGTTTTATTGGATGGAATGGACATTGTAAATTTTACAGTGTTGTATGATGGATATTCTTTCTTCTTTTAAAGAATTTTGGATTTTGTTATGACAAGCAGTTGAGTTACCTATGGATCGGCTCTGTCCTTTTGAGGCTTGTGTTCAAGTTTTGGTAGGAAGCATCTAAAATATCTTCTCAAGTATGAATCTTCTGGGTTGAATTAATTGTTTGTATTTCAACAAGGAGGACTTTTCTGGGCAGAACTCCATTATTTTCCAACACTCTGGGAATTGTTCAGCTTGTAGATCCCTATTCATTCTTTATCTTACCTCATGGAGTTTCATCCTGCATACCATGCTTAGTGTTTGGCCTCATACTCAAGTAGAGAGACTGCTGTGCAGATTTCTGGAATTTTCTGTGTAGCACTTTCTTTCCTGGTATGTTCCTGGTCCCTGCTTGAGACCTCCTCCCGCCGCCCCCGCCCCCCGCAGCCCGCCGCCGCACCACAGTCTGAACGGTGCCTTCCAGCAGAAAGCCAGGACTGTGGAAGTTCTCATTTGAGTTCCTTCCCGCCTCTCCGAGATCACAGTCCTGTACTGCTTATCGACCGTGCCTGAAAACACCTGTTTTTGTATTTTTTGTGGGGTATTGCTGTTATTGTAGGACAGAAAGTTCATTCCTTCATGTTCCATCATGACCATTGGAAATTCTTCCCTGCCTTTTTAACTTTTAAGATAATCTAGGAGATACAAAATAAAACTTCTATTTCCTTTTCTTCTCTGTGGCAGTTTGGGCCTTATGGAGTATATTACTACTACCCACCTATGTAGTAAGTTTGAACAGTTTCATCCATAATCTCCCATTCATATCCTAATAATTTTCGAGGTAACATTCAACATGGTTCAGCTATAGTACAATAATGAGAACAAAATAGTATAGAATTATTATATGATACTTCAAGCAAATTAAATAGCATATACATTATATTAAAGGTTATGAGTAAACTTTTTTAAAAGTACATAACTTGTTTAAATGATAGCTTCATAAATTATTGAATTTATAATTGTACTTATAGCTGCTGGTTTTAACCTTATTTTCTGATCAGTCTTAAAAGTAACATGAACAGGCTAATGACTAATGCTAGTCAAAGATGATCTGTAATGAATTAAAATGCTTGGCAGTAGTCCTATAAATTTATCTTAAGATATGCATTCTACATAGTTTTTACTGTATAGCCTCTATCTTTGCTTCGATAGTCTTAGAGGGAAAAGCAAACAAAAACAAAATCTCATGATATTTGATGTACCAGTTGTACATTCTTAGGCTAATCTTAGCATATGTATTGGCTTGGCCAAAAAGTTGGTTATGTTTTTTTCTGTACGATGGCTCTAGTAGTGCTTAGTTGTCTTTAACTTCATTCAAAACAATTTTGTTACATTACATTGTGACAGCTGTCATATCAGTGTGCATTTAAAAATAAAAGTTGGTGAATTTTTATACAGCCATTTTAATATTGAAGATGGAAGAAAACATGCAACGTTTTTGGCATATTATGCTTTATTATTTCAAGAAAGGTAAAAACGCAGCTGAAATGCAAAAAAAAGATTGGTACAGTGTATGCAGAAGATGCTGTGACTGATCCATGTATCTAAAGTGGTTTGCAAAGTTTCTTGGTACTCTTGACATTTGGGCCAAATAATTCTTTATTGGGGGCTGTCCTATGCATTGGAAGATGTTTAGCAGCACCCCTGGCTGCTACGCACTAGAAGCCAATAGTGGGATATAGCCGATGTACTCAAAATATCCAAATCAGTAACGTTATTAGTGAAAATGGAAAATGTGTCTTTTTTTTATTTTATGGAAAACACATAGCGGACTTTCTGGCCAACCCAATAGTAATCTTTGATTTTTTTTTCCCCCCCAGATTGTCAGTATTTAAACAGACCACATCATGCGTGAGTACAAGCTAGTGGTCCTTGGTTCAGGAGGCGTGGGGAAGTCTGCTCTGGTAAGTTAGCCACCTAACTACAACTAATTAGTATAATACAAGAAGAACATTGATATTTTCTTGCCTTTGTAATTTCAAGTCACTAAAGAGAAAAGGTGGCAGTATTTTTTTATATGCTTATATGTAGCCCAGAGGGAACAGGGATTCTTTTGGTAACCGTGGAGGTATAGTTTTATCATGGTGGCTCATTCATACTTTCATTTACCAGATATTTATTGGCTCCTACTAGTTGTGGAACACTAGTGTTCATGATTCAAAGAACAGTAAGATTTTTTAATGTTTAAGGAACTTAAATATTAAATCTTCCAATGGGAGAGACTTGAGTATTCAGAAACCAGTGGAGTAAGTCCTCCCCTCCCTTTAGCCCGGAGCTAAGAGGAACGAAGGTGATGTTTTGTGTGCGTGCTGTAGTTCTTCAGTAAGTGTTCATTGAGCTTTGACAGTGTCAGGCTCTGGGTTTATAGCAGTGAACAGAAATCATCCCAGTCTCTCATGGAGCTCACACCATCCAGGACGAGATGTGATAAATGCACAGTTAAACAAAGGACCACTTGATTATAATGGCCAGCAAGGTCCTTTGAAAGAAAGTACAGATTGTTAAGAGAGGCCCCTGTGGCAGGTGAGCCCAATAGCATTTAAACAACTAAGAAAGGCTGCACTTGCTGGGGCAGGAGTGAACAAGACAGAAAGTAGAGGGAAATGAGGCGAGAGGCAGGCAGGCAGGGGCCAGATGATGACTTAAAGACCATCTGAGAACTTGGAACTTACTCCTAATGACGATGAGAAACCATTGAAGATAGGGTTTGGGAGGAGGGGTGACAGAATTGGATGTATGTTTTAAAGAGGTCACTTGGACTGCTCTGTGTAGAGTAGTTTAGGCAGGAGGCAGAGTAGATGTGGGGGACAAGTTGGGACTTAATACAGCACACATTGTTATTATTTGTGGGAGCTCACATGAGGGCCATGGCAGTCAAGAAGAGAAAGATCGATGTTTTGAGAATGCAGTAGGAGGTAGAACTGACATAACTTAGTGCTGGATTGATGGGACAAGGAGAGAAGGAGCTGTCAAGGATGACTCCCAAATTTCTAGTGGAGCTACTAATTTTATGAATGGACCATTTACATAGGAGGGAAACACTGGGGAGTGAGCAGGTTGAGAGTGAAGATCAAGAGTCATGTTGAATTTGATGTTCGTGAGCTCTTTGAGTAAATACATCAAATAAACTATTGGATCCTCAAGATAATAGATTAAAAGAGACTTTTGATATGATTTGGGGTACGATGAATATGTCAATGGTATTTAATTTCATGAGCATGTAATGTTTAATTTAGCAAGACTTTATCTGAAATTTATTCTCCCACAAAGTTCCTGAAATGACATGGTCAGGGATATCCATCGTGACAGTTCTTTACAGTGGCAAGAGTTTAGAAACAACTTAAATGCCTAGTTAAGTCAGTTTTAATAACATTTTGAGTAGAGTACCGTATAACTATTAAAAAGAATGTAGTAGCTCTACATACATAGATATGCAATGATACCCAAGATGTATTATTTAGGGAGCAAAAAGGTACCAAACAGAGTAGACTGCCATTTGCATTTCATTAAAAAAGGAGAATGAGGAAGAAAGACATAAAATACACAGACCATCCTCTGTGATGTTAAATAAGCTACAGATAATAGTCACTTCCTTGGCAGTGGAATTGAGTAGCTGGGAAGAAAGGTGGGAGGTAGGGTTGGTTAGTTACCACTGCATACTCTTGGCTCTTTGGTATTTTATCCTACATCCATGAATTACCTTTTTGAAAATAAATAAAATAATTAAAAATAAAAACCCATAGGAATAAATAAATTTGTCTAGGGAGAGAAGAGAACTCAGGACTGGGCCCTGAGGACCTCCCAGCCTTTGAATAGTAGGTGGAATTGAAGGTTCCCACGTATATAGCAGAATATGTCTTGTACTTGAATGTGAAGACTGTGTCTTTACTTGACTGCTCAGAAGTAAGGTCAAGCAGAGGAAAAGGACCTGGGAACATGGAGGTGGCTGGACTTGATAAAAGCAGCTTCAGTAAGTGATGGCGTCATAACCCTCCGGGGGTGGGTTGAAGAGTGAATGAGAGCTGAGGCCATGGAACTACTCTTGTAGGCCATTGAAGAAGTTGGCTTATGAGAGGGGACCAAGTAAGGGGGCAGGAGCTGGAGGGATTACGGAGTTAGGGGAGGCTTTCATTTCAGATTGGGAGATGGGAGAGCACGTTAGTATGCTGGAGGCAGTAATCCAGTGGCAAGGAAAACGGAGGCTATAGGAGAAGAGAGTGATTGTTACAGAAAAGACAGTAGGTGAGGAAGGAAGCAGAGGATCCAGTAGGGAAACTAAAACAAAAGTCTTCATGAATGAATGAAAAGTCCCTAAGAACTGAGAGGATGAGATTCAGAGAAGTAATGAAAGCTTGCTTTTATAAGAAGGAAGTGAGAAGTGTGGGATTGTCTTTTTTTGCAAGTCTCTTGTCTAACGACTGGCTTGTAGAAAGACTTGGGTTCTCGTACCTGCTTCTGCGTCCAATTTCTTGCTTAAAGCATGTGTTGTTATACAGGTCCAGCAGAAGTAACACCTGCTTGAGTGTGGGGGGCTGTAATAATTTGTAGTTTTAGTTTGAACATTTCACCTAAAATGGTGTGCTTTAGTGTGGTATTGTTCTGTTACAGAATTACATGCTTATGATTTTGTAATAAAAGATTTTGTTTTAAAAAAGACAGCATTATTTGTACTGGACCCTGTATATGTACCCTTTGAAAAACTCCGCTGTAAATTTATGAGAGACTGCGTTACAATATTATTAGGAACATTTTTTTTCTAAATCTCTGCCCTAAACCATATCAAGAACTTCTGCTCTAGTCTAATGCATATTAGGAAGTGTTTCATATTTAAATTATATGTAGTGCTAAGAAGATGAGGTGCTGAAATCCTTGATAAAAAAATAAAGTTCTTGGTATGATTATATCCTGAGTTTCCTTTGAAAAATAGAAGTTTAGTATGAGAAAGACATTTGAAGTTTACTATATTCAAGCTAACCTGTTTAGCTTAATAAGCTAAAATCATGTACAGAATACTCTGCTGGGTAACTTAAGTGTGGATGAGCTCAGCTCCCATACTTGGCCTTGTTTTTAGGCAATAATGGACCAAATCCTGTTTTAAAGCTATCCAGGAAATATTTCACGATCATCTTCTGTACTTCTTCTCATTTGTCAAATGGTAAAATGCCTAGTTTCTAGTCTGTGCTTACCGAGATCCTAGAGATAAAAGTAGATAATCCGAAAAAGATTTGTAGGCAGCATTTTCCAGTGAAAAGCATAAGGCTTTGGAATCAGGACTGCGTACGTTGAATCACAGCTGGCACTTGGGGAAAATACCTGAGGTGAACATGAAACTTGAATGTGATTATAACTTTAATAAATTCAGTACATTTTAATTCCCTTTTCCCCCAAATTGAAAGACTGGTTCAAGACTTTGAAATTTAGAACCTTTTGTCTGTCTCCTTTGAGAGCAAGAGATAAAAAGTTACTACAGATACATAGAGGAGTAATAGGAGTTTACTGATCATTTTCATTTTTTAATAAATTAGAATGTGTCATTATTTGTATCTTTGTTGTATTTTAAAACTTAGTACAGTAATTAACAGTATAATGTCAGCAACAGCATTGCTGACAGTTTTTAACATGACCACCTCCTTTCATAATCAGTGTGCCCTTATTTAGCAGTGTGTCCTCATGTTGAAAAATATTATACTTTACATTTGCATGTTTACCCGGAATTTTCACATAATGTCATTTAACCTTTACCACATTGTGAGGTTAAGTAACATTTAGAGGGGTTGATTTTTCTTTTAGGTCCTTAACTTTTTTCTGCTTTTTTTTTTTTTTAGACAGTTCAGTTTGTTCAGGGAATTTTTGTTGAAAAATATGACCCAACGATAGAAGATTCCTACAGAAAGGTAAAATGTGAAATTTGTGTGTATGCATATGCTTACAAGTAGTTCCTTATGACTTTAAAACTTAATTCACAGAATTGCTTTTTTAAAAACAGTTTTGAGAAGTGATACAAATGTTCTGTATCTGATTTTAAAAGTTTCACCAAGACAAAATATTTCTTATTAAATACTGCTTAGCTACAAGGAGCTGAATAATCTGTTCTTTAATATACTCATTTTCCTAGTGGGGAATATTTTTAATATAGAAAAACTGCACGTAAATTAGTAGATATATTTCCGACAAACTTTTTGTGAACTAAAATCAAAATCATTTATGCTTGCAGTTTTCCACGAACTGAAAGTTTTTATTTATGCTTAGATAATAACTTTAAAGATAATATTTCATCTTTAGACTATAAAAAATTAGTTGTTGGATTCTATATGATACTGTAATGGTGGACACATGTCATTATACATTTGTCCCAACCCACAGAATGTATACCAGAAATGAGCTCTAATCTATAAACTGTGGACTTTGCATGATAATGATGTGTTAATACAGCAAGTTCGTTGAGTCGAACAGAACTGACGCTGGGGTGGGTTGCTGACAGTGAGGAAGGCTAGTGGGGAGCAGGAGGAAGGTATGTGGTAACTTTGCTTTCTGCCAACTTTTGGTGTGGAGCTAAAAAGTAAAGCTTATTTAAAAGCAGAAAGTTGATCTTGACAAAAAATACTATTTAATTACAAGACTAGCTAGAGTTGTAGAGCATTTTTATGATTTTATTTCCCAGACCGTTTTGCAGGGTGGGGGAACCTGGAGCTACAAGAAAGACTAGCAGCCAATGATGTACTCCCCCCAAAAAAGATTAAACCTGCCTTTCAGCAAATAGGAAATTAAGTCCATCAAGCTGTACTGGAAGAGCAGCTTCATTATCTGCAAATTGGATGCAAAATTGTGCTTTAGATACTTTGAGAAACTACAGGTCTTATTCTTTATTCATTGAATGTGCCTATTTACAGACTGGGCAGGTTACCACATTCATCCCGTAAGTGACGGGACAGTGAATTTGTGGCCACCAGTGGTGCTCATCAGTCCCTGATCTGACACAGAGAAGGGTTTAAAATAGTCCTTGGGTTAATTTTAGAAGACAGTGTTGCATTGCTGAAATTTCCCTCAAATAAGTTGCTGGTAAAAGCTTTAACTACAAATGGAGATCTGTACCTGGAATGCAGACCATTGACCACTTTTCTTAATCCCTTCTTTATTAAAACGTTTCCACACAGTCGAGAGTTGATACTTTCTTTAAGCCAGCTTTCTCCTCTTTTATAAAATACTGGGAAGATAAAAGTTTAGTATATAAAATTTCAGTTTACACACACAGCTTTTCCAAAGAAGCACCTTTTTTCTTAAAGTCTTGAGGACTATATGAGGTCAGTGTTATTCATTAGCACCTCTGTGTTCGCGTGTGTGCGCGCGCTCTCTCTCTCTCTCTCTCTCTCTCTCTCGTAAATTTTATGCATTGATTTTTCTTAGAGAGAGGCAGGAAGAGAGGGAGAGAAGCATGGATTTGTTGTTTCACTTATTTACGCATTCATTGGTTGATTCTTGTATATGCCTTAACTGGGGATTTAACCTGCAACCTTGGCATATTGAGACAACGTCCTAACCAACTGAGATACCCAACCAGGGCCCCCTTTATCTCTTAAATTTAAAAAAAACTATGTACTAAATTTGGGATATAATATATTTCAGTAAGGCTTTTAACAACTTGAAACGTGGTAAGTTGCCAGAATTTCTTTGCCCCAAAGCCTGATTATGAGTTATTTAATACTTTTTGTGCTTCGTTTTCTTTAAAGATAATATAAACATTTTTATATACATTTTTGACTATTTACTTTCTAATAATAAAAATATTTTTATTTTTTTATTATCAGAGTTTACAGTGGTCAGAAATACCTAAACTCAGCATTAACAGCCCTGGCTTCTATAACATTAATAGAAAATGCCTGAGACCTCCTATTCTTTATTGTAACACCAAGTTAAGTCTCAACCAATAGCACAATCTGTGGAGGAAAGGCTTTGTAATTGTTAACATGCACTTTGAGCGAAGAGGTGGGAGGAAAACAGACTGACATTTTGATGTTCCCTTTTCATTTCTTTCCGCCCCAACAGCAGGTTGAAGTAGATTGCCAACAGTGTATGCTCGAGATCCTGGACACAGCAGGAACGGTAAGGCCCTTCTCCTCTTTTGATAGATTTTAATTTGTGAACAGGTTTTATCATCAGTGATTCGTCTGAGTAAAAATAATCCTGATTAAGAACAAACTCTCTAACTGTAGGGCTTCTTAAATATTCTTACGGGCATGAAACCGTCTGTGGTGAACCTAAAGCCCACATCTCACTATTAAATTGTATGTTGAGTTCACCTATAGAATCTGTGTGGTGGGTTTCTTCTCCCTGTGTTCAGGTAAGGATGATGTTCTTTCCACTCAAAAAAAAGTACTTTAAATCCAGATTTTTAGTAAAGATAGATATTTCCCTGGGTGTAAATAAGACTTTGTCTCATGGCCCCGTAGTCATTCATTTTTTATAAAAATTGCTCTTCCTCTTTATTAATATTGTATTTTAACATCTCAGAGGGCTGCTGACACGTTTTCTGACAAAACTCTGGAACTGTGTGGAGCCATATTTTTCTTATCTGTTACTGAGTATAACAACATTAGCATATCTTATTTCAGACCACTCCTTACTCCATGAAGATGTTTGGGTATAATAGCATTAGCATCTCTTATTTCAGACCACTTCCTACTCCTGGAAGAATTTTGCTCACTCTTCCCAGTACTGCCGCAGTCAGAATTCTGGGTGATTTTTGTATGCAGATAGAATCTCTACAGATGCTACAGATAGGTATCTCCAGTAGCTTGGCCTGTCAGTTCCTTGACCTCCATCCTGCTTCAGCCATTCACTCCTGTAACTATAATGCCACCCAGTCTCATTTTCAAGCACGTAGCTCCCCACTTACCACTTCCTGTTTTTTTCGTCTCACTTCCTTTCACACCCTTCAGCCTCACTGGAACCTGCAGTCCGTTTACCCTAACTCCTTTGATTACTCTCATATACTCAGCCCCTCTTCACATAGCTTCAGGTCCATGGTGTTTACTCCTAAACAGCCTCCTGTGTATATTCTCAACCCCCTTGGCTTTTCAGCAACCTTAGACTCAGTTGCTCACTGTCTATCCATTTGGTTTCCAGAAACAACACTTGCGTGGTTTTCTGCCTGTCATTGGTCACTCCTAAGTCTCTTTTCCATTCCTCTTCATCTCCCTGAACTCTTGATGATAGGGCCTCAGGGCTCAGTCCTTGGACTTCTCTTTGTGACAGCACTGCCTCCGAGGTCATCTTTGTGGCCCTGAAATAATTTAATTAGGATCCGTGTAGTGAAAAGGAGTAATATAGTTTTTTTCTAAATCACACAAAAGCAGATTAAGGAGGTTAAGATTTCCCTTCTAATCCTAGTTTATTTTCATTGTTTCTAGTCCTGTAAGTAGGGAGCAGGAACATTACATCAGGTGTTTCTAGAAACCATACGTCATGTCTTATGTTTATAAAGCATGTAATAAATGCAGTGACTCACTTGTGATTATTCTGATTTAAGTTGTTCCAGTATGTATTCAAGAAATCATGTTTATAATTGCATATTTTTATTATAGGAGCAATTTACAGCGATGAGGGATTTGTATATGAAGAATGGCCAAGGGTTTGCACTAGTATATTCTATTACAGCTCAGTCCACGTTTAATGACTTACAGGACCTGAGGGAACAGATTTTACGGGTTAAGGATACAGAAGATGTAAGTATTTTTCTCTTCTACAAGACACACTGCCATCTCTGTGATCAAATAGAAAATGCCTGTTTTCTCTGTCAGTAGAGAGTTGGAGGTTATCTACCACATGCCTAGAAGGGCCTCTGTAACCAAAAAGTTTTTAACTTTCTAAATTTACTTACGAATTATATGCTTATTGAGACAGGTAGGAAAGGAGGATGAACAGAACGGTAAAGTGCCTGCTGCGCTCTGTGGGTACCCAGCGCAGGAGAGGAAGAAGAGGAGTCAAGGGCACTTGTAGAGGAGGCGGGACTTGAACTGTGAGAGGTGACAGTCATGCCAGAAACAGGGAGCAACAGACATTATTAAGATATAATGATTTGTTCCTGTTTCTAAAATTCCGTTGATATAGTTTTTACTTAGAGGAGTTTTTCTTTTTTTGATTATGTTAAAGATTTTTGTTAACTGGGTTTTTAGAATTCTTGTCTTATTTGGTGAGTAGCTTCACTATTGTTGTTGTACCTTTTTGCAGAGATGAAATAAATGTATGTTTTATAGGTTCACTTCAATTTTGAACCACGGAGTGTTCTGTTTCAGTTGTATCTGTTAGGATATAAAAGTTCGTTTGTACCTTCCTTTCCGTTTTGTGTGTTCTCTCTCATTGTTAATGGGAACATACGCCCCTGCTCAGGACCTGAACTTGGGTGATACGGTGAGCGGAGGGATTTATACCATATGACTCATGACCAGCAATAGCCTAATGAATAGTCCTCTTCCTTCCCATGACTAATTTATCTAAGAGAATTCTGTTTTAGGCAATCATATGCAAATCACTGAGCTCAGGTAATGCTAATCTCTTTATCCCCTATGACAAACTAAAAATCATGGGGTTGTAGGTGCCTGGTGTTTCATCTAGCTCACAACGATCTCCTGTCTCAGGTACAAGATCCACCAGGTCCCTCGAATTCTTCCTTTTGTATTATGTCCGTCACCTCACAAATGACTTTGCTCTCTGGATACCTTTGAACTATGGATGTTGTACACTTTGTTAGCAGCCTGTTTTGTTGGAAGAAGGGGGCGCGGATAGACACAGCCAGGCGTCTCTGGCGTGGAGGAGAAGGGAAGGCATCGCTGCCTTGTGGCTCTGTTTTCTCCTTAGGGACCCTCCTGAAGTGGTCTTTAGACCTGGATGTCAAATGTAGAAGCAGATCCTGCGACCGCGTTGGTCTTGCCATGACTTCTGGCATTTGTCAGGACTGGGAGATGAAGGACTTAAACCACAGTTAGGCCCAATGAGTACATTCCACCATATTCAGATTTTTCTATTTGGAATTCAGCTGTCATTAGCAGCCCACATGAGAATTTAGGGATTCTTAAAATAATTAGTGGATCAATGTAGTAGGATCTCTTTCGCTTCCATCCACCTTCCACCCCACCCCCACCCTGTGCACATACATAGGCCTTTCTTTAAGCTCCTGGTAAAGCGTAGAGTCCTCACTGATACATTCCAGGTGGTGGCTGGTGGTTGCTTACTGATAAGAAGATAAATAACAAGAATGTTAGTGCTCATTTTCTGTTACTTCCTTCCCACAGGTTCCAATGATTTTGGTTGGCAATAAATGTGACCTGGAAGATGAGCGAGTAGTTGGCAAAGAACAGGGTCAGAATTTAGCAAGACAGTGGTGTAACTGTGCCTTTTTAGAATCTTCTGCAAAGTCAAAGATCAACGTTAATGAGGTAACCTAGCGCTGCTCAGCAGTGCAAACAGCTGCCCTTTTGTTTCCTTTAAGTTAACAGCCAAAAACTATTTAAGAAAAATATTTATTCTTTTAAACACTCTTGATTCTACCAATTTATAGAAAACACTAAGTAATTCTTAGAAACCATATTCTTTTGCTCGCGTGAAACCACTTTGATGACTGTCATGAGGATGTTTGCGTTTACCTTATTGGCAAAGACGAAGCTTAAGCTACAGAATATGTTTCAAGTCCTGCTAAGCCTCTAAATAATATGCCGGGAAGTGCTATGTAAAAATTGTCACATCACCCTTGTATTGTAACAATTACCTATGCAGATGTGTATGAATAGGCTGTAGGAAGGCACAAAAATTAAATTAGTTATTTTAATGAACTTATGTTATACAGAAACACATTACCTCGTGGATGTCACAGAAGTTGGTGCTTCGAGTCCTGATGCTCTTTTCGTGCGTGACTCAAAGGGAGGAATCTTTAGTGTGGACTGTAGTTCACTCTCTTTTCGGCCTGACCCAGCAGGGGCACAAGGCTTGTTTTGTCCATGACTTAAGCACCCCACTATGTTGAGAACGTGGCTGTGGACAGGAATGCTCACCGAGTAAGCTGCCTGCCTGGTGTAACGGGCCAGCAGTTTACTGGATCCCTAAAAGATGAGTGTAGTCCCCAGCTGCCACCAGCAACCAAGTGAAAACTTGAGGTTCCCTTTGCTTTTGTGCTTTTTAACATAAACATTTTTTAATACCTCCTTTCTTTTCTGGGAAGTGTATGAGCCTCACCTGCCGGTGTGCTTCCCATTTGTAGCATCCCCAGCAGTCAGTCGCCATCAGCTCATGCTCGACAGGGGGGACGAGAGCGGGGTGGGTTAGGCCATCACAGTCCTGTGTTTTTGCTGCTGTTCCTCTCTGGCCTTTGGTTCTGTAAGTCATTCTTATTTGACAGATATTGGATTGGCCAAAAAGTCCGTTTGGTTTTTTCTGTACGATGGCTCTAGTAGTGTTTGGTTGTCCTCTAACTTCATTGAGAAGAATTTTGTTAGATTGCATTGTGACAGCTGTTAAATGTATCAGCGTACATTTAAAAAAACTTAATCAAAACTGGTGAGTTTTTGTGCAGCCATTTCAGTATTGAAGATGGGAAAAAGCCAACATTTTCAGCATGTTATGCTTTATTGTTTCAAAAAAAGTTAAAAACACAACTGAAACACAAAAAAAGATTAGTGCAGTGTGTGGAGAAGGTACTGTGACTGATTGAACGTGTCAAAAGTGGTTTGTGAAGTTCCTTGGCACTGTTGACATTATGGCCAGAGTTCTTTGCTATGGGGCTGTCTTATGCACTAGAAGATGTTTAGCAGCACCCCGGGCCTCTGCCCACTAGAAGCCAATAGCAGAAGATAGCTGATGTACTCCAAATACCCGAATCAATAAAGTTATTGGGGGAAATGAAAAATGTGTGTTTTATTTTATGGAAAAAACATAGCAGACTTTTTGGCCAACCCAATATTATGGTTGTAGACTGTTGTCTCTGACTTTTGAAATGACCGAATTACTTTAAATATCTGCCAGGAAAAATTTTAACTTGCTGCACATTTCTGTTTTACAAATAATCAAGAATGTCAAGACTTGCTTTTTTTTTTTAGGTAAAACCAATTTTAATAAGAACATAAAAATAAGAAATCATAAATATCATTGTGTGCCTACGTGTCTGGTACTGTGTCAGGCACCAGATTAACAGTTAGACACTATTCCTGTCTTAAAGAAGTTTACATGCCAGCGGGGAACAAGTCTTGCTGAGATCTTCAGTAACAATTATAATTCACTACCAAGTAAACGGAAGGAAATGTGAGGTGCTTCCAGCCTCAGCTTTCTCTGTTGTAGAATTACAATTTCATAGATGTTATTTGGGAAAACTTGGCTAATCATAAAATTTTAATTTTTAGTACAGTCTCTTCCAAAAAGGAGAAAAGAAAGATAACTTTGAGATAAAACCTATGAGGATAACAGGAGTGCAAGCTCACCACCTGCAGGGGGATTGACCTCAGGGATCTGCCTCCTTGCTTTTCCTGTCCTCACCTGTACTGTCCCGTACACCACGCAGTGGGGCTCAGCGGGGCTGGGTCGGGCCAGGGTCCATCGAGCGCAGTGGACAGGAGTTATAGGAACTTACATGCTGCTAAATCTTTCTCTGGGTTGTGGTTTCCAGTGCAGTAGAACTACTTTTTCACAACAGTTAAAGTCAATCCTTGACACGAGGGTTTATAAAACAAGAATAGAAAAAAAAAAAATTAAACACATGAGCTGTTTAAGTATCTTTACCCTTTTGGAGAAAACTACAAACTTCATTCTAGGGTTTTGTTTTTGTGGTTTTTTTTTAATGTTTCTCTCTCTATGGCCTGATAATCCAGCTATAGTGTCCCTTAAATAGTTCATAGTTCCTCAGACAATTAATGCCTTATAAATGTGAGGTTTCCGAATGCTTGACAATAGAGGGATCATACTCTCACAGATGCAACTCTTGGACTCAAATTTGAAATCATACAAGGACATACTACTTGGCCAAATAGCTGTCTAATTCTCTGGTTATCGACCTACCTATCTTACCTATTTTAAATTTTTATCCATGCCATTTCTGCTATATTTTGAAAGGAATACATAGCTATACTAGAATCACCATCAAGAATTAATTATTCTTCACTGAGAATAATAGGAATCAAGACATCCTAATTGAGGAATGGCAGAGGGATTAAGAAATTATTCTGTGTCCCCTTGAGATCTTTCTGTAGTTCAGACAGACGAGGAAGAGCCTAGATGCAGGCTTTCAGCCTGCCTAACACGCCGTCGTGCGGCCTGCCTCCTCCGCGAGCCAGCTCCTGTTTCGAGGCAGGCAATGTTTGCCAAAGAAGTTGTCGAGGATGATAAGTATTACTAGAAAATCAGCTACCGTTCCGTGTCGTGCCAGAAACTGAAACTGGCTGGCAGGAGGAAACATGTGGTTTTGATTCATTTACTTTTAGTTTATCTTTTTATTATTTTCCATTTTATAGCTTATGCATCGAGGCTAGGGAGCTAGCGAGAGCGTGTTCATAGCTTATGCATATTAAGTCCTTAAAGGGCTTCAGAGTTGTGAAACAAAACCATTTTGTTCATAAATTCTGTGTGTTCAGCTTTCTTAGCAAAAGGTAATAGTTAAATGGTTTGAAGAAGATGAGAGGTCGGAGCAGAAAGAAAAGAATATAAATGAATAATCACTTACAGGTTTAGGATAAACCACTCTGTAGTGTTTTCTTAACAATTTATAATCTTAGGACCATTTTAAAAAATAAATAGAAGTTGTTTTATCTGAGTCTATCTTTTAAATGTAGACCAATAATTTAAAAAATATTTTACTTTGAAAACTTAAATGAAAAGATATAAGGACAATAAAAAGAATTTTTGTTTACCCATCATCCAGATTCAGCAGTTATTAACATTTTGTCACATGTTTGTATAGCACACTTCTTTACTTCTAAATTAGTGTATATACCTGTAGATCAAAGACATCCTCTTACATAACCCTTCTTTGTACAGTTATTAAAAATCGAGAAAATTGCCCTGGCTGGTGTGGCTCAGTGGACTGAGCTCTGGACTGAGCTCCGGCCTGCGAACTGATAGGTCGCAGGTTAGATTCCCAGTCAGGGCACATGCCTGGGTTGCAGGCCAGGTCCCCAGTAGGGGGCGTGCCAGAGGCAACCCTCCCTCCCTTCCCCCTCTCTAAAAGTAAATAAGTAAAATTAAAAAATCTTTTTTAAAAAATTGAGAAAATTGATATTGACACAATCCATGTTTAGCACATAATTTAGATCTGGCAGTTGTCCCTGTAGTGCCCCTAAAAGCTAGAACATTTTGATACGTCTACAAAGCACTATTTATTACAGATGAATAATAAGAAGGTTGTCACTTCAAATCAGGGGTCACAGACCTTTTCTCTTTTTCACTTTAACCAAAATTTACAGCATTGAAAAGGGGCAAGCAAAAATCATGTGCTGAGAGGAACATAGTATTGCTTTTGTCCTATTCTAGCCAAAAATTTATGACATGAATCTAATCATGCAGAAACATCGGGCAAGCCCAGATCAAGGAAAATTCTAGAAAGTCACTAGCCATTTTGTTCAGAAATGACAGTGTCTTTAACAAAGGTGGGGGAACTGTCCCAGACTATAAAAGAGTAAAGGGACAGGCAGTTACACGCAGTACATGACCGTGGATGGAACCTTTGGGGGAGGAGAAGGGGCATTACTATAAAGGACAATATTGGGGTAACTGACAAAAATTGGGTTTTGTGCCGTAGACAGTGCAGAGTGCGCGCCCGGGCTTACATGTCATGAGTGCGGTAACTGTGATGTGGTTGTGGCTGTGTAGGAGAACATCCTCATTCTGAGGGAGCGCATGCCCCGCCAGCAAGGAGCCTGTGCTGTGCAGACCGTGCTTGGATGGCCCAATGAAAATGAGAGAGAGAGAGAGAGAGTTGTGAAAGGGGAGCGTGATGATCAAGTGGCAGAATGTCACTAACGGCTGAATCTGGGTAGAGAATGTACACATGTTCTTGGTAATATTTTTGCAACTTCTCTGTGAGTTTGAAGTTTTTAAGAAAGCACTAAGATTCAAGGTGATCATTAACTATTCACTTAGTAACTAATTAGGTTTCCAAGCATGTAAGATTCCATGAAGCATGTAACTTTGCTATCTATCTTATTTTGCACTAATTCTTTTGCTTAATTTGATATTGAATATCTCAGGGCAAGTGTGTTTCCCTCATTATAAGTAGGTAAGTCCTGCTTTACCCTGACCGAGGGTCAACTGGGGCTTCTAAGAAACCTGCCTTTAAAATAAAGCAGCAAGATTGAGATCCAAGAGCAGAATAATTTTAAACAGAACCGGGATTGTTTTGTGGAACAAGGTCTCACATGTTGGTTGAATAAGTGCTTTTTTCTTGCTTTTATTTAGATATTTTATGACCTGGTCAGACAGATAAATAGAAAAACACCAGTGGAAAAGAAGAAGCCTAAAAAGAAATCCTGTCTGCTGCTTTAGACCCGCAGTGAGCAGCAGCTCTGAGCCAGGTAAGACGCGGGCCACGTGCCTTTCTGGCCCTCTCACTTTGCTTTGGGCTGTCGCCAACCTTAAGCACTTCCCGTTGCACCTGTTCGGTATTTCCAGGCTTCCGTAGCTTATAAGCCTGGTACCAGGCCTGTAGGTACGCTCCTCTGTCGAGTCGTCGGGGTCCCTTCCTGAGATCCTAAACCGTCTGAGGGAAGGACCAGGCCTATTTTGCTCACCACAGTGTCCCCAGTGCCTGGTACAGAAAGGGGACGTGCCATCACCAAACAACAGTGGCAGAGGGACTAGAATGCCCACCACAGTCACCCCCAGATTCATGCCAGACTGGCTTACAGACCGGCTCAGGTGCACATTTGATGAATAATTTAAAGTGAACATACCCATGTATCTTAACAATAGTGCCTCCCCCCGAGATGGAACTCCTGCCCTGAATCCTAACCACACGGAGTAGTTTTACCTCTCTTTGAATTTTTAGAAACGGAAACATGTATTATTATAAGTCTGGCTTCTTTTACTCAAAAATGTGGGGTTTTTGAGAATGATCCTCATTGCGTGTAGCAGTCTCTTTTTATTACACCATCAGCTATACTAGCAGCATGCTTGCACATTCTGCTACTAGGGGGACAGCTGGGTTCCGGTCGGGCCCATGCCGGTGACTCCGCTGTGCACATTCTTGTACAGAGCTCCGTGCACATGGGCGTGTGGCTCGTTTGGTATGTGTCCGGGAGCACAGTGGCCAGGCCGTGGCTCTGTGGATGGACAACTTTAGCAGACACCACAAAAGTGTTTCAAAGTAGTTGTACCAGCTGACACACATGCCAGCAGTTTGAGCTCCAGCTCCTCCCCAAATTTAGTACTGTGGGCCTTTCCAGCCCGGGCCGTTCTTCTGGCTGTGTGGGACCACATCGACGTAGTTTGGGTCGTCCTTTTCCCTCAGGTGTGGGTTGGCTTCTTCCAGATGTTTTGCTGGGGGCTTCTGCATCGTAGCCGACTTCACTGCGTAAGTTTTCATTAAGTGAACCCTTTGGAAAGAAATTAGTGCCAGCACTGAAACTGCCTGTCAAGTTAGAAACCAGGCCCTGTGGGGCCATTTGTTTTCCTTTAATTGTATGTTTAAATCCCCTGAACAGTTTCTGCTTATCTTCATTAACTGTAAACAGCACCATGAAAGAATATTTTTATTCTGTGGATTTATGATGTGACTTGTAAACTTGGTCAGCAGCTCCCACTTGAGCACTGGTTGTGCTAACGTGTCTATTGGACCTGTTTAGTAAATTGCCTCTTCCAGAGCCCCCCATCAGCTAGAATGTGCTTCCTTAGAGATGGAAATTTCTCTCTTTCTCTCTCTCTCAAGGAAAAGTGCTGAGTAGCACCCCCTTTTTAAAAGGAAGTAGAGGGAAGTGGGCAGAAAGGGGAAGGGGACCTGCCATCACCTCTGGGAGTCGCATTCAGGAAAGACAGCTTCGGGCCAGACGGTGGCTTTAGGCCCTTAGTGAAATCTTGATTCAATAGCTACAGACCCTTAGCTCCCTGAAAGTGATTCTTGTTAAAGTTACTGGTGTGCAGACGTGGGGTGAATGAGGACTCCATTCATGTCCCGGGGCTTATCATTTAACTTTCTCAGACTTGACTGGCTTGCTTGTGCCTTTTCCTTGCCTGGTCCTAGTTGAATTTCCAGTTCTCAGAAATGTCCATTCAACTCTTATTTAAAGGAAGAGGTGCCATCTCCTGGCCTGTTGTGAAAAATCAGTCTAGCTCTGCGGTGTATTGTGAGATTTGCCTCAGAGAAAAGAGGCCTTGGCCTAGAACCAGACTTGCGTCCTGGTCTCATAAGTCGTTAGGCTCTGCCCTGTAACCCCGCTCAAGGTGTAGCTGCTGAGTCACCTGAGCTCCCTGTGACTGTTGGGTGATAGTCCTTAGCAGTCGGAGTGCTTGGCTGGCAGGGCATTTTGTCGTGGTTACAGACATGAGGGCCTCGTTGATCCCATTTAAAAAGTACTGCAATACAGGGTCGACATTCTTAATTTCTTTCTAATATTTACTGCTTTTAAAGACCTACGAGAGCAATTCCTTCTCAGGAAAGTCTTCCTTTAACCTGATTCTTTTCTGCTGAGCAGTAAGACGGTGGGAGTCTTCTGCCCCTGTGCATGGGATCAGCTCTTCCTGTGTCCATGCTTCTTGTCCTAAGCCGTATTGGAAATGGTGACCCTAATGTATACAGTCTTAAGGTGGCTGAGTAATGCATTTCCCGTAGAGGGTTTTTTCAGCTAGGTGCTATTTCCTTAGTGGAGAGGAACTTTCAAAATAAAATTATAACAGGATGGAAACGAAACAGTCACTGTTTTCCTCTTTACAGACAGGTCTGTCAGGTGTAGCATGAAACACTAAGTGTAATAAAACTTCTTTTTAAACATTTTTAAAGGAAGTTTGAAGTAGCCGTGTTCCTGGAGCTGTTTAGTGTAACTTTGTTCTCTGGTGCCAGTCAGCCAGAGCCATTGTTTGTTTCTGTGTTATTGGATGTCTGTTTACTATCATCTCCCAACATCAAGAGAGTAACATTTATATTATATATCTGTATCTGTTCAATGTTCTAGATTACAGGAATGAAGAACTGTTGCCTAATTGGAAAGTGCCAGCATTCCAGACTTCAAAAAATAAATCTGAAGAGGCTTCTCCTGTTTTATATATTATGTGAAGAATTTAGATCTTATATTGGTTTGCACAAGTTCCCTGGAGAAAAAAAAAATTTGTCCTGTGTATATCTCTTGGAAAATAAGACAATAGTATTTCTCCTTTGCAATAGCAGTCATAACAGATGTGAAAATAAATATACTTGACTTCTAATATGATTATACAAAAGAGCATGGATGCATTTCAGAAGTTAGATATTGCTACTATAATCAGATGATTTCATATTGACCTTTTTATCATGATTCCTCCTGTCGAGCACTAAAACGTCGAACCATTATACTTTATATCTGTAATGATAGAGATTATGAAATTTCCCCTCAGACTCATTACAGCAGATAACTTTTTTGAGTCATTGACTTCATTTTATATTTAAAAATTATGAAATATCATTCTGTCATTATATTCTAATTAAAATTGTTTGTGCATAATGCTTTGGAAAAATGGGTCTTTTATAGGAAAAAACTGGGATAACTGATTTCTATGGCTTTCAAAGCTAAAATATATAATATACTAAACCAACTCTAATATTGCTTCTTGTGTTTTACTGTCAGATTAAATTACAGCTTTTATGAATGATTAAATTTTAGTACATTTTCATTTGGTTTGTGTGTTTTTGTTATTGTTTATAGATTTAAGGCCTTTATTTTATAATGACTACATCATTTTAAATGCAACAAGTAGCTCCTTTCTGCCTAGAACCTGCAGAGCACTTGGCTGTAAATCCCTGAGTATCTGGTGATTTATCTAAAAACAGACCTCACCCTGTCTGTCCCAGGTATATTTATTCCTACTATACAGTAACATGCATCAGACTACATAAAATAGTTTTGTATATTCTCTCTTGATCTTAAAGATTGTATCTTATTGAATAAAATATCCCACTGTGTATTATTTTTATATGTAAAAAGATAAGTTTAATACTGTATCAGGGTTTAACTTTTGCAAATCTTCCACGGCTTGTAATTTCATCAAGGGAATGCTTTTGCCATTGTTAACTTGAGGGTATAGGTCCACCAATGAAACAGTCGGTAAAGTTTTTCAAAGTTGCTTTATAACAGATGGAAGAACCTCAGAGGGGTGGGTGCAAGGGGACTAGCATAGGTGCTTTTGCTTCGACTACGTAAAAGCAGCGTAACAGTGGTTGTATGGAGAAGACCGCTGAGTTAACGTTTTAGCAGGCTAAGTAGTGGTGCTTTTCTTTTCCTTCCCAGTTTTTTCCATTTTTTTTTACAAAAGATGGGGCTTAAGGTAGGACATGGACCGGGGTGGTACGACTTACATGTTCTCCGTAGAGGTCGAGCAGAACGGTGCTGGAGAAGGAAGGAAACAAGCTTAGGAAACCCTGTGCCTTGTCCCTGAATATTAGGAGGAGACCAGACCTAGAACGTCTAAATCATTGCTCAGGGATCTAGATGCTGTCTCATAGCAACCAGGTGTGAAGTAGTGTTCATGCCTCGCTGAGACTTCCCCAGAGGGTGGCCAACCAGCCCATCAGTTAGGAAATTGAAATTCAAAACTCAGATTTCAAATGTAAGCTCTGACCAACCTGAGAAAATATTAAAGTATTGTAAAAACAATTTGGAAATTGTATTCTTTTGAGTTTCTAATAAACTTAGTTACCTAATACCTTCCCTCCTATGGATGCACTTATACTTATGTCTGGGATTGATGGGCCAAAAATCTAACAAATGCAATATATTTTTAAAAAATAAGCGAAGCATATTAGGGCCAGTCTGTCCAGGCCAGGGTGGCCTATTTTAAGGTCCTCTAAAGTCATTCTCGCTTTAAAGCTCACCTCTCAGACGTTCGTTTGGAATTAAACATAAACATCTCACAAAGGAGTAAAAATGTCTGAATATAACCTGTTATATAAACTGTGTAGCTATTTGCCAGATTAAGTAGAAATCGCGAAATAAGGATGACTCCGAGTTACAATCTGCTTGCCCAGTACCATAAACTTGGTGTCCTCTAGTTTAGAGCAAGATGACAGGTACTGGGTTCCTTTGTCACGGCTTGTACAGCCCACTTGGGATAAAGGTAGGACTGTGGAGAAAGGTCCCTGTGTGGCACACATTGCTGTCAAGGAAACCTGCCTTCGTCGGGCACGGTGGAAAGGTGCCCTGTTAGAAAGCGAGACAGGTGTGCTCTTACATTGTCCTCATGTGAACTCCTCAGCCTTGGTTCCGGGGGGCAGAGTTCCTGAAAATAAGATGTATTTTTATAACTCCAAAAGTTCTTAAGATTATAAGAAGCTCATATCATAAACAGATACTCAAGAACCGGTACCCTATTAGCATGTGTGGCTATTTATAGTGGCTTTGGGTATATGAGTATCACATAACTTAAAGGAGACTCGATGTCGTAGTAGATAGTTAGCTTTTTTCCGCTAACACACAAACAACTTTAGTGGCTTAGTGGTGTCCTCAAACAATCTAGTTTTAGGTATTAAGAGAGACATAATCTATAATTTTACAGTCCACCAGGGGGAGCTTCAGTATCAGTTAACATTTCTATAAGCACGCAATTCAAAGCATTTGTTCAAACCGTCTGTTCCATAGGTACGGCATTCCTCACAAAGAGGCATAGAGGCTTTCCCACAAGAGTTTGCCATCCGAGTGGGCAGGGAAGACACATAAGCCATTTATCAAGGATGTGCAATGTATTGAACGGTGGCCACAGGGTTGGTTCTGTTCCTCTCTTGCCCCTACAACCTCGAGCTGACGTCAGCAGGGCAGGCACCTCGGCCTGCCATTGTCACTGCCACCGTTCACTCCTCAGTGGACCAGTCTGCTGCTTCAAAGTGAGAATGTGCTTGAGGAAAGTTAATCCTGGGAAGATACTGACCTTCATTTTATTACCAGCTTTATTAAAGCAGGTCACTCGATTGGGAGCTGTTTCTCTCCGCTCACGAGCGTGCTTCTCTTTGGACCTGTCCAGGCTCGACTCTTTTGCCTCATTATCCTCGTAGGTACAGTGGTTAGTTCACGTGTCTGGTTTTGGTTTTAGGACTGAGGGACAGAGAAATGAAAGCTGACCTCAGTATGTCCCTGGGTGAGCCATCCCAGAATCTTAGAAGACATGAAACCTGCTGTTATAAAGTGTGTGTGCAGTGAAACCAAACTGAAGGCATTGCCACGTATCTGGAGGAGGAAAGTAACCTGTAAAATAACCTTTTGTCTTACTCGGGTTTTGTTCTTATTTAAGGTGCTACTTAAATGTATGTTGAAACGGCCCCTGTTGGCTCAGCTCCAGACCCCGGAGGGCCGGCCAGGTGCTTTGGGTGCTCGTCCAGGATCTGGAAACAGTGCATCTGCAGGGAGGGAAGTGAATGGCAGCTGTGAGGCCATCTAACCTCCCAGCCTTTAGCATTTCTATTCCCCCCAAATGTACCAAATGCAAGTTTCTCCTGAAAATAGTACAGATACCGCATGGAGCACGGACTTTTCTTACTAGAGTTTCATAGTGGGTTTGTTGAATGCGCAGCTCACTCATTTAATGCCACGTCTTGCTTAAATGTTCTGGTCAAGAACAGCTGGAGACTTCGAACTGGGTACCTAGTTCCGTTTTCTGGGAACGCAGCATGGATTCAGTTTTGCAGCTATATTAGCAAGAGCTTTACAAGGGGCTTGGGGGCAGGGTGCAGGTTCCTCGGCTTGCTAAGAAAAAGCCTCCTGTGGTTCTGGGCCCAAGGTGTGACATACATTTTCTGCTAATTGCTTCTCTTATGAAGCGCGGGCTTGGCTGTTCCTCTTGAGGAAAAACCTTAATAAACCTTCCCGTTTTAAGCAGTGACATGACTCTTATTTTGAGCTGTTGTTTTTCTTGCATTCGGTTTTTCAGTTTAACTGCGTGAGTTCTTGTGCATACACTTTAACTGTGTAGAAGTTCTTGTAGGGCATGCAAAGCAGAACGGCATGATCACAGTGGGTCTAGCGGCAAACATTTTTTGTGCTCCTGCTGTATACCAGGTGCTGCTCTGCACGTTGGAGGCCCAGTGGTCAGTAATACAGGTCCTGCCCTTGTGGAGTTTTTGACAGGTTTGTGTCAGGTTTGTGTGTGTGTGCATGCATGCACGTGTGTGTGTGTGTGTGTGTAGTGAGTGCTGTGGAGAACAGTTCAGCAGTTGAGAGGGGCAGGAGTGGTGGACAGAGGGGACATGGTGGGAGGAGGGGAGTGGGGAGGCTGGGAGGGCCTTCCGTGCAGTGGGAAGGGTCTGTGCGAATGTCTTACGGCGGGTGGGTGCCTGGCGTGTTGGAAGACTAGAAAGAGGCCGGCGTGTCTGGAGCAGAGTGAGCAAGGGGCAGAGAGTAGTAGGGTGGGATTGGGTAGGGGGCGAATCTCCTGTAGCACATTCTCAGTGGAGTCCATGGAAAGGATCCCAGCAAAGGATAGACGTAGAACATGATCTGACTCCACCTGCCACCACCAGGAATACTCTGGCTGTCGAGCTGCGAAGAGCCAACAGGGGTTGGGCAGTTAGACAGAATATGCGTCCAGTTCAGAGGAAGCAGTCCAGACAGGAGATTATTATTTAAGAAGAGGAAGGTGAATGGGACCACTAGGGTTGGGTTGAGTGTAGATGGAGACGAGGTGTGGGAGTGCCATCGTGGGGTGGGGAGGTAAAGAGGGAGATGCACAGAGGAGAACCCCGAGGCCGCCGGTCACCTAGCTGGGTGTCAGCGGAGTGGCAGGGACAGTGTCAGGAGTAGGCGTGGGAGAACATGGGAGAAAGGCCTTGGAGACGTCGAGCACAGGCTGTTAGGACGGGCGAAGCAGCGCAAGTTTGTGTCTGAGGGGAGTGATCCGCTGAGGAGTACCGAGGAGAGGAAATGGAATTGCACCTGCAGGTGAAGAGGCTGCCCCAGCCCGGAGCACAGGCGGGCCTGGCGGGGCCGGAGAGGGCAACCCGTGGGTACAGGAACTGGTAGGTTGCAAGGAACTGATAAAAAATACCATGAAGGCGTTTTAAGCAAAGGACAATAGTATGAGACGGAAGCAACAGGTGCCCTCGGTTCTGGGGGGTCGGAAATGCTTCAGAGGCGAGTTTGAGGTAGGCCTTCGAGGGTGAGCGTGCGGAAGAGCGTTGCAGGCAGATTCCGGGAGAAAGCAAGTGCAGGAAGCGGACAAGAAGTGATCTAGTGTCTGTGGGTGTTAATGTGGGAGGAACAGGCTGGGGGAGGGGAGTGCAGCGGGGCCGTATCATGCTTGGCGCCTTGGAACAGGAAGTGGGCAGTCTAGTGGGTGAGACCAGGTAGCTAGGCAGAGCGTCAACTGGATGAGACTTGGAGAGGGCAGGGATGGGGGAATATCAGCACCGATCAGAATGAAGGTTACAGCACTGCTTACTCCCCGTGGACTCGATCTTCTTGGTGTTCATTTTTTACTTCATTTTTTCCCCCTTTGATGGAGATGATCTCTGAGGCACATGGTTGTCACCATTCCCAAACAAAAGCTCAGTTTAGAAGGGGACCGGCATGAGTACTTTAGAACTCAGGGATATTACGATTGAAGAGAGAAATCTTTGCTCTGTATTCCTCTGCCTTACCCGGCGTGAGTCTACTGCCCTCAGAATTTTTGGCACCTACCGGGCATATAGTAAAAATACCTACCCCCACCCCTCCTAAGTTTTCCTGTCTTCACTGTTACTCCAGAGCATGAGACAGCAACTCCCTCACCCTTCCCCAGGGGATCTACATATTGATTAAGAAGGCTGGTAAGAGGATCTTTTCCTTAATCCACCTCTGTGTGGTAGATGGACTTTCAACTTTCCCACCAGGATCCTATCATTCAGGCCTTCCCTAAGGGTGAGCAGAAAGCCACACTGTGGCTCCCTGTCCACCTTGAACCATCGAACTTGAGAGGTTGCTGAGCGTGTGGTCTCCGAGTTTGGAAAGAAGGTCGTGCAACTGGGACTAGGTGTTGGGCCCCCCTGGCAGTCTCTCCACTTAATGGAGAAGTTTAAAGAAGATACTTGATCCCTACACTCCTGGCAGGGTCCTGAAGCCAAGGCCAGAGGCTTTGGAATTTCGGGGCCCTTGAAACTCCTCATTTTCTGGGATATAAATGGAGTTATCTGAACAGATGCGTGGAGCTTCCAACCAGGGATTCTAACACCTGCCTGAGTCAGTCTGGCCCGAGGCTCGCCGTGATAATGAGCAATGAGCAATGAGCGGGCGGCCAGCAGGCTCTGAGGCGCGGAGGCTGCCCCTCCCTGCGGCGGGAGGCTTGGGGGGCGGGGGGCGGGGGTGGCTGTTGGCCGGGCGCTCTTACCGGCCTTCGCACCTGGGCTCAGGGGACCGAGTCTGTGCAGCAATGTTAGTCCCTATACTTACCCCTATTTGGAAGAACCTGTGCTTTCCCGGTTTGCGTATTTTTGTTTTTGTTTGGGGCAAGGGTTGACTTTAAAAAATAATATATGCCTGACACTCTCCCCCTTTCCACCATGTCTACACAAGTGACCCTCCGCCTGGTGCCTCGCAGGCCCCTCGGGCCCTGGGAGACAATGCCTGGAGCGTGGCCAGCAGGGTGGCTGGAGGTGGGCAAGGCACTGAACACCCAAATCCCAACTTCCTTCCCCCCGCCCCGCCCTGGCCTGCCATGCTCACAATGGGGGAGGGAGAGCCTGGCAGACTCGGTGTCCCCAGTAGGGGTGGGCGTCCCTGGCAACGCCGCGTAGGAAAAACTCCTAGGGCAGAGCGAGTCTAGGGCCAGAAGTGGTTGCCAAAAAGGACAGGGAGAGGGGCCAGGCCAGGAGGGTGGGTGCCAGAGGGGTGAGCAGGAAGGGAGAGACCGCAGGGGCTGGGGCAAGAGTGATGCCCTCCAGGTAGGGAACCAGGGTCTGCTTGGGAGTGAGCAGACGCGGGTGACAAGTGCCTGTGATCATCTCAAGGGACAGGGAGCTGGTGGGGAGGGGTGAGGACAGCCTGCATTAGGCTACCGTTGGCCCAGTGGAGAAGCCCCAGCAGCAGGCCAGGGGTGCGGAAAGTGGGGCTGGGGACTAGAGAACACGTCTGCTCTTGAAAGTGACTTTGGCCAAGCTCCCCTCCTGGGGAGTGGGCTGAAGAGTAGCGTGGAAAGTGGGCCTCGGGAAGCCTTGGGGGAGGCCCAGGCCGCTGGCTCACCCACCACAGGACCAGGCGCAGACCAGGGCTCGCTCCCTGGGCTCTGGGCTGCAGACACACAAGCAGGGAGTGAGCAGGTGCTGCTCTGGAGGTGCTCAGGGCCTGGGGCGGGGCAGGCGGGCTGGCACAGAGTGGCTCACTGCAAGTCCTGTGGCAGGGTCACACAAGGCCTCCCGGGGGACTTCCGGGGGAGGGAAAGGTGAGAAGAAGCCCAAAAGCCTGAGATGGGGAAAAAAGACCTAGAGGCGTAAAAGCCCCAGGCGGGGGGCCCTTCACCAAGTAGCTCTTCTCCCCGCGGGGTACCTCGGGGAGTGAGAAATGCCCAGAAACACGGCTGGCTGAGCTCTTTTGGGGGCTGGTGGGGCAAGACTGGGCTGGGCCTCCCCACGAGGACACCCTGGGGAAGACAGGCGAATGAGGATGAAGTCACAGGATCTCAGACATTTCCTTCCCCTCCTGTGTCCCCGCAGACCCTAAGGGCACTTCCTTGCAGCTGCAGGCTCCGGCCTCTGGTCAGGCAGCGAGAGCAGATGAGGAAGGGGCTGGGGGTGACCTGGGAGGAGGGGGAGTAACCTGTGCGGAGCGGGGGAACAAGAAAACAAAACCGGATTCTTCCCTTGAATGGGGACACCTTCCCTGCATAGCAATAGCCCTGGAGACAGGGGCAGCCTCGGGCTGGGCGTGTGCCAGCGGAGGAAACTGGGGGCATCCCTCCAAGTGGAGAGGGCGGAGAGGGCAGACAGGGCAGGTGGCCAGCCCGGAGCTGGGGTGCGGGGGCAGGGGGCCAGGGTACAGAGCATCAGGGGATCATCTTTGGCAGTGAGTCCCGTGTCCCTGGAACAGGGCAGACATGCTCAGCGGGGCACGTGCAGAGGGCTTGGCTTCTGTGGAGTGGAAGCCAGGGCACGTGGCATCCATGAGCCTGAGCCCTAGAGCTGGGTTCCCGCTACCTTCTCCACCCAGGGCCCAGGGTGTGTCGGGGACCTGGGCACGGCGGACTTCATCGTGCTGCCTCGCGTGTATGCGTGTTTGCGCCGGAATCTGGGTGTATACCTGGGCCTGCCGGGGGTGGGTAGAGAGCTATGCCAGGGCTGATTGAAGGGCACAGGGACGGGGTGGCAAGGCAGTTGGTCAAGTTCAGAGGCAATCTGGAGGAGGGTTTCATCATTCTATTTGCTTTAAGGATTGGCTGTAGGGGGCAAAACAGAGGCAATGGACACCTAATACTAGTGCCAAGGGGGTGGCTGCTCTCTGAGGTCTGCCCCTGCCCGTCAGGGTTAGGGTCAGGGTTAGGTCTAGCACAGGGTCTTCTAGGCCCTTCTAGCCCATCGCCCTTCCTCTGGCAGCGCCAGCCTGAGCCCTGAGACCTCTCCCAAGGGGCAAGCCTCTCGGAATCAGAGTGGACCCCAAAAGGACAACCACAAGCCCCTTTAGGCCATTAGCCCACAGGGTGACAGGTGACGGAGGGGGACGCGGAGAGAAGCGAGAGGTGTGGGGCCTTGGCAGAGAACCCAGCCAGGAGGCCTTAGAGCAGAGGCCTGACTCTTCTCAGAACCGTCAGGACTTGGCTCATTCAACCCTAGTGCTTGCCAGGAACGTGAGGGCCCGGGGGCTGCCCGCAGGGAGAGCTGGGGTGTTCCTCAGGGCGTGCCCTCAGGCAGTGGGGTCCTCAGGCCCTATCTCTGAGCGCAGCCCATCTGCCACCCTCCCCGTCCCCCACACCCCCTCCCCCACACCCATCACCCTTCCATGGAAAACTGCGCACTGGCAAACAACAGCCCTCCTGGGTAATATTTTTACTCTACACAAAAACACATCCACACCTATTGTCTTCTCTGATCCTGGCTACATCCTGTGAGGTAATAGGACCAGTATGCATTTTTTAACAGAAGAGACCAAAGCTCAGAGAAACCTTTTTTTTTTCTTTCTTTTTTAAGCATTTCGTCTGGGGTCACATGGTTAGTGCCTGAACTGTAGGTCAGGCAGTCCGTTCTACTCTGCCCAGTATAGAGACCGCGTGCTGACCGTCAGTTTGTCCTTTCGGTCGTGCGGCAGGCCTGCAGGACCCGTTCCACCAGTGAAGGGAGTGAGGCTCCCGGAGCTCAAGCAACATGTTCAAGCTCACACTTGAGGCCTGTGACAAGGACAGAAAGGGGCCTCACGTCCTGACTCCAAATCCAGTGTTCATGCCATGGTACCAGCAGAAGGGCCTTTGGTGCCCTGGTGGGGACACCTGAGGACACAGGCCCCTGCTCCCCAGTGACACAGGCTGTGCTTTTATGGACAATGGTTGAGCGACTTGGGGAAGACGGGAGCCTCTCCCCCACGGGCTCTGGGGGACAGGGAGGTGGGTTGGGGACTGAGCTGACCCAGGTCTCTTCCTCAGGGGAGGTCTGGGTTCCGATCTTGCCCTGAGGGGTAGGTGCAGGGGAAGTGCTTGAGGAGGACATAGGGGGTCAGAGGTGTGAAGGGTTGGTGAGAGAAAGGCAGGATGGGGACCAGGTGGGCCCCAGCCGTGCCCAGCAGGGCCTCTCCCAGCTCTTGCTTATGGTTCGGGGACACTGCTAGGCACACACGGCGGCCACAGGGCCACAGAGAAGCAGGTGGGGTCCCGAGCAGATGCCTGAACCAACCAGGGGGCCCTGTACCTGCCAGGGAAACAAGCCAGGTGTGAGGCAGGGCCCTATGCCAGAGAGGGTATTAAATGAGCCTCCAGTTTATTTGCATGTCCTAATTAACCACAAAATGAGCCCCAGGGGCAGCATTAAGCTGTCAGTTTCTCACTGCTTGCTTGCACTAGCCGCCCCCCACCCCGACACACACACAGCACCCCACCCCGACACTCCCCTGCATGGCCCAGGGCGCAGGCATTCCCACGGCTTCTTCCCTCAGCTTCAGTAAATCCAGTCTCCATCACGGTTGCAGCCATGGCAGGAGCCCGGGGCGGGGGGAGAAGGAAAAACTCTGGGGTTTGGGGGGCGAATGAATCGGCCATAAGCTTTCATTAGCGAAGGGCGACATAGGGAGGAGGCCTTACATCAGGCCTGTGAAGACCCCGGCGAATTTCCCCCACCGGAACTCAGCCTTCCGTTTGTTGTCCAGGCCTGGATCCTACGGGGACAGGTTTTTGGCGTTGTTGCCCTCGGCTTGGCTTTGGAGCAGATGTGGGCAACTTGTGGGGTCGTGTGAGAAGTGCCAAGATTGGACGGTTCGTGTTGGAGCCGTTCGGATCCCAGCTCTGCCGCTGCGACCCCGGGCAAGTTGCTTGGTTCCTCTGAGCCTCTCGGCATGAAACAAAGGTAGCGGCAGCCGCTCCCAGAGTGCAGTGGGGAGGAAGGAAGAACACGCAGGTGTTTGACCCCGGCCTGACAGCGGTCAGGGATGTCACAGCAAACATCACTCCTGATTGTTTTGTTCCAGCCCAAGTTAAAATGGACAGGAGTTGTCTTTCCCTTGAATCCTTCTGGCAAACCGGTGGGTTAGAGTTGCTTCCTTCTTCCCGCTGGACCCCCTTGGATCAGGACCGGGGGCCTTCCCATTACTTGGTTCTTAGTTCCTATTGCAATGCCTGGCGCTGGAAGGTGTTCATGAAGTTTTGTGCAGTTGGTCCGAACTGCTGTGACCGGTCCACAAAACTGAGGAGTCACGGGGCCATGGCCAAGAGGAGGCTTGGTTTCCTGCAGAATCGTCCCTGACACAGAGCTGGTGCCTTCCTGAATAATTTGCTGGATGGCTTCTCTCAGGACTCGGAATTGGGAGTTGGAAACTTCACACTCACACATTCTACACACACACACACACACACTCTCTCTCTCTCTCTCTCTCTCCACCGCCACCACCAAAGGCAGCCACAGCCCACTGGCCTCCACCCAGGACTGAGACGTCAGAGCCCTGGGGGCAGACACAGGACAGGCAAGGCGAGTGCCTCCAGGGAGAGCCCGAGAGAGAGCGTCCCAGAGCCACACAACCCCTTGCTCCAAATCCTGCTTCTTTCCATTTGCGTAGGTGATGATGATGATACTTTGGTCCAGGGTCATGCTGAAGCTTGATAGTGCCTGGCAAGTACGCAGCTCTTGAAAAAAAAACTTAAATGTGTGTGTGTGTGTGTATAAAAAAAATATATATATATATATAATATATATATAGTTTTTCTCTTGTAGCTTCTGCCACCCGAAACTGCACACCTATCATTTGATTGCATGGGAATGTGGGGGTGACCCTAACTACCCCCAACTCGAGCTATGGAGCTGCTCACTCTAAGCACCCCCCCCCGCCCGCCCACCCCACTGCCCCTGGGGGCCCAGGATGCAGGAAGAGCCTCTCTTATTTTTCTCCTCCAATTTGCTATTAATGCTCTGAGGGCAGGAAGGCGTCTTGCCTCCTAATTGCAGCTGTCACCTCCCATCAGGCAGAGGGCAGAGAAGGGGGAGGAGGAGGCCGAGGGGGAGGGGAGAGGGTGCGCCCTTCCAGGCTGCCTGGGCCCAAACAGGGACCTGCATTGTCTGTTCCCAGGGAGTGGCCGGGGTGGCATCACTCCTGGGCCACGCGCCACCACCGCCATGGTAGCTGGAGCTGAGCTGTGGCTCGGGGCCCTGCCCTGCCGCCGCCCCCTGGGCTGGTTCTGGGTCAGGTGGGAAGATGAGGCCCTAGATTGGGCCTGAGCAGGGTGAGTTCAGTGCTGGAGCTAGGAATTTAAAAATGAGTGTTTATACCACCTGGGCAGGCCTTGGCCTCACTGCAGAATTTACACGGTTTGTGTCCTCGGTGGCAGTCCGGGGCCTGAGACTGGGTGCCAGGCGGCGGTGTGTGTGTGAATCCAGGGCCCAGCTGTCCCTCTCAGTCCACCCTGGACTGGACCCTGCCAGCCTATCCCTGGACAGGTGCACCTCATCTGGAAAGTGGAGATAAAACCTGCCTTACTTGCTCACTTATAAGGGAGATAATGGATAGGAAAAGGCTTCCCAATGCTTCGAGGTGCCACAAATATATCTTTCCTGTGCTTTTGGAAAGAGAAGGGGCTTCCCCAAGTATTCGTTATACCTACACTCCGCATCCAGCCATTTCTCGGGACCCAGGGACCGGCTGAAATCGCCAAGGCGGCAGGCACAGCTGGGCTGGGGATTTGTCTCTGCTGCTACCACTCCCAGGAGGGCTGGGGGTTCCTAGCTGTGCAGGGAGCAGTGCTTTGCCAGGGGAGCAAACAGGTCTGGGGACGCGAGAGATGAGGTCTTTATTGGGAGCCTCTCTGGGGAACCTGAGGCTTGGAGCCCTAATCCATACAGAAAGTTCAACTTAGGTTGTTGGGGGCAGTGAAGAATGTCAGGAGGATTTCCTGGTCTCCTCCTCCTACACCCTCCCTGCTGTCACCTCCAGCCCCAAAGTGAGTAACACACACACACACACACACACACACACACACACGCACGCACATGGTCACCTCCCCCACAAGCCATCCTGGCACAACCTCTCCCAAACACAGGCTATCTGTCCTGCTCCGGACACACTTGCCTCCTCTGCCTCTTTTCTGGGGAAAAGGAACCGGGAGTCAGGCTTTCGGAAGCCACTCCAGCCGCCACCCTCCTCCCCAGGGGCCGGCACTGGGACCTGGCCCTTTGGGTGCAGTCAGCTTTCTGTCTCTGGGATTCAGACCCAAACAGCAGTGTTAATGTCAAAGCCTGAAGGCGAGGCCTCCAGGGCCTTGGGACAGCCCGCGGAGGGGCTTTCCCCGAGCCTGGGCTCCCCCGAGCCTGGAAAGGGGGAACGCCCGGAGCCTTTGGCATGGCCCCGCTTCTTGGCCTTCTGCGAGCGTCCGGCTCTGGGCTCTGAGGCCATGGGTGTCACCCAGCCCGGTTTCTCCTTCAGGAGACGGTCCCGGTCGGGCCGCACGCTGCGCAGGAACTTCCTGAAGATGTTGGCTGTCAGGGCGAACCTGCGGCCCAGCTCCCGGGGCTGGGCCCTCTCTCCTCGGGGCTCTCCTGCCTCCCCTGGCTCACCCCTCTCCCCGCCCTTCTCCAGTTCCGGCAAGTCCAGCCAGTTGCCCACCAGGTCTGCGAAAACATTGTCACCCAACACCAGAGGCTGTCGATTCCGGCCCCGGGACATCAACGTGGAGGTCCAGTCGTCGGGTTCCACGAGCTCTGGCCGCTGCCGGGCACAGCTCTGGGACTCTGGCGGCTGTGTCCTGGGCCTGGCTGCCAGTTCCCTCCCCCACACACTCCTGTGGGGTGGACACCTGCTGCTGCTACCACGAGCAGGTTGGCTGGAGGGAGAGGGGACAGCAGGCCTGGAGGGACCTCTGCCACCCTCCCATGGAGGGGACTCCGGCTGTGTCCCGGAGCTTCCAGAGCAGCCTGGGGTGGGACCGCCCCCAGAGATCTGCAGCTGCTCCAGGGCTGTCTGCACCTGCAGAAGCTTCAGTTCCTGCAGTGCCCCCATCATGCAGTTCATCTGGTCCTGCAGGCCGTCACCCACTTCCTTCATGGACATCTGCAGAGAGAGGAGAGCCAGGACGGTGAGCCACAGGGGCAGGGGGAGGGCTGCCCCTCTCCGGCCCGAACATCGTGCCCTCTCCCCCAGCACCTCCATCCAGTGTCCTCCCAGCCCGCCCCTGACCCCCATCCCGCCTGTACAGCCTAGGGCAGGACAGGACAGAGCTGGGGGAGGAGGACTTTGAGCACCGGGTTGGCCGCATAAAGGAGCAACAACGGTCAAGGCCGCTCACTTGCGATGGCAGGCGCTGCCCGTCGCTCCATGGGTGCGTGTGCACACACGTGTATGTAAGTTAATGTGTCTTCAACCCCCTCACCTACTCCGTGAGGGGGTGGCTAGCTCTGTTCCTATTTCACAGATGGGGAAACGGAGGCTCCTAAGTAACTTGCTCAAGATGGCACAACGAGAGGTGAGCCCAGGTCAGTGTGCGGGCGCACGAGGCTGTGGTGTGGGCAAGCGTCTTTGTTCCTTCTTGTATCTGTGCCCCTCTTCCCCCTGAGCCTCCCTGAGACGACGACGATGACAAGGACGACGACACTTTCCTATGTGACAAGAATGGTGGTAAGGACTCTGCACACACCCTCTCCTTTCATCTGTACCTGTTACTGTCCTCATTTGAACAAGTGCGTTAACCATGGTGGCAGGTCACTCAGCTCACAGGGCTGGACTCAGTCAGATACGGCTCATCTGTGTCCAAACGCCCCAGTCCCGGACTCCCCAGCCCTCTCTAGCCCGCTCCTTGGCAGTGGTGGGCTGGGCTTGAAGACGGTTCTGTGCCCCCCGGGGGAAGAGGTTGGGAAGCGGAAACCCTCGCCCAGCTCTTCCCAGTCCTCTCCCTCCAACACCTGTCCTCTCCCAGCTGCTCTTGGACTTGGCTCCAGGGCCCTTCCTGCCTTCTCGGGCCACTTGGCGCTGCTGCCTTGGCCAAGAAGGGGGACACTGGGGGCCAGTTCCCCAGCCCCTTTGTGGGTGTCTGAGGCCTGAGTCCCAGGCGCCAGCTGGAAGGGGCAGAGAGATGGACTTGGGTGAGGGCCGAGTTTGGAGGCCGGGCAAGGGATGCTTCGTCTGATAACATTCACGAGGTTCCCGTGCCCGGGCCCGAGCTGCCTGCGTTCCGCCAGCTCCCTCCCCAGATCCGCTCAGGTTACCAACAGCAAACCTCCTGTGCGGGGACCATCTGTTTCTTAAGCCCCCCAGAGACCCGTGGGGATCATCTTACCTCCCAGCCTTGTCCTAATGCTCAGAGCTAAGCCCACGGGGTGGAGCGGTGGAGGGATTGGGAGGACAGGCACAAAGCTCTGCAGGGCCACACTCTCAGGCTTCGGGGTCAACTCCTCCCCTGCCAACTCAGCCCTGGCTGGGGCAGGGGGTGGGGGGGGAGGCAGGAGCTCCTGCACCAGGCAGAGGAGGACTGACTGTCCCTGGGGACAAAGAGGCCTTTGCTGCGTGGGGAGGTGCCACACTCAGCATCGTCCCCAAGACATGGCAAGTGGTGGTGGTTCGGGGCCCTGACAGCCCTGGGGTTTGCCCACTAGACGAGCACATGCCGCTCGAGTGGCCATCGCAGCAGCAAGAGACACAGCCTCTGGGGGGGGCTGCGCTTACTGGTGGCCCCTCGCTCTGACCTCTTCGCTTCCCCCTCCCTGACCCCTTCCTGGGCCGCAACTGGGATGACCCAGAGCAGAGTCAGAGGGGATGCTAAGCGCCCAACCAAACCACCCCCCACCCCAGGTCCCTTCTGGGCAAACTGCTCCTGACTTCCCACTCCCTGCTGCCCCCCCCCCACTCCACCTTCTCCAACCCAATCTGGAACCGCAGGGTCCCTTCGGGTTTTCCCACCCAGCCACCCCTGTCCCTGTCATCTGATGTCTAATGCAGGAAGCCTTCCAGCCACCAGACGGGTCTAACCCACACGCCTCTGGTCCCGGCACCCACCCCTCGGCTTTGGATCCCTGCCCCCAGGTACAGACCCACGCCCCTGTCAGACCTCTTCTGTGATGCATAACATGCTCCTCCCTGTGTCCTGCTAGTCCAGCCCCCGCCCAGCCCCCTCCTCCAGGGGTCTAAATACTCCATCACTCAGGCAACGTTTATTGAGCATCTACTGACTGAAGTAGGGACTAAGACCTCATCGTGTCTACCCAGGACCCCAGGAGCACCTCACACTTGCTATATATATACAACATGTATATTGGGTACCACTGAATACCCCAAATCATCCCTCCAGATGGCCCTCAGACAGCACCTCCCTACACAGAGAATCAGGGACATGTCTCAGGGCCTCATTTCACCAAGAGACAAGGAGTCTGAGCTTGCAGGCTTCCTTCCAGAAGGCTGCACATGGTCCGAGTCGGAGGCAGTGGGCGGAATGAAATGACCCCATTCAATCTCCTCCAGTATGGAAAAATCCTTCAGAAATAATGCTGACATTTTGTACTGGTTTCCAGTGAGAATGAATGTGTGGGTATGTATGAATTCAGGGTTGCCCATAAAACAGAGGCCCCATTTCGGTGAACAAGAGCTGAAATGACACCCACATGGAAAATGACATTCTGCATTGGCTAAGATTCTGGAGACCAAAGGAAGACCCTTCAAGTCCCAGCTATCCCGGGGAATAGCTGTGTGATCTCAGCAGTTTATTTAAATTTGTTTTCCAGTTTCTCCATTCTTTAAGATGGGAATAAGACTTCCTTCCTCGTACAGCTTTGGAGGGAACAGGTGAGGCAGTGTGTGATCATGAGTGGCCTGGGCGGGAACTGGGACTGTTATCTTAGGACTTCCTAAGAACTTCCAGAACATTTCTTCCACAGTAAACCTTAAGGCCTGGTAATGATTGGATTCCATTCATCCACCTGGTCTGACCAAGGAGAAACACCTCTCTCATGCTGTCCCACTCCTCCACTCCTGCCCCATGCGGGAGGCGGAGAGGGAAGGGAAGGGGCGGCCTTGGCATCCGCCTGCCCCTCGTCAGCCAGCCGCGGATAAGGGAAGGAGGAAGCCCGAGTGTGGGAACCAGCGGCAGGAGCGTCAGCTGGGTCCCCACTGAGAGGCAGCTGCCTTTCCCACCCTCGAGGGGGATGATGTCACCCCTGGAGAAAGAGCCAGGGGCGAGCTGCTGTCTTGTCCGGAGCGTGGGACCTTCTCAGATCCCAGGGCTTTTCCTGCCTCAGGAACAGAAGAGGGAGAAGAGAGAGCAGTGCGGGGTGGGGCAGAGGAGGGGACCCTGGGCTGAAAATTATCAGCCGAAAGCCCAATCCGTTCCTCTCTGGCCTCCCAGTGGTTCAGGTCCTCGCTCAGGACGGGGACCAAATCGCACCCAACTTAGTCCGAATGAGAATAGATCTAACAGTTCCCTCCATCTTTCTCTACTGCGAACCTCTCTCTCCTATCCCAGGGACGATGGTGGGAAGCCTTTCTGACCACAGCCAACAGAAGGTCCCCCCACGCGCCTTACATCCACCCACCCACGCCACATCCATCTTCCGCCGCCAGCCCCTTCTGAGCCTCCAAATGTTTCATTCTAAAATTTGTCTTCATGTCAAACTTTAGTTTCTCTTGCTGCAGTTGAAACCAGCCCAGGCTCCCTCCGTGTCAGAGCCGGAGCCGTGCGCTGGGGTCTGAGGCTGGCCTGGGTCAGGCTGACTACCTGGGCCACATAACGCTGGATAGACTCACCGGCCTTTTGTGCTTCGGGTTCTGCGTCTGTAATGTGATACTACCCCCCCACACACACACGCACAGCCCTGCCCTGTAGCACTGGCCCTGCACCTGCGTGGTCAGGTCTGATCCCACACCTACTCTGAGAGCTGGCAGTGGTGAGGCAGGAGTGACCCCCTTGAAGGATTCGGAACTCGGGGGAACCAAGAGGTTCTGTTTCTTCCCGAACATTCTTCCTGAGGCTTCCCTCATGATTTTCACCATAGCTGCATACGGCCTAGTTTCTTATTTAATATTTTATTTAAATCTACTGTTTATATAAATGTATTTATATAGAAACTTAGATGAAGTGCATATATCACTTGCCAGACACAGATGGCAACTCTCGGAAGCGAGCTTTGCATCTGAGCGCCCCCAGTGGAGACTCGGCACATCTGCGGGCAGACCGGAACCCCAAGCCTGGCCCTTACTCAAGACCAGCAGGCTTTCCATGTCACCAGCATCCCTGACTTCTCAGCCTCATGGGATTGTTGTGAAAAGAAACCAGGATGGTCAGTGGGACGTGCAAGGTTACCATCGCACAGGGAGAAGAACACGAAGTCTTGCGGGGACTCCAAGACCCAACTCCGTTCATTTCCAATGAAGGTGTCTCTTCACTCAATCATCTGAGGAGGGAAGAGGGGCTGGCTGCCCGGGGCTGAAGGGCACCATGTGGCTGGGAAGGGACACCCCCAGCATCCTGGACCTCCAGGCCTGAGCCCTCGAGAGGGTAGTGTGGGGTCAGCTGTCCGTGGGCAGCACTCCTCCCCTCCAGCCCTGGCTGGGCCCGCTGTGGGGTGGGAGGAGTGGGGGAAGGGAAGGTGTGACACCAGCATCCTCGGCACCCTTCCCAAGCCCTCTCCCAGGCCCCTGACGGATCCCACAGCTGTGCCCTCCGTCCACCCATCTCACGCCCTCTCCAAGCTCAGCCGGAACCTCTGACACAGGCTCCAGCTTTGCCCATAGACCTGGCAGAGTGCCGGCCTCGCTCCCCCACCCTCATTACTCACCAGGCTCCCCACACTGTTTCTTTCAGCCCCTCTGGAAGCTATAAGGAGGTTCAGGGCCGGAAATGGGAAAGCCCTGCTCTTGCCAAGTGGCCCATTCTCCAGCCCAGTGAATGGGGACCTTCACAGCCCCCTGCTCTTGGCTGGAACGCTCTGCAGGAAGGTAAAGCAGAAAGTTTGCCAAGAACCGGAGAGGGAGGATGGGAAAGAAAAGCGAAGTTAAAATGGATGAGCCTGCTCTCCCAGCTGAATCATCTCGCGGGGACCACGTGCTCTGGCAAGAGGCAGGCAGATAGAGAGGGGTGCCCGCTCTAGCCCCTTCACCTGCCTCTCCGCCCCACCAGGCCCTTCTCCCCAACCAGCTTCAGCTCCTGTCCACGGCGGTCAGTCAGTCAGGTTCCTTGGGCGGCCGCGGGACCTCAAGAATTTACCTCCCTTTTCTCCTTGCTAGTTCAGGCCTTCGAACTCCCCTGCACAGACCCCTCCGGCTGCCTTTAACTCACCCTTCTGCCGCAATTTCCTCCCTCCCTCATGTCCACCCCTTACCAACCCCTAGGTCCCATGGCGTGTCTCAGATCATCCTGCCCTAGAAAAGGCCAGACTCATTGGCGTGGCATTTGAGGACCCCATAGTCCACTCTCAACTCTTTCAGCCCTGCCGCCCACTGTTTCTCTGTACATAGCCAGTGTTCTGGCCAAACTCAAGAGAGTCTTCAAACATCCTCATTACCTGCGTCTCTGGGCCTTTTGCTCATGCAGTGTCTTTATCTGCCTGGGAATCTTGTTTTCCTCCTGCTCGCATCCCTATTTAACCCTCCAGGTCTAGCTCAAATGCTGCCTGTTTCACGAAGCTTTCCCTGATCCCCCCGCTGGAGGACATCTCTCCGTTCTCAGAGCCTGGGACCGTGCCTCTCACAAGCCCGATTCCTCTGACTGTGTTAGAGGTTTGCATCCACCTCCAGCTCAGAGCAAGTTCTGCACTCAGACTGGCTGATGTGAACCCTAACTCTGCCACTTCACAGCCCGATGACCTTGGCCAAGTCCCTTAGCCTCCCCATGTCTCGATTATTAAACAGGAATAAGGGAAGTACAACTTCTTAGTGTTGCTGCGGGAATTAAGTAACATAATACGTGATATGCCTGTCACATCAAAAATGTTAGTATTGATAAATGTTATTATCTCTCTTATTAAACGGTGAGTTCCCTGAAGGCAGGATCTGTGTCTATATTTATGGCTACAGCCCTAGTGCTTGATAAAGCACATTAAACATAGCGTGAACCTGGTAAATGTGTTCTGTGAATGAATAACTCGTACACACCAGTCTCACCAGTCCAGTGTCAGGAGTTTTTCAAGTGCCTGCCACATACTAGGCACTGTATAACATGCTAAGGACATACAACCGGAGAGGCACTTTACCTATGTTGTCATTTAATCTTCTCAGTAGCTGTATAAAGTCAATAATCGTAAAACCCCACTTTACAGATGAGAAAATCAAGGCTCAGAGAGGTTAACTCATCTGCCACGGTCACACAGAGACAGGATTCGAGTTTGGGCCACAGTTCTTCCCACTGACCGCCCCCAACCCCGCACGTTGTCCAGTCCAAGCTTCTCTTTGCCCCAGCTCTAAACGTCAAGGGGGACTGCGCTGTGAGGTCCTTTGCAAGAGATTTTTTTTGCCTCAATAAATTCGCTCTTTGGCCACCAAGAGCTCAAGTCTCTTCCTGCTGTATCTCTGCTATCGCCGTCTTTTGTCAGAACCCCCTGAATGTGTGGCCGCCAGTGGCTAGGTTGTTGCCTTCTAGGAACACCACGCTGTCCTAAAATGACCTTCCCCAGTCTGAGAGAAGCCTCTCTGCGGGTTCACCATGACTCAGCTAGGATGGACCTTCCAAGAGCTGGCCTCCATCGACCTCCTCCTCCTCCAGGAAGCCTTCCCAGCCTGGCCGTGCTCCATGAGCCCCCATCACTCAGCCTTCATGCATTTTGCTTGTGCTACACTGAGCTGAACTCCCAAGGAACGCCCTGTGAGCATCTTACATCTGCTTCCTCCGTGAGCTGTGTCTACCCCTTCGTTAGAAGCCCTCGAGGGAGCAGTGTGTAAGGAACAGCTGGTTCCAAGGCCTTGTTTCCAGGCAGGGCCCCTCCTTGGCGGCTGGAAGGGGGGAGAGATGTGTTCCCTGCTGAGCAGTTGCAGCCCCCGAGCCCCTCATCCTAATGAAGAAGTGTGTCAGCTGCTGCTACTCTCCTGCCACATTTCGTCCCTGAAACCCGATCCCGGTCCCCTTCCAGGCAGGGCCAAAGGGCCAGTTCTCTAGACATCAACCATCAACCCAGTTGAGCCAGGATCCGCAAACCCTCAGCCTCCCCGGCTGCCCTGTGCTCATTCATTACAGTGCAAATATTCTGCTTCGTGAAATTGGGAAATTCTGCTATTTGGTTTTCAGGAACAGACTCTTCTTGTCTAGATTTTCTGGGCCAAGGACAGGGCCAGGACGCAGGAGGGGAGCGCAGGACACCCTCGACAGAGACCAGCTCACAGCCCATCAATGTTCCTCTTTCCAGGAGTTTAACCCACAGCGTCTGCAGGATGAATACTTCTGGAAAGGAATTTAGTGGAATAAATGTCGAGCTTGACTGGTATTCCACAAGTGCCATTCCTGGGTACACACTGCAAAGCCAAGTCCCCCTGGATGGCAGGGAAGATTCTGGCCGGGATGGACACACACACACACACACAAACACACCCTCAAACTCGTGACACAAACTGACTGCACGCCTTTCCCACCCCACTGCAGACCTGAGGGATGAACGAGCCAACGTTCTCCCATCTCAGCCACGACCAAGGTGCATTGACTTCAATCCCCGTAGCCCTTACAGAAGCCAAGGGCTGAGCCTGGGCTAACTCAGCTCTGCTTTCTCCTTCGCTGCCATTGGGGAAACTGAGGCACTGAGCTTTGTCTCAGTGAACTAAGCACGGGGCTGAGCGTTGGGGAGTGAACCAGACTCTAACAGCTCTGCCTGTCACTCTGCTTGCTGTCTCCTTTCTGGGCAACTGGCACAGGGGAGGGGTGGAGCCCCATGGGGGGCGGGGGCGGGGAGGGTGCAGAGCTCGCCCATCTGAGTGTCATTCTGGGCCCCAGGCCAGGCATTAGGCTTCCTCTCCAAGAGAGTCAAAGGCTGAAGCTGCTTAGACAAAGGGCCAAACGAAAGCTAAGGGGGAGCTGGGTGACTTCAGCCTCTCCCCTTCCTCTTCCTGGGGACTGGGGCGCCGGTCCTTGGCAGGAGAAGGTGCAAATCAAGGCCTGGCGCTCGGCGCAGTGCGCACTCCCATTTGCCTGTTTTATTCTCCTGGCACCCACAGGCTCCGTCTCCCCCCCGCTCCCCACCTCCCACCTAGGGTGCTATAAAAAATGCAAATCAGTAGGATTTTAAAATTCAAGCCCATGCCAGGAACACCCACAAACCTTCTATTAAGGCAGATCCTGAGGTGGGTGGTGTGGTCCCAGATTCCAAGCATAAAAAGAGGATTCGGTTGGATTCTTTTCTCAGCCCGGGCCTTGGACTTCAGACATTATCTGTGCTGGCCTTGACCTTTCTTTCTGCTATTGGACAAATGCGTGGGAAAGGTCTGACTGTGTATGTGTGGGCTAGGCCAGGCCATCCCAAACTGACATGGGACGCATGCAAAAACTAGTTTGGGAGGGGACGTGATGGAGATTCTTCTGTTCCTCACCACAGAAGCATTTCTCTGGGTTACTTTCCCATCTGTCACCACAAAAAATGGCGTCAGGAGGAAGCACCAGAGAAGTGACCATTGACCCGACCAGGCAGGCCCTGCAGTGGGACAGACAGGAAGAGTGCCTGGTCGGCTTGCCCAGGAAGCATCGCAGAGAACACCTGCACCCCCAGCTCCCGCCCCCAAGCGCTGGCCTCGGACCCAGCGGCCAAGTCCCCTCCCCTGCGGGAAGAGTGTGGAGTTTGCAGGCAGGAGGGGGGGAGGCTGTCAGGGAATCCGGAGAGCCACAGGCTGGCTCTTTCTGGTCCAAGTCTGGTGTTGTGAGCCTGGTGCCCCTGGCTCTGAAAAGTAAGAAGAGGAGGGGAGAAAAAGCGAGGCTGAGAAGAAGTCGACTCCAAGTGACACAAACTAAAAGGGACAAAAAGAGGCAGAGACGAAGGCACAAGAGAAGTTCTGGTTGACAGTCTGGCTGAATTCTGGTGGTTGAAGGAGCAGGGTGGCAGGTTGGGCCGGAGGGGTATGAAGTCGGTGAGGATCGATCAGAGTTTTAGCAGCACCCCTTCCTTACCAGAGTACCCCCCTCCCACACTGAGCTACTTCTAGACCCAGCTCCTGCACCCACCCACGCCCCCGCACGCCCCCGCACGCTCCCTCCGCACGCCCCAAGCCCAGACCTGACATCTGGCTGAGCCTCCGGAGCGCCCGCTCGCGATCTGCCAGGCGGGCCCCTCCTCCCCCCGGGGCCCTCCCTCGCCATTCCAGCTGCCAGCCCCCTCCCTGCTGGCAGACAAGTCCGGGCAGACAGCCGGCCCAGCGGGCCCCGCAGCCACAGCAGCTCTGCCAAGCCCGGCAGAGTTGGGGGCCCCAGGCGGTGCCAGCTCCCCTCGAGCGACCAGTCCCCGGCTGACCTGCCCCGGGCAGTGTTCCGCCTTGCGCACCCTCCTCGGCGCCAAGCACGCCCCACGGACCCCAAATCGCTCAGAGCCGCCCCGGCGGCCGGGCACCCCGCGTCCTGCTCTTTTCTTTCTTTTCTCTTTCCCTGTGTCTATGAGTTAATTCTTCCTTTGCTTAATTCCTTTACCTTTTTCACCCAGTCCCCCAACCGGGTCCCACTCTTTCTGCGCCGGTGCTTAGGTACCCCTCTGTTCGCTTGTCTGTCCGTCTCGGTGTGCGCCCTCTTTGCTCCCTAAGGTTCTCTGGGCACCTTTCCGTCTGGGTTTGGTTAGCTCGGCCTCTGTCACTTGTTCGTGTGGCCTCACTCACACACATAATCTTTGGCTTCAAGTTTCCTCGTGGCCCTTGACCCTCGGGACCGGCCCTGCCCTCTGCCTGCCGGTGCGCGTCTCCCCTCTCCTCCCTGGATTGCTTCCTCCCGCGCTCATCCCGGCTCCCGGGATCCGGCGGGGCCAGGTACAGATCGGGGCGGGGGAGCAGCCCGCCCTGGCACCCGTTTCTTTCTTACCAGCTCCTGTTTGAGGCGGCGCAAATAGCAGTCCATTTCCCTGCTCCTCTTTTTCATGCGCCCATTTGCCGGGCTCGGCTCCACCAGAGAGTGCCGTGTGGGAACACCAGCCCCACTGAAACCGCGCGCTCCGCGGGCTGCTGGACCCTGAGATCAGCGCCTTTCGCAGCTCCGAGCGGAGCCTGCGGGTCTTGAGCAGCTTTCCCTACTGCTGGCGGCGCGCAGCCCGTGCGGGGGGCGGAGAGAGGAGTGGGCCAGCCTATGAGCGTTCAGCGGGGATGCCTTCAGCCAATCAGAAGAGTGGACGGGGGGCCGCGGGCTGGGCACTCGGTGATGGACCCCGCCTCGGGGGTGTGCACCCGGCAGGGGCGGCTGCCAGTCCCCGGCTGGCCGCGGGACACCTGGTCTTGGCCCGCATGGTAGGGGGCATAGTGACGCCAGACTGTACTGACGTCCGCCAACAAAGCACATGAGCCCTGTTTGGTCATAATGAGAGAGCACCGTCTCACGGGTGGGCACTGGGTAGCGGTCTCAGAAAGAGGCTGAGTGCCTTAGTGTCAACACCCTTTTGCCGAATTCTGATCAGAAAAGAAACATTCTCCACCCTCCACCGCTCAGCAGCTCTTTTGTTTGTTTGTGTGTTTGTTTGTTTGTTTCTTCTGAGGTAGACTCAAAGTGCGTCTCTACATCCACCTCCTAGTGTAGGGTACCCCCAGCTCACTCCTTGCCGTTGGAGCCGGGGACCCGCCGCTCGGTCCTCTCACTTATTTAACACATCGAAGGTTCTGCTGTCCTTCGGTCAGGTTGTAAGTCTGGGGATACCGAATGGGACAGGTAAGGTCTTTGCTCTCAAGAACGTGCATGGGGCGGGGACAAGAGAAGGATGAGACAAATGCGAAAAAAGAAAACCCGGTAATTTCAGGTAGTGATACCTTATGAAAACATAAAACGGAGTAATGGATGGAGGCTGCTTTCAATAGATGGGCAGAGAGTGGAGGAGCAGGCCTTTCTCGTGCTCAGGACCCAGGCGGCCTCAGTTATCCTAATTCTGGAAGCGCTCTGTAAGGTTGGGGAAGGGAGGGGGACTCTAAGATGTTCGGATTCTATTCAACAGGCACCGCCAGGGCCCCGGGGGTGTTCGAGATCCAGCCAGGCCCTGGGTGGTGGAATCTCTACCCCAGGACTGGAGAGGGGCCACAGACCAGCCCGCGCGCCTCCCTGCGGAGCTCGGATACGCCCCGCCTGCCTCCGCACGCGCCGAGGCGCAGGTCCCTCCCCACGCCCCGCGCAGCGCCACCTGGCCTAGCCGGAGCGGGGCGGTGTGGCACGGCCCGAGAGTAATTAAGGCAATTAGCGAAGTGTTGTTTCAAGGTAATTATCGAGGGAAGTGTGCCACGGGCAGAATTTGGGGTCTCTGAACGAGACAGAACCTCGAAGACCCCCAGAGAAGGCGCAAAGAGAGACTGCAGACCTGGTGGTCATTCCGATCCGTGTCAGCTAAGAGCACTACTTCTGCTTACTACTGGAAGGTTCGAGAGACGGAAGGAGGACATAAAGGAACATCTTTAGATGTGACAACTTTGCAGAGTCCAGTCGGATGACCTCCCAGGTCCTCAATTATAAGTGAACGTGCCCACGTGTTTCATCCTAGCCCAGAGAGCCCCAGGTGGACGCAGCTGGGGCAGCAGAAAGCTGAGGGATACAGGAAAGAAAGAAGGGGTGCAGGTGGGTCACAACCCTGTCCAAAGTCTGCGTTTCGGTGGCATCTTGTCAAGCCTGCGCTCCGTTCGAGGTCTCTGTTCAGGATCCCGCCTGGGTCCGAAAAACCGACACCCATGGGGTGGAGTGGAGGACCCGCGCAGGGATCACCAATGCCTGCTTTGAAAGAGCCTGAAATTACATTTATTCTGCTCTCCCGAAGGTCGCCCAGGGAGTGTCTCCTTACCCTCTGGTTTCCTTGCAGTTGTGAGCCAAGATGAGAGCCCCAACGGGCCTCCTTTCCGTGGACCCGCGGAGTGTTCTGAGTGGGAGCCACTCCCAAGGACCGAGCTGCTGTCTCCAGCCCGCTGACCCAGTTCTGGAGCTGAATCCCCTGGTGTTGGCATGGAAATCGGAGCCTGGCCATTAACATGTAGTCCATGGAGGAAGCCTCACACGGGGAGAAGGCCCCAAAGGGGGCTCCCCAAAACAAGGAGGGTAGAGCTTCCCTCACTGTGTCACTGGGTAAAGGTGTCTGGGTCTGTGGTTGAAGAGTCAAATTTAAGCCCTGGTTTTCCCCATCCCCGATCACTAGGGAACTGGAATCCTTTTGGAAGTTAGGAGAGTGGATACAGTCAAAGCTTCAAGAGATGCAGGCTGATCTCATGGCAAGAACTTAGGCCTTTCAGACCCTTGACCCTAACACAGGATGACTTTGCGCACATGCCCTCCTTCCCCTGGCCTCAGTTTCCCTTGCTTATAGTTTAAACCTATGTGAATCTAACACTTTTATACTCCCCACAAAACTTTGACAATGATCCATGAAGCAGTCAGGACAAGAGGAATCCGTCTTAGAGATAAAGTATATGTCATCAGCAAAGCCAAATTGCATTCCATCCATTCACTTTTAAGCACATGGACAGGAAAAAAAAAAAATTGATGACCACAGTCTCAGTTCAGAGCCTGAAAGAGAGGTCCCAGACAAGTCAGAGGTGCTATTATGTGTGATTCCCGCAGGACTTTGGAGGTCAATTACTGTCAAACTCGGAAGCCCTTCCGTCATGCTGGGCCATTCCATGTTTCTTGCTCCCTTCACCTCCCCCAACCCCCGAAGGCCAACATCACACCCAGCGTGGGGGGCGCTCTGTTCCCTTGTTTCTGAGGATGTCGTCTGGGCAGAGCTGGAAGCAGGAGTAGGAAAAAGGGTGGCTTTCCACTTTTTCTCTCATTTTAGAAAGGGTTTCAGTAGTAGAGAAGAAAGCCTGTGGCCATGGTTATACAAACATGGGTAAATATTCCAGGGTTGAGGATGGGGTGGGGGGCGGGGATGACGGGCAGCCACGATCCATTTTTGCTGTAGAGGAATCAGATGGTCAGCCTCCACCCTCTTGCTCTCCAAAACTCCACCTCGAGGGAGGATGAGATTATCTCACTTGGAAATGAGGAGTAAACCCAAGGTCTTGAGCCTGGTTTAGAACATCCTTTCCCGAAGCCACCCAGAGCTGGGGTGGCACCCTTAGCAGGCATCTCAGCATTTGCTCCCTGCTGGTGGGGGTTAGCATCAGGAGGTTACTTTTCCTGAGGGAGACAGTGAAGCTCCTGGAAATGGTGTCTTAAGCATGTCAAACTATTGAGGTTTGCCCAGCCTAGCCAAGGAGGGTGGCCCTCTCTGTCCCTCTGCCAGAGCCTGAGGGTCCTGGCACCGAGGATGAAACTCAAAGGGAGAGGCAGAACCAGATCTGTCCCAACAGAGCTCAGATTCTGCACTAAACAGTGGAAACCCGGCCTTTCTACTGGCTCCAGAGCCACGGTCCCCACCTGGAGGTGGTCACCCCAGTCCTGGGGAGCTCTCAGAGACCCATCCCTGGGGGGTGAGAGTGTCCGTCTCATCTCCATGGGCAACAGAAGAGCTGGGGAGCTGATCCTGGGGCAAGGACAGAAGCCCGTGCCCACTTGCAGTCTGGAAACCTCAGTATCACATTGCCCTCCTGAGGGTGGGGCCCATGGCCCCACTGCCCCATGCCCCCAGCCCTTGGGGCTGCCAACAACCATTAGCCCTACCCTCCTTCCTGCTCCCCCCCAGGCCCCCTGAGTGCCAACAGGAAAGGCTGACCCTGGAGATAAACACGTGCTACTGGAATGTGTTCAGATAGTGATGCAGAACTGACCTCTCCAAGCAGAGAACCTGGCCTGGCGAGCGGGAGCAGAGGCTGAGTCTGCATGTGAACGCGTTGGGATGGCTGGGGGGCACCTGGACTGAGGCCCAGCTCCTCTTGAAAGGCTCTAGCTCCTAGCATTTAGACAGAGGGCTGGGCTCCCTGCCTCTTGGAGCCCCAGCGCCAGGGGAGGCAGCAGAGGCGAGAAGTATCCTATATCTTGAGAGGCCTCTCGGTTCCAAAAGAAAGATTCACTTTGGGTTTTTATTGAAAAGGCGTTTGACTAGGTAGCGGGCTCCAAGCCTTGTCCAGAAAAGCTCCTTAGCTTTCCGTGTCTTCAAACATAGAGCGTCATCCTCCCCACTTACAAACAGAGCAACGGAGGCCCAAAGACATTGGTCTGTGTTGTGATGCAATGAAATCTCCCTGTTTCCCAGGTAACCCCGTTTCACTACCCTAGTATGCACACAGCAGGGTTACTGACATGACGACAGCCACTGAGAATGGGTCCTGGTAGCTCCCGTGCACGGAATTGTCCCTTTTGCACATAGTATTAACTTAGACATCACTCTCCCAAGCCTTAACTTCTTGACAAAGTCACCTGATTGCAAGACCAAGCTGCCAGTTATACAGAAGCTAAAACTTTTTGGAGGGGGACGGGAGGAAGGTGTTGGAGGGAGAAATAACCGTACAGGAAATCCTTGCTTATCGTTGTCGATGGGTTCTGCAACTTCAGCTGAATGACACATAAGGAAACCAATATTACCATCGGCTAATTGACTTAAACAAGAGTTAATTTAAGTTCCTGTGGCATCTCACAAAGCAACATGAACAAAATGACGTTATTCGAGGACCTGCTCTCTAGTACTTTGAGAAAACTCTGTGTGAAATGGGCTATCTCATCTGAATAATTCAGACGGAATTTTAAGGGCAAAATTAGGCTCGTCCAAATAATGAACAGTCTATGGGCTGCTACTGAGCCCTGTTTGGAATTAGTTGCCGGTGTGAACCCGGTGCTTACAGCACCTAAGCCATGGCTTCACTGCTTCTTGGGAAGCAAGTATTTTCATTTTGCAAGCATTTGCTGGAAAAGCAAATTTTTTCAACTGCAAAACACTTGAAGAATGTCAAGGCACAGCTAAGGGAAATACTTATGAAATTTGTGCAAACTAACACTGGTATACCGCACGGATAAAGTGACTTGCTCAGCACTCCCCTGGGGACATTCTGCCACATCTGACTCCCCAGAGACCTGGCGCTGGCTTCCCTGTAACCTTACCATGGCCTGCAACTCAGAGCGAAAGCTCATTTGGTTACCTACTCCCTGGCCATCTCCACCAGCTTCTAGTAGCTGCTAGCAGGGACCAGGCGTTGGCAGCCTGCCAAGGAGTGGTTTGTTAGCAAGAGAGAAAGGCTACCTGCTTCTCCTCCTGGGGCCTTACCGTGAGGAGGAAAAGAGGTCATGTCTCTGGTTTGTCTCTGGTACTCATTGCGGCTCCCGAACCTCTTTTGGTGGGCTCTCAGGAGCCAGAGAACTGCCTTAGCCCTGATCACACGTCGGCCCTGGGGGATGGCGGAGATTTCAGCCCGGACACTCCGAGAGGAGCCAGCGTCCGGGGAGACAGCTGCTTCTGTGAAGGCTGCTGCTTACCCAGAGAGGCAGAACCCCCTCCCTGGGGTTTTGGGGGTGGGGCGGATGGGCAGCGACTCTCAGCGTCAACAGTCTGTACCCAGAGAAAGCCTCAAGTTTCCAAAGCGGAAAGCCACCGAGGCCAAGAAACACTGTCACCACTTAACAAATGAAGATGCATATTGAAAAACAGGAGCTGAATATGCAGAGGAGTTTGGGCTGTTCCTGCCCCCCTCCCCCCCCTGCCTTTGGACAGGTTTTCTTTGCTGTGATTATTCCCAATGAATCATCATCCACAGAAAGTGACTGAGGCAATGGAGAGTGAATAATGCACCCCGAACGGTCTTTTGTGTCTCTGCCTGGAGGGTTTGGAAATAACTTGCATTTTAATCTTTCGCACTTAGCGTCATAGAACTTGGGAGCTGAGAAGGACCTTATAGATAATCGGGGAATTGTGACCTCGCGGAAAGACCAGAAGTCAAGATGTGAGGGGCTGAAAATCCGGCCTGTCGCTAAAAATAGCGCTCCTACCATGTACTAAAGGCTTTCTTTGTGGCAGGCCCTAGTCTGTCCCTCCCAAGCCCTTCGAGGCCGGGGCTCCTGTTGCCTCCACCGTGCGCGGGCTGAGGGGGGACGAGGAGACAGAAGACCTCCAGGGGCACAGACGCTCCGGCTCTGACTCCAGGATCCACTGCCTCGCCCATGTTGGCCTCGGACAAGTCATTCCCACCTCTCTGAGTCTGTTTCTCCTCTGTGATCGCTAAAGTTTTAAAGCTCGAACAGTCTGCATTTCCTGCCCGAGCATATCATTTTACAAGTCAGGAAGGTGCAGCCCAGGAATGTTAGGTGACTTGCCTGAGGTCATTCGCATAGCTAATGGGAGAGCCAGGCTGGGGAACCCCGACCCAAGGATCTTTCTACTCTGTCCATCAGACAAGCCCTGCTTCCCCCGCCTCCCTTTGGCAGGTGTATCTGGAGGAATCCGGCTTCTTGCCTTAGAGACGACCTGTTCCACGATTTCAGAAAGAGGGATTGGAGTTGTTGGGAATGGGTGGGGCCCAAACAGTCCCAGAGATGAGTTTTGGAGGCCGGTGGTACCAGTCTGAGTGCCTTGGGCCTCTCTCCCTGTCTCCTGTGTGCTATCTTTTTCAGTGATCAAAAAAGAAAAATCATGCAGTAACCATGGGAACAAGTGTGGGGCTAGCATGTCTGGTGTGGCACGTACATGTTCTCCCTGGTGAGTGGTGTTTACCGTTGTTTGTCCTCATCAAGAAAATGCTCGCCTCTCACCCAGCCTCCTTCATGGTGCCAGAGGTTGAAAGTCTGTTCCTCTCTCCTCTCTCCCCTGTCCTGTGTCCTACTGGCTCCAGGTCTGATCATTCACTGCTGTGTGCCTTGGGAGGGGCAGGGTCTGACAGTGAGCTCTGGCAATCAATGTGTACCGGCCTCACCAGCATCCCCATCCTGGTGCCCTCCTCATGGGAGAAGAAATTGGAAAGGGGTCGAGGTGGCAGTAAACGAATCTCAGAGTGCCCCCGAAGTGAGACCCGGGGCATCCCGGGTGAGGCGTGACTACTCGTAGTGGCGGCGGGAATCCGCGTGTGTGAGGGTGTGTGTGGCTCAGACACTCTGAAATGAGCTCTCACCCACTGGTGAGTGGAAAATTAGCTTTGGCAGGTGAGGAACTGGGTGACAGGTGAGGAAGCCAGCAGGGTATCGGTATGATCCTTCTACAGTTGCTGTTTGCTGGTATTGCTAACGATGTCTCTCCCCTGCTCTCCGAATTGTAATTAGGTGGAGTGGCAACGGCGTGGGAGGGTTTGGGCATGTGGGAAGGGGATGCGGGTGCCTTAGAATGGCCTCATGACCTTTGGAAGCTGGCCGCGTGCTTTGCAGATGGGCTGTATTAAGGCAGCGGAGAACTGTCATTTTCCTGACTGCCCGCAAAGCAAGCTGCGTGGCTTACGTTTCTCTGGTGGGTGGGAGAAGAGATGGCGGCCCAGGGACTAAGTCTGGGAAATTCTGCCATATGGCACCATGTGGGAGGCGATGTGGGCCAGGACACACAGGGCAGGAGACCTGGGGTCTTGGACTGGCTCTGCTACCTCAAGGTGGCCCTATAAGCTCTCTCTGTCTCATTTTCTCCAACGTAACGCACGGCAAATAATCCCACTGCTACCTGTCCATTGTGAAGGTAAAACACATGCAGGCCCTTTGACCTGTCGAGAGCACTGTTCCCTGCCGGCCAAGGGAACTCGAGGATCCTGTAGGGAGGCAGCGGTGTAGGCTGCCTAGGTGTCACTTTCACCGCCTGTGCTGACAGGTACTTGAGCATCTCGAGCCAGTAAGTCTCATCTCCCCTCTATCGTCGACAAATACGGGGAGGGCAGGCCACTGGCTGCTCTGCTACCGTCTGGTCTTCCTACCATCCTGGCTCTGGGTCTCCCCTGCCCCCACCTGAGGCGACAATCTCTCTGCCCTCCCTCATCTCTTCCCCGCCTGTCAGTTTAATTTAACAAGGTTGCGGGAGAGGTTTGATTTAATCAAACCAGTTGCTGTATCCATTCTGCTCAGAGGTCCCTCAGTGTCACCACCGAGGCTCAGATTAGACAGTGACAATTACTTTTTCTTCCCTGGCTACTGCCTCCCCCTCCCTTTCGGTCCCTGGAGGGACCGGGGAGGCAGGCCAGTCTCCTGGGACCTAAGAATAGATGCGGAGGATCAAAGGAGGAAAGCGACTCTGGTCTAAGCAAGCCCCTCTCTGCCTTGTTTCAGGCTGAGCGACAGCTCGAGGGGGGTGCTGGGGAGGGGGGAGACAGAAAATGGGAGCAGAGCTGCCTTGGAAAGGCTCGAGGCTGCCTGAGGACAGAGCTGTGCCATCATCTGTGCCATCACCGATGGTCCTCGGCGATAAAACCCATCTCCGTCATTGTCAGGACCCGGGCGGAGGGTGGGCCGAGGGGTAAGGTAGCTGTGTGTTCTTCCAGCGCCAGGCCACAAAGCACTTATTTCCAGGTGCTCAGCCTGGATTCTGGGGTCTCCAGGGCTGGGAGACGTTAACAACAACAACAAAGAAGGTGAGACTCCATCCCTCTGAGTTTCTGTGGCTCTGTTCTTGGCATGACATCAGCAGTGACAGGAGGAGCTGCCACCTGAACCAGGGGTTCAAGGGAGGCTGTGTGGGTGTGGGTGACTGGTGTGCGTGTGTGTGTGTGTGTGTGTGTTGGGGGGTAGGAGGGTGACTGGTGTGGGGGGTGCGTGTATTTTGTATTTAAATGCCAGTGGCTGGAGAGCACGGTGGGGAGGCTCTCGGGTGCAGAAAGCTCGGGGTTTAGGGAATTTAGAATTCCAGAACAAATCTCTCTTTTTGCCATTTAACCCTTGCATGTCCCTCCTTTCCCAGGGAGTGGGTGCTCAGCATCTCTTTTCTTGAGCAGCTCATGGAAGAGAGACAAAGGCCTCCTGAAGGTGACGGGAATCCTGAAGGTGAAATCCTTTTTGCCTTTGCTCATTTGTGTCACATTCTTCCATTGGGCTGGGCAACTGACAAGTGCACCCCTCCCCGGGCCCCCTTCAGGGTCCCCTCCCTGGCATTCGTGTCTCCCCCAGATAGCCAGCAGACACCATCACCCTCAGGAGTCAAATATGATTAGTAGAAGCCCTCTTGACAGCTCCAAAGAGAATCCCTCAAATGCATATTCTATTGAGTGCACCTCACTGCGGCTGACAGCCGCTTTATCAATTAAATTCCACATTCTCAGTCTTCAGAGACGCCACCAACCTCCCTACCTAATAAATCACAGGCCCCCAGTTATTGTTAAATGTCCCATCAGTCTCTAATAAAATCCCTGCCAACAGGGACAGGTTATTTATTATGCTGCCTAGACAGGAATGAATTGGGCTCCGTTCTCACAAGGAGAAGAGCAACCGTGATGCCTTCCTCCCTAAAGACTGAGGCTGTGATATTAAATGGGGGCAATTAATCAACACGGGCTTTGGGCAGCGGGGAGTCTGGTCTGGAGAGAGGGAGGATGGCCTGGGTTCTTTTCTGAAAGCCGGCCAGGCAAATTGCCATGGCAAGAGTGGCTGCACAGAGCACGGGTCCCCAAATTCCTGTGTGAGAAGGTACCCTTAGACCATGGGGCACGTGGGAATACAGTTTTCTCCATGCTGGGTGGGAGCCACTTAGGAATAAGCAGGGTCATGAAGGAATAAGTTCTGTCCAGAAGGCCGGGTATTATTTATTTCTTGCTAAAGTTGTCGTGACAAGTTTATTTATTTTTTAAAAATATTTTATTTTTAGAGAGAAGGGAAAGGAGGGAGAAAGAGAGGGACAGAAACAACTATGTGCGAGAGAAACATCAATCAGAGAGAAACAGCAATCGGTTGCCTCTCACACGCCCTGGCTGGGAACCGACCTGGCAACCCTCCGGTCTGCGGGCTGGCACTCGATCCGCTGAGCCACACCAGCCAGGGCACAAGTTCACTAGTAGTGCAGCTCTGTGGAGCAGACGAACTAAATGAAGGGCGAATATAGGAGAGAAAGAGACCCTGTGTTGCTTTGAGGATCAAATGAGAAAAAGTAGCTATAAAAACTTAGTTCCTTCCCTTCTTTTCACATTTTCCCACAGATCCTCGCGCCCAGGGTGGGCCACGGCCACATCTTCATTTATACATTGTTTTCTCTCCCTCTGGGCACAGAAACCTCTTCTGCAAAGAAGTGAATGGACGGGACATTTGAACCTTGAGATTCATTCTGAGTCTGAGTCTTACTCCCATTTCTTCAGTTCACCGGAGTCTCTCCCTCTTCTAGCCCCCAGGTACCTGAGATGCGGAAGGCCTTTCCAGGTAGAAGGAACAGCATGAAAAGAGGCTAGTGTCCCATTGTGATTTTATCTGGGGGAGACCCGCAGTGGAGTAGGGGCAGACAACAGTCCGATCTCGGTTTCTGTATATGCTACTTTCCCACAGGGCTACAAATTGTGATCAGCCACAATATTGCAATTGTTAGCTACTGAGGAAAACATTTGATTGATTTGCGGTTTTAGCTATAGCAATACAATTTATTCCCAGTAACATTACTCCAACCTTTGTGTCTGTAAAACGTCGTAACCAACAAATGCAATAACAGAATGCTGTTAAAAACTGTAAGTGTTCTTTTCTGGAAAAAGAGTCTTTTTGTTTCTTTTGGTATGAGAGCTGGTTCTTTGACAGTGATGGGTTGGAGTTCTACAGTGCACTCCTGTGAGCATGGAGACCCAGGGGGGATTTTATTTTATTTTTAAAGATTTTATTTACTTTGAGAGAGAGGGGAAAGGAGAGAGAAAGAGGGAGAGAGACATCAATGTGTGAGAGATACATCAATGGGTTGCCTCTCACCCACCCCCAACTGGGGACTGGCCGGCAACCCAGGCATGTGCCCTGACTGGGAATCGCACCGGTGACCTTTGGTTCGCAGGCTGGCGCTCAATCCACTGAACCACACCAGCCAGGGCCCAGGAGGGATTTTTAAGCAAAGAAAGTGTCAGCCACTCCATTAATGTTTATTAGGTCCACAAAGGGCCTGGTGCTGGCCTGGGGAGCCTAGGGTGACAAAAACTCCCCTCTTTGAGAAGCTCCTAGTTTATTTACTGTGAGGGACAGGCATGTAAACAAGGATCAAGAACACGGTAAGAGCCAGGCTGGAATTATCTGCAGTGTGAAAGGGGAGCCTGGTTGTCCATGGATCAGGACCTGAAGCTGGACCCAAAGAACCTAAGGTATCCACTTATGAAAAGTCCTTCTAGCACCTATGGGGGGGTGGTGGTTGCAGGGGGTGAAAAGAAACTCAGCTGGGGGACCATTCAGGAGGTTGTTGCAATAGTTAGGATGATGAAGGGACCTAAAACAGGACGGGTGCTGTGGAGACTGGGGTAGAGGAACAGTTGGAATGTTTGGAGACACACTTACCTGTGCTCAGTGGATTGTTAGAAAGGGAGGGGGTAGTAGAGGTGAAGTCTAGGATAATTCCCAGGGTTGGGATTTGGGGATTGGGTGGATAAGAGAGGTGGGCACCAAAAGGAAGCCTGGGACCTTTCCTGCCCACTCCCAGGGGTCCCCCTTCTTTCATATGGACAGCTGACATTTTCTCATTGTTTTCTAAATTTATAAGCAAAACGCATCTCCAGAACCCCTTTTCGGCGAGATTACTGCGGCAAAGCCTCGTACACGGTTTGGAATCCGGGGCATTAGTCTGTGTGGTTGTGCGCGTGCACCCAAATGAAGTATGACCACCGGGGTTATGACATAAGGACAAAGGAAAAAGTTGGGGTTGGGTGCAGAATTTCTTTAAGTTTGAAACTGCGAATAAGATTAGGTTGCAGAAATGGAATGACGACTTAAACTTTGTTATAGGACGAAACAAATAGGAATATTTATTTATTCAATAAATATTGAGCTTTTACTATGTGTCAGGCTGTTTCTTTTCCATTGGAGATACAGCAGGCAACAGGACAGACCAGGCCTCTGTCCTCATAGAGCGGGGGAGACACCATAAACACATGTAATTTCAGACAGTAATAAGTATCATGCAGTAAATCAGAACAGACAAGGGAACAGAGTGATGGGAAAGGAAGGGGGGGCCGACAGGATGGAGAGTTAACTTAGATAGGGTGCTCACGAAAGCCTCTTAGAGGAGGTGCTATTTGAGCAGGGACCTCAAGTTAGGCAAGGAGGTTAAAAACTAAGTTACCGGGCGGTGGCGGGGGGAGGGACAGGGGCAACCCCCAGAAGATGCTAACTTTGAGATGTCTATGAGGTGTCTACGTGGAGATGTTGAGAAGGTGGATGGATGTCCGAGTCTAGAGTTTAGGGGCGGAGATAGGAATTTGGAAGGGGACAGTCCATTGCCCGGCTTCAATTCCAATCACTAACATTAGAGCTCACTGGGTGCCAGGTACGGTGCTAGGGGCTGTCCAGGGCACCTGGACTTGCTCTGCCGCAGGCCCGGTCTGCCGGTACAGAGGCGACAGCGAGCGGGGACTGGAGAGGGAAGGGGAGGGGGCGGGCGGGCCGGAAGCGTGACGTGTGACGCATGACAATGACAGCATTGTGAGGGTGGTGACGCAGGCGAGGGCTGCAGGGACCCGCCCGCAGAGGGCCGGGAGGCGGGGCGGCGGCTCCACCGCGACCGCGCGGCGCCCTCTGCAGGCTGTAGGCGGGGACACAGCGGCACCCTCCCTTTTCCTCTCCCGCCTCCGCCTTCCTCAGGCCACGCTTTTCTGGTTGTCGTAGTGGCTTCCCCGTCTTTCTAAGCCTCCGACTTCCGCCCCTCCCCACCTCTTCCAGGCCAGGCGTGTCAGTGTCTTCGCGGGACGAGTGCTAATAAAGTTTTGTTTTCCTTCTCGCTCTCAGGCTCCCCGCCCCGCCGCAAGTACCGCGAGATCTGGTGGCGCGGCTACGATGGCGGCGGCGTTTGAAGCCCCCGCGGCCTTAGCGACCGAGGAGAGTGCTGTGCCCGCGGAGCATGTGGCCGCAGAGGTCTCGGAGCCCACGCCTGGGCCGGTGCGGAGCCTACGGACGGCCCACGACATGAGTGGCCCGCGGACCCGCACGGGGGACGTGCTGCTGGCGGAGCCCGCGGACTTCGAGTCGCTGCTGCTGTCGCGGCCGGTGCTCGAGGGGCTGCGGGCGGCCGGCTTTGAGCGGCCCTCGCCCGTGCAGCTCAAGGCCATCCCGCTCGGGCGCTGCGGGCTCGGTGAGGGCGGGGACCCCGGAGGGGCGGAGGGGGCCCGAAGGACGGCGGCGGCGGCGGGGTCTGCGGGAGCCCCAGGTCGGCCGCCTGTGCGGGGCTCGGCGCTACACGGTTTCGAGCCTCAGCTCCGTCTTTTGTAAAACAGAGCCGCAGTGCTGGGTTTAAAGATAGTTAAGGCTCTTTCCACACCGACAGGTGGTTCTGAGTTTGAGAAGATAAACGGTAGAGGTTCAGGGGCGACGCACGTGTCTGCATTTGGCCATGCGTTTTTGAGAGTTATCTAAAAACGGAGGTGCCAACTAGGTGATTTCTGGAGACCCTAACAGACCTACGCATCTTCAGTCAATACTGTCTAGCGATCATTTTGTTTTTCTTTGCAGATTTAATTGTTCAAGCCAAGTCTGGCACTGGGAAAACCTGTGTATTCTCCACCATTGCTTTGGATTCTCTTGTTCTTGAAAACTTAAGCACCCAGGTGAGTTTAACTCAAGAAGACTCAGAGGAGGGTGTGTGAGGGTGAATTTTATCACAGGTCGGATGAAATTCTAGTAGTTCCCCAGAGATAGATGTGAATTTGATGAATGATTGAGTTAAGCCATATGAAAAGTAAAGAAGTAAGACATCAGGCCATTGAGTGGTGATGTGGATGGTGACTGGTATGCATTATTAGTGTTAGAATCTTGGAATTTGTTGTTATTACTGCATCTTAAATAGAATGTCATGTGTGTCAGTTTCATCACTTTTTGGGACTGCAGATTGGGATTCTCTTTTACTTGCTGGTCACGTGGTGGTGGGATTTAGCGTTTGTCCAGATTCAGGGCAGTGTGGCGCTCTGGCTACAGCGGAAAACTGCCGTGGTTCTTAGAACTCCATGAATGAATGGATCATTGGTCTCCCACCTTCTGGGCTCCCTTGGAGTAGATCTAAGGTGGCCTTACCCAAGTTCACAGGAGATTTGGGTTTGGGGACCATTCCTTGAACAAAGATTTGTTGAGCCCATAGTGTTAATAGACAGTTTGCCAGGCAGTGGAAACATGAAGGTGACGCAGATATAACCCTCATAGTCTTACCTTATGGTTTAGTAGTTAGGACAGACTGTATGTCACGTTCTCAGTGGCGTATCCCTGATGATGGTTCTTTAACAGTGGTTTTTAATCCAGAAACCTGTACTCATGGTCTCTAAAGCTTTTGGAGTCCTACCTTGTACCTGCCAAATCCTGGGTGATGCTGCACACAGGAAATCCTCCTACTTTCCAAGGACCTGGGCCGTTCTACTTGTGAATTGAGATGTGTTTGAGATACTGGCCTCTGATAATTTGGCAGCCGGGCAAATGCCAAAACCCTGAATAAGTTCTGTAAATAAAATCTGTATTTTTTAAATGTAAGATCTTTGTGTTATCCAGGTAACACATACTCATTTTTGAAAATTAGAGAAATTAAAAAAAAAATTCAGAAGGACCAGAAAACAGTATAATCTCATCTACCCAGCTCTGAAACTGCTATTAACAGTCTTGGCATAGTTTCTCCTAGTCTTTTATTTTTTTAAGTAGTTTTCTGTTTTCATGGTTGAGACCATGCAGGTTCACCTCCTCCTCCTCCAGTAGTTTTATTGCTTGCAGTGTTCTTGTGAGTCTCAAGGCCTTTCACCACCTGCCCCCCGGAGCTGGGTCTCCGACCTTTCCCTATAATTCTGTCCAGCCACATGGGCCTTCTTGCTGGTCCTCAAATCAAGCACACCAAGAACACTACCACCTTAAGGTCTTTGGATTTGCTGCTGCCTCGTCCTGAAAATACTTCCGCATGTGTCACACAGCTAGCTCTCCTCTGGGATGTACATTTTGGTGTCTGCTCAAAGGTTACGAGGGGGCTTCCTTCATCACCCTATTTAAGATGACTCCTTCTTTTGCTGCTTCTTCCTCTCTTCCCTGTCTGATTTTTCTTCATAGCACTTTATTTCCTGCCATTATTTATATGTTTATGGTATATCTTATCATTCAAGAATGAAAGTGCCATTAGAGCAAGGCAAGGATTTCGTACTGTTAACTGTCGACTCCACAGCAACTGGTATGTTGCCTCACACATAGTAGGTTCTTATTTAATATTTGTTGAATGACTAGAATGATCATTCAAAGGAAAAATAGTTCATGATATAATGTGCCACTCACATGTATTTATTTTGCTGACTCGTGTATTTTATATTTCCTTAGATTTTGATCTTGGCTCCTACAAGAGAAATTGCTGTACAGATACATTCTGTTATCACAGCTATTGGAATAAAAATGGAAGGCTTAGAATGTCATGTCTTTATTGGAGGGACTCCATTATCTCAAGACAAAACCAGACTTAAAAAGTGTCATATCGCTGTTGGATCTCCTGGTAAGCTATCAATGCCTGTTCATAATGGGAGCTTGTAGGGACTGGATGCTTTTAATGTAACAGTAGTATTGGACTTTTTGATAACTGATAATTATGTTGAGGATTATAAATGAAGAGCCTTAGACCCGTGAGAAGCACACCACACGCCTGGAGCACTAACAGAACTGTGAACTTTCCCTAAGGCTTCTGAGAGGAGGAGGAGGAATGAGATGGCTTGCAGGAAGCCCTTCTAAGCAGAGGATTAGGGTTATTCTGCGATTTAATCATTCAGCCATGAATCACTCAGGATCAAAATCGAGCGTGCGGTGCCTTAGCCATTCAAGTCTTTTGATAGAAATAGTATATTTTTCCGGACTTAATGGTGATGAAATGGGAAGGGAAAATAGTGGACTTAGGCAAGGCCAGAAGTCAGGGTTTCTCATTCGTGGTTTGGTGCGGAAATGAGTGAGGATTGGGTCAGCAAAGCCAGCGATACAACCTCTAAGTAGGATGACGGTGGCTGAGACTTGCACGAATTTGGTGCATCATAAATAGTTCAGATTTTTTTCTTCTTTAAATTTAGGCCGAATTAAACAGCTGATAGAACTTGACTACTTGAGCCCAGGCAGCATACGGCTCTTTATTCTGGATGAAGCGGATAAGCTTTTAGAAGAAGGCAGCTTCCAGGAGCAGATAAAGTATGAAAAGTGCCTGCCTTGACTAGTAAAACGGCGCCCCGGATTGCTTGTCTTTAGCTTTTCCAGGTGGTGTCACTGTCTGCATCGTTTCCATGGCGTTGTTTTTCTTCTGTTTTGTAGTTGGATTTATTCTTCCTTGCCTGCCAGTAAACAGATGGTGGCCGTGTCAGCTACTTACCCAGAATTTTTGGCTAATGCTTTGGCGAGGTACATGAGAGAGCCCACTTTTGTAAGACTGAACTCCAGTGACCCAAGTCTCATAGGTGCGTATAGAGGTCGGACACCTACCTCCCTGTGGCGCTCGGGGGCTTCCCCTTGCCTGCCTGCCTGCGGCTTTCACACGTGCTGTTAGGAGATGGCAAATAATGCTTGTTTTAACAGAAGACTGTTCTCCATAGGTTTGAAGCAGTATTACAAAATTGTCAATTCGTACCCCTTGGCCCATAAGATTTTTGAGGAAAAGGCTCAGCATTTACAGGAGCTTTTCAGCAGAATTCCATTTAATCAAGCCTTAGTCTTTTCTAACTTGCACAGCAGGTAACGTACCGTAAAAGGTCTTCTGGGGGGAACTTGTGAAATAAAAGGATAGGTGTGGGGCAGTGTTTGTAAAATTATAGCCCTCTGTTATTTTTCGTAGAGCGAAGCATTTGGCTGATATCCTTTCTTCTAAAGGCTTTCCTGCCGAGTGCATTTCAGGTAAGTGCATCTGACTTTAATCATTGTTTAGTGTCCTGACTTGAAGTCTCTCTCGGGTCACGAGGAAGAACTGCCACTTCATGAGTCGTCTTGTGAGTGTGAGGTTACACTGAGTCTTCAGGGTAAAGGAAATTTCAGGTTCATTTTTTGTTGGGAGTTGATGTAGTAGTGTCCTGGTTTTATTAAGCAGTAACTTAGTATATCATAAAAAAAATTAGAGAACTGGAGCTCTGTCCACAAAGTTTGTTTTTGTTATCATTGTTAAAATGTTAAGAATTGCTATCTGAACTGTTTTATGGCCTTGTGGAAGGCAAAAGTGACTCATTTTGGCTCAAAGCTGAATTATTACTGCTGACCTAGTAGGAATAAAAGCTTTCAAGGAATTTTTGATCAGTGAGATCCTTTTTAAGAATCTTGAGTGATACCTCAACTTTGTCTTCAGCCTGTTAGCCTAAGCTCGTTTGGTCTCGATATACCATGAGGCACTGGGGGAGTATTTTCTGATGGACCACAGTTCAATACCAAATTTATAAACAGCTGATTAAAGCACTTTTGAGTCGTTATACTTCATATGTAAGTTTTGCAAATATAATGTATCTGCAGGCATAACCTAGTCACCATTTAAAATCAATTTTTGAATTTCAAGTGGATGACCTAACCATATTTTAAAAGATTCTGACCGTAGGTCTTAACCGAGGTTTGCATGTAAGGGCAGTGTTACCTTCGGTTTGTATGTTGTTAAGTTGTCGCGGCTGGGAGTCACGAGTCCCGCTTTTTGTGGATTTGATAAATGTCCATCTGGGTCTCTTCAGGCAACATGAGCCAGAATCAGCGCCTCGATGCTGTGGCCAAATTGAAGCAGTTCCATTGCCGAGTCCTCATCTCCACAGATTTGGTAAATTTCCTCTTCAGTTCGGGTGACTAAGCCCTCTTAACAGATGTTCTGCTGTCAGATGTACAGATTCATCTGTCATTTTATGTGGGTGTATCTGACAAGAGTACCAGAAGCTGATCATCTTTCCAGTGCTGGGGAATATGCTTGCTTAAAAGTGTCTTTAATGTTTTCATCTTCGTTTTTGAAAGTAGTCATAGAAATGGATTTTCTTTTCCTTTGCTCCTAAATACCCGTTTCCTCTTGAACATCTTCCTGTTCTTTTTAACTTGGCTCTCGGTCATACTAACATAAGACAGTGCACATTGGTACCACGTCACAGTTCACACAGACGAGACGGTTGCTCTCTTTCTCAATTCAAGACTTCCCGTGGGATTGACGCCGAGAAGGTGAATCTGGTTGTAAATCTGGATGTGCCGTTGGACTGGGAGACATATATGCATCGTATTGGCAGAGCTGGCCGTTTTGGTAAAAAAAAAATTTGCTTTGTTTGGGGGGAGGAATCTGTGATGTGACACAGGTGGACTTGGAGCGTCACTTGTGCGAAAATGATTTGCGACACAGCATTCATTCCCCCTGCGTCTCAGGGACTTTGGGTCTGGCAGTGACCTGCTGCTGCCGGGGCGAAGAAGAAAATATGCTGATGAAGATCGCCCAGAAATGCAATATCAACCTTCTGCCGTTACCAGGTATGTTTAATCTGTTTCATTTTGCTGTCAGGCTCATAATGGTAGTGATGATCGGCCTAGTAACAATGGTCGTCTGACACAGGACAGTCACGGTGTCTCAGGTGCTACGCCAAGCACTGTGTTTGCTGACGCGTTTACTTCCCGCCGCGTCCTGTGAGGGATGCGCTACTGTTGTCCATGTTTTGTAGACGAGGATGCTGAGGCAGAGCGAGTTCAGGCGATTTGCCTATGGTCTTACAGCTGGTATGTAGCAGGGGGAAGATTGCAAGCCAACTACGGGCACATGGAAAACGCAGGAAGCTTTACTGCTGCGTTAGCTCCATGTTTAGTTTGCAGCCTTGCCATTTGAATATATTCTTTTTTAAAAGGGGTATTTCAAGGCTTATGTTACTATAAAGGCAGTTCTTGTCATGCTCTCCTTTGTCACCACGGGAAAGGAAAAATATTTTTAAATTGACCACTGCTTTGAAAATTTTGAAGTGTTTTCTTTTGATTTTAATGACTTATTTATCACGCTGCTCTTTCTAAGTGACATCTTAGAAACAGTGTGTTTGAAACTATTAATGACCTCTTAAAAACAAAAAGCCCTAAAAACTCTTGTGTGGAAATACAGTTTATTTGCTATATGTGTTAATCTATGCCTGTTAGGGTATAGATCTGTGTGCGTGTGTGTGTATACATACATGTGGCCATAAATGTATACTTTTATATGTATGACCTTGTAGGATATGGGATATGTAGTTACTGAGTAATTATAACAATGAATATTTTACCAATTTATACCTAACTCCTGTAATGATTTTTAAAAAAGATTTTATCTGTTTTTAGAGAGAGGGGAAGGGAAGGGAAGGAGAAAGAGGGAGAGAAACATTGATGTGAGAGATTGGCTGCGTCCCAAACATGCCCTGACAGGCGGCCAAACCTGTAACCTGGGCTTGTGCCCTGACCAGGAATTGAACCGGCAACCCTTTGCTTATGGGACGACACCCAGGCAACTGAGCCACACTGGTCAGGACACTCCTTTAGTGATTTTTCACGAAGCTGGATTAGGCACAGGTCTGGGAGTTTTGTGGATTTTAATGGCTTGTAATAACTCACTTTGTCATCTTTTTATGGATTCCCTTAATTGCTCTAAGCTTATGTCCTGATTTACAAAATATTTGTTTTCTGAAATCATTTAGAAAATGCTGGTCTAGAGCAGCACAAGAATGTTAATTTTTTTTTATTCCTTTTTTGCAGACCCCATTCCTCCCGGTCTCATGGCAGAATGTTTGGACTGGGATGTGGAGGTCACAGCGGCCATGCAAACATGTGGTGTAGTAAGTGCGCCTCGCCAGACCCTAAAAAAGCAAATCCAAAAAATGGAGAGAGCCTCCCCGACCCAGAAAACTCATGGTAACCACATGGCTTCTTGTAGAAATACTTCTGTCTCTGCTCTATCAGTCAAATCAAAAACCACCACCAAACAAAAGCTCCCTGTGAAAAGCCACTCCGAGTGTGGGCTCCTAGAAAAAGCCACATCACCCCAGGCCCCGGGCCATGCCGTCCAGTTGGAAAAGCAGGTGAAGAATTCTGTTGAGACCCCCGTTGAAAACTCTAACAATGGTCAGCACCTGGTCAAAGAAGATTTACCAGCGTCACTGCCCCAAATTCCTTGTCTGTCTTCCTTCAAGGTCCACCTGCCACGCACACTGACGTTTGCGGAACTGGTAGAGGATTATGAACACTACGTTAAGGAGGGGTTAGAGAAACCTGTGGAAATCATCAGGCACTACACGGGTCCTGGGGATCTGGCTATGAACCTAAAAAATGGTTTTGTGAGAAATCAGGCAGCTGAAGTGAGAGCGCAGGTACTGGCGAGCAGTAGCCAGTCTGGAGACTCCGCGAGTGACAGCGACTCTTGCAGCTCACGAGCTACTTGCCAGAGCAAAGGAAGCAAGCCCTACGTGGAAGGCTCCTCTGATGCTCAGCTGAAAAACTTGGAATCTACCTCTGGGGATGGTCGTATCTCTTTGGGACAACCTCTGAATGGAAATGACACCCCTAGTTTAGGAGAATACCAAGGATCACCCGAAATCCAGATAAAGGCAAGGCATAAAGAGGGCGCTAACCAGAGAGCTAAGCAGAGCCGGAGAAGCCAAACTAGGCGGTCTTCCTGTCGGCCGCAGACCGAGCCCCCGGAGGACGAGTGGTCGGACCGCCGTGGGGAAGCCCGTGCGGGGTTTCCTGGTGCCTGTCAGGGTTATGAGGAGTACTGGAGAGCTTACTACAGGGCCTGGCACGAGTACTATGCTGCCGCTTCTCAGTCCTGTTACTGGGATGCTCAGAGGCACCCAGGTTGGATGGCAGCCTATCACATGAATATCGTTTATCTGCAAGAAATGATGCGTGGCAACCAGTGACGATGGGCCACACTCCAGTCTACCGGGAAGTACCAGTGAGCGAGACCTTTGGATCATCGTCCTTCTTGACCTATAGGAGAGGGGCATGTGGGGGCAGTTTTGAGGAACTTGAAAAGTCTTAAGGCTTTTTGCTGGGATACATCTATTTTTCAGATTGTTTTGACCTCCCAGGTATATTACCTATTTTTAAGAAACTTCATGGGTCAGATTCTTGAGAGAAGTATTTTGGGACAAAGAGCTAAAGCTGCCAGGGTGCCATCTCCTATAAGCTGTTCCAAAAAGAAACATGTGAAAAGACTTATATCACTGCTTCCTTAAAAAAATAAAAACAGTTGCAATTTGAAAAACGTTAGTTTATGCTACTGAGTTCTTTACAAAAGGCTGGGGCTGCATTTTCATAGAGATGACGTACGTTCTTGTAGAAATTCGTGACGCGGTAGGTCAGAAAATCCCCCTTTTAGATTTCAGCAGGAAGGAGTAAACATTGCTTCATACTGTCCCAAAGGTACTTGATTTGTTGCTCTTTGCTTCCAGTGAAAGCGGTTGTTACCAATAGAAATGCAGACTTAGCCAGATGTGTTGACACCCTGTTCATCTTCCGAATGGCTTTCGCTGTGAGGACGGGAAAGCTGCCCGCTGTGCACGGCGCACGAACAGCCAGGCTTCGGTGGCGGCTGTGATCTTTGTTTCTCAGGAAGAGGAGCAGCTCTCAACCTTTCTTAGTTTTTGGATCTTTTTATGCATCTGATGAAAGCTATAGATGCGTCCCAGAACATGTCTCATCTGGAAACAGGGACTGGGTGCGTGATTTCGAGGGGCTCACAGACCCTCTGAGCCCACTGAGGAACCCAGGTTGAGTGCCGGCTAACCTGCAGCTGGGCCGAGGAAGGTCCTGGCTCTTTGGGTTAAGTGTTTGGTTCAAGCTGGAACTCATTCTCTGCCAACTCTTCCCACCGTGTGTCCTAATCTGGCGTCTTCTAGAGATTTTCCCCCAATTTTTACCTCTAATACTACGGTCGTAGGGGGACAGTCATTTTTCTGAGATGGTGTTACCTATAACTTAGGATTTAGAAAAACGTAATTGGAAGTTACTTATTTCCTCTCTCTGGCAGTCCTTTCGTGGCTCCACGTTTGGTTCCCAGACCTTTCTGTGCGCTGTATTTTGTGGCGAGAGAACCCTTTATGTTTAGAGATAACGTATTTAGTTTTGAAAAGGGAAGCTTTTCTTCCCTGTGCACATAGTGGCCTCGCCAGGATAATCATGGTCCCTCAGGGCCGGGAGCAAGCGTCCAAGGCCACTGCCATTCACTGCCCGGCACTCAGAGCCCAGCCCTAAGCTCCGCTTGAACTCGGGTTCCTGGCGTTTGGGATGGCCGGTGGTAGGGCTCGCTTATACGGATCAGTGTTGCCAAATTAGAATGAATTAATTAACACTAAATAGCAAACCCACAATTAGGTCCAGTGTGTCATTAAGAAGCAGAGACTTTAATTACTCATTTAAATAAAATCCTGTCATTGCTGTATAATTGAACATGCCTCTCTTTTTCTACCCTTTCCCCTTCAATGTAGGCAAGTTCACAGTTTGTCATTGCTAGGGGATTTTAATTAGGGTACTGCTGCATCTTAATTAGAAATGAGGTTACCCATTAGTCTTGAAATTAATTGGATTCTCTCTTTAGGTTTCATATTTTGTGTTTTTTTTTTTTAATAGAAAAATAAGCTGGAGGTGAGCATATGCATAACATGAAAATACTAATTGTTTCATTTTCCATAAGCATTTGCCAGGAAAATTTTAGCTATAACCTCCCTCAGTGAGGGGTGCGGGCATGGTGACGGCTGTGGCAGGAATCTGTGTGCTTGTGGAAAAGACTGTTTGGCTCGCAGTTGTCAGCCTGGGTGCTTGTCCCTGTAACCTGTTGGGAACCTAGATAGGCTTTAGGTAAATGCACCTGAGAATGCTTTGTGGCATAGTGGAAAGGGCGCTTGTTCCGCGGCTGCCTACTTGTTTCCCTTATAGCAGTCACTTAGCTTCTCGGGATCCAGGGCTCTCATGAATCAAATGAGGGAGCTGGATTAGGAGACTTTTAGGGCCCCTTCCAGTTCTGAGATTTAATTACTGCATTACTAGCAAGAGAGAGTACTTCCTGGCCGGGGAAAAGGATACTTTACGAACAGAGTCTCTCGTAGATTCTGGTAGCTCGTGTGCACGGGTTAAATGTCTGACCTCAAGGATACTAGGTGCGCGCGCACTGACGGCTGCTGGTAACTTCTATCAGGGTGGTGGTCATGTGTAGAGAGATTTTTGGGAAACCTGCTGCTGTGGATAATTCTGACTCGGAAATAGAATGTAAATTATGATTTGGGTAATTTTAAAGCATTGTTTTTTAAAGTAGCGTAAGTATTGCAGTATAGTTTACTAACCTTTCAAAAACACATTGTTTAAAGGTAAACTTCAGCCCCTAAATACTGAAAAAATAAAAGAAATTGAAGTGGAAATCTAGAACTTGGGGATCATGAGACAAGCAAGTAGTTTGAAGTTTTAGGGTTTTTTTCTTACCCCTAAATGTAAGTAAACCTGTTAATCTTAAAAAAGAAAATATTTTTGATAGTCACAGCTGACCATGGAGCTCCATGACAAGGAAATCTTTTGTCTCGGCCGATTATGTTTATTGTTTCGTGCTCCTGAACTGGCACATTTGTCCCATGTAATGCTGCGTACTTTTCTGAAAAGAGCACATCTGGGTTCCAGTTACTTTTCTCCAGATCATTTGAGCATTGAGCTGTGGATCTGTAGTGACACCTAGTGGGTAATGTGGATAAGAGCACCCATGATGGAAATGAATTTCATGGCCAACTTCTTGGGCCTTTGGGCATCATGCATTTATTTCCCCTAATGTTCCATTTCCGTTACAGCTTTCTTTGGGACCTGGTTGTTGTGGGGAGATTAAAAGGATTCCCACTGTTACTGCATGATGGTGACATGAAAATGCCTATTGCCCTCACTACCTGAATCAAAATTACTAAGGTTACAGCAGATCTTCAAGGTGTCTCATCCAATTCCCCCATATTTAAGATGAAGAAGCAAACTGAAGCCGAGAGAAAAGTGACTGCCGTGGAGTCATACACGTAAGTGATGGCACCTAAACCAGAGCCTCTGTTACCTGGTTCCCAAGGTTTCTGCTCTACCCTCAACTTTAATTTTGGGTTTCCTTTTCAGTTTGAGACCTTGGCTTAGATGAAGGAGTACAACATATTCACTGTGCTCTTAGCAGAACCAGTACCGATACAGAAAGGCAGGATTTCTTTCAGTACAGGACTGGGCCTCAACGGAGAGCTGCTGACGAGCCATCAGAGGCCCCTGTCCGTGAACATTGTGGCGAGAACGCGCAGGCAGGCGGGAGCGGTCATGGGTGTTGGGGGAGCTCCCGCCTTGAGCCAGGGTCGGGAGGGAGGGTCAGGCTAGACTCTTCAGCACCCTTCTGAGATTCTGCGACTTTTTTCTAGCAAGGTCAAAAGCCTTTGTTCCAGTTACCCTTATTTCTAGTGTATAGCAGGAGAATTGGTATTAAAATAAACAATCATTTTAGGGTTTGTGGCACATAGTTTAATCCAGATTGGATACATCTGGTACAGCAGTGGCACGTGACTCAATACTGTAAATGATACACGTTTTAACATACGCACTACAGTTTCAAAAGAAGACGACAGGAAACTCAAGAGTTTTTTGTTTTTTTTTTCCATAGAAAGTTTGAACGTTAATCTTCCTGCAGTTTTGTACAATATTTCTTCTTTGCCGTTGTGATGTTGGTAAGCAAAGCCCATTTATTATATGAAAATAGAAAAGAACACACTTGATGTTTTTCACAATAACATTAATGGGGGGGAGTGACCTCTAAGGAAAACATTACATTGGAATGTCTGGTTATCAAAAATATACCATCCCTCCCACCTCCCAGGTTTGTAAAATAGTCTGTTGGTCCAAGGAGCCCCCCAGGACTTGGGTCAGTGCCGACACTGGGTAGAGTGACAGCAGCCAGTGTAGCTAAGTGACCTGCTAAGGTAAATGTCATTCCCACACTTGATGAGAAAAACACAGAACATTCTGAATAGAAAACAAGACTCAAAAGGAACCTCTTTAAAGCTGTTTCTTTTGCTGATAACCACTTTCTCTTAGTTCTAATGATGCTATTTGGGCTCCAAGGGTCACGGTCATAACACTGTTCTTCCTTCATCCAGTCGTTTTAAAGCTTTGCAGATGATGAGATCTTGTAAGGAAATCAGAAAGGGAAAATAAAAATCTTCCAGGTTCCCGTTTGTTGTGGTTGCCATGCCGACTAGTTTAGAAGCGAACCTAATACTGCCTTAGTAATCTCGGATCCCAGCATCGGGACCTTTCTGCCTTGTGGCTCTTGGTGATTGAAGTCAGGGCGTCTGGACCACTGGAATTCATTCATAACCTCAAGGTGTAAGTTGAGCTCAGTTTCGATGACTACCTCAGCAGTTTAAAAAAAGAAAGGAAGAAACTCAGGTACATGTTTCAGTGTGCACTTTCCCTGCCTATATTCTAATTGGTGACATGATCCTGAACTGTGGGAATCATAGTTTAAAAACTGGATTAAGCCCTCAGCATATCCACTAGTTGACTTTGTATTAATGTGGATCACAAACTGTCCACTTTAATTTGTTTAGATTCTTTTTTGTAATTTTACTTTTCTACTTGCTGGTCGTACACTCCTGTCTGGCTGTAGACCAGTGTGTTCAGCTGTCACTGAGAATACCTGGCCTTTTGAACAGCATCCTCTGCAGTTAGCCCTGAGCTCAACACCAGTTACGAAAAGAGGAGACGGAAGGGAACACAGTCCCGAGTTTGCTCCTGGGTGGCCTGACTCGGGCGGTTCTGAACGGGACGCCTCCTCACCCTCCGGCACCGCCCTTGACGTCCAGGTATTAAAAATAGAGGCACCTCTCAGAGTAACGCCCAAGATGTGGGAGAAAAGCCCCGGGACACGCCGTCTAAGCTCTGATCGTAGTTCTGCCCTGTGAACGTGGAGGTCGCTCACTTCTCCCCGCTCCCCTCTGTCAGTCAAGGGCTTGGCTTCTTGGCCTGCTGCCACCAGAGGCTGTGGTAAGGATCGAAGGACTGTGGGAGGTATGCTTTGAAATGTCGTCCGCGCCCTCTCTTCACAACCTGACCGCTCGCTCGTTCACCAATTTTTGACAAGAGTCGATGGTCTGGGGCCGGTTCTATGCAGGGAATGGCGGTTTCCAGGGGATGGCTTGTAGCACAATCGGGTAGTCTCTGAGGGTGTGTCCACTAGTCTCATTGTAGCATTCGTTCTTTGATGGGTCTTCTCTGAAGCATCGTTGCTCTGAGAGGCAGTGGGAAGAAGCACTGGACTAGTAGCCAAGGGACTTGTGTCCTGGTCCCAGCTCTGTCATTAAATAACTGCATGACCTTGAGCAAGTCACCTAATTCCTCTGGGTCTCAGCTTTCTGTACTGTATACTGTTAAAGAGGTTCTTTAGACTCCTCTAGTTCTGACACACTCTTAATTCTTTATTTTCTAAGTTTCCATTCATCTGAACATAGCCTAATACTTTCGTTTCCTCTCAACTCCCCTGTAATGCTGAGTGGGATCGAATGGTGCAGGTAGTTTTGGGAGTCTTCTGTTAACGCCGAAGTGGTTGATAAACTGAAAGCTCAAGGCCATTGCCCCAGAATGCCTTTGCCCCGGAAGGCCGTGAGATCCGGGTCTTCAGTCCCTGGCGGGGACTTAGACTCGCTACGCCCGCTCGGCACACTGGCCTTTTGTGTACTCCCACGGGCAGCAGCGTAGTCCGGCTGGGTTCGCTTCGTAGATGAGCCGCTTCCCTGGGTTACCCTTTTGGGCCAGAGGTGAGCTGGGTCTCATGTCTCCAGCTAAGGCTACACTGGGGGATGGAGATACGGGGGAAGTCTAACAGTCTTTAGGAACTGGCATAACGTGGGATTCGGAAATGGAACTGGAGGAATACAAAACATTTAGTTCATTAGGGTCAGAAAGTGGAAAATTATCTGGGATGTGATTATTATTTGCTCATTCATTTTTGTGGGGACCACTGTGTGCTCCTCGGTGCACAGACGGATCCGGCATTCGATCAGTTGTTACGCTGCGCCTGTGACTGCCTGTTTGCATGTGGAAGCAGCCGCGTTCCTGTTTACCTCGTTATCCCTTATCCCACTCAGCTCTCAGGATGTAAACTTAGATACCCAGACATTCCTCATTTGGTCCCCATTACCCATTCCTTCAAAAGAAGAATTCCCTTCCCAGGCCTTGGTGTGCGCACTCAGCGGCGCCCAGCCCAGTCCTCTGCCTTCCCTGATGTGCGTGAATGAGCGGATTTCAGTCCTTGTTCTCGGGGGGGTAGGTTGTTTGTGTGGCCCATGCACATTTTCCTCTGTAGCTGCTAAGTTTTCCCGCCTACTTGCACCCTAAGCTCGGAGGGCCAGCACCACCCCATTCTTGCGCTGGGGAAATCCTTGAGGCTAGACCCTGAAAAAGGGCTCGACCTTTTGCTGACAGTGAGGTCAGCAAGGGAGATAAAGGTGAAGGCTCCGTCTCCTCTGCTTCCGCACAGCCTGCAGTTAGGTGCCACCACATAACCATTGGACTTGCTTCTTGTACTACAGGGTCAGTAGCGCCGGGCCCACAGGGAAGCCCGCCGAAAGGGGGTTCAGGTTTCTGGCCATGCACTTGTCTGGATGGCGGCAGGCAGAGCATTCCTGGCCCACTGGCACTCGGCTACCCACTAAGCTGTGCCTGGGGAGGGAGCCCCTGAGAGGCAGCTCCTGCATTTTTGAGCCCAGGCTGGAGAGAGTGCAACAGGGCGGCCGGGCGGGGAGGACAGGAAGGTTAGGAAGGGGCTTGTCACGCTGAGGCTCCCCTACTCCGCTATCAGCAGTGAAAATGGAGAGGAGGATTCCAGAAAGGCTGCTCCAGCCCCACTGGGGTGCAAGCCACTAGAACAGAAACACTGTGTCCAGGTCCCCAGAAGTAATATTCATTCCCTCCCTTGCATGGGGGCCATCAGGCTTCTCCCTGACTTGGGTCACCCTCAGGGACATCAGGCCTGAAGACTCTTAAGCGCTCAAGACCAGGTAAAACTCGTCCAGCACCTCTTGCTGTCACGCTTCGGTGCACCCCTCAAGAGGCACACAGGCCTCTGTGGGGCCGCTCAATGTGAGATGGGGTGGAAGCCCAGTCCCCGCCGGGAGCCACAGGGGCCCGGTGGCAGCGGTGAGCCCGGGGTCTTCCATCCTCTCCACTGGACGCACCCAGAGGGGGCTAGTTCCTTTTTCAGGGTCCCAATGTGACAAATCTGGTCATTCCCTTTCTAAGCTAGATGTGCAAGTGCAAACACCGGTGGTTCCCACCATAAGGGAAGCCCTGAGTTCTCTCCGGTGGCCGCCCTCAGCGGAGGAGGACTCACCGGCACCTCTCGGGTCACTGGGGGCCGTGTAGAGACAGGTGGCTGGACAGGGGACAGACAGCCAGGGGGTGAAGCGGTGAGAGACAGAGACAGACGGAGGGGACACGTTGCTGTGCAGTCACTTGGCAGCTCTGTGCAGGTCAGCTGGGCAGTGGGGGCCCAGGCTCAGGCAACCTCCCCACCCCCCCACCCCGGGGGGAATGGAGAGAGAATTCAGCAAAAACGGACTTCTTAGCCTAAAAGCTTTTGCTATAAAAGGAGAAAAAAAAAAGTCAACCTTCACAAAATGCATTGTTTTGGTTCAAAGGTACTGGGTCCATGGAGAAAAACGTTTCACAAAAATCCGTTGGTGTTTTTGTTTTCCACCTTTTCCCATGAATAAATATTATCCATTAAGAGCCTTGAAAAGGTGCTTAAATACACAGTGTTACATTGTCTTCCTGTTTTGCATCTGACAACTCAGCAGCCTCTGGGCTGCTCTTGGTCTCTCATGTTCCTCCCGGGGGTCTCCAGAAACAAGTCTTACTGGGTCTGAGGCTCCCCTCCAGGCCCCGCGCGGCTGGCGGCTGGCGGGCGGCAGCCTCTACTGCGCAGTCCCCTCCCCTGCCCCACCCACCCGCCCTTCCTCCGGCCCCAGGAGAGGCAGCATCCCAGGGCTGCGTGCACGCCCGCAGCGGCGACCGCCCGGCCCCTCTGCTGCCTCTTGTTCCTCCCAGGCACAAGTTTCTGGGGGGAGGGGACAGAGTGGTCCCACTGGCCACCCACCAACACGCCAGCCTTCTTCACTCCCACTACCCACACTGGCCCTCTGCGCAGTGGTTTTACAAGGCGGAGACCTTGACAACGTTGCTGGCTATGGAAGGAATGTTCGTGTTGGGGCCCGGGCCGGCGGGGGGCGGCCGGCTTTCTCCCTCAGGGGTTAGCGCTGGGGGGGTGGGGATGCTGATGATGGCTGTGGTGATCTGGGACGTCCTGCAGTTTGGTCTCAGTCCGTCGTCTGCTTTCAGATTAAGGCTGGAGCGACTGCGTTAGAAAAAGAGGGAACTGTGGGTGGTGCCTCTTGCCAGCATCCCAGCGCTCCCTGGACCCCCGGCGCCTCTAGCTCCTGGTAACTCGGAGGGGCCTTCGGTGTCCCTCTTACTCTGCTTGTGGAAGCCTGCCTGTAATGGGCCATGCTCACTGCTATGCCTACACTACCAACAATGGCAGAGTCGTAGATACTGTGATTCGGGGTTCAGAATATACGTTTTCCCCTCCACCGGGGTGTTTACCTATCATCTGTGGCATTTGTCTTGCGCTTTCCCTGAATTCCTTGCAACTCACTGGAGGTAGGGGGTGGGCGGGGGAGAAGTGGCCTGAGTAGGAGCGGAGAAAGGAGGGAAAGTCAGCCTGCGATGAGCCACATCCAACACAGCTGTGAAAATTATTTCCTTGGGCTGTTCTTGCACCGCAACAGGTCATTTGTGGGTTTTGTGGGTTTTGTGGGTTTTGTGGGTTTTGTGGGCGGGGGCAGAGGGGGCGAGCTACTTTTTCTGGTACCCAACCACACGTTGGGCCTGACCTGGCTATCGTATCCCCCAAAGTGTAGGAAGGGCCTTTGGGTTAACGTGTAGGGACGAGAAGGAAGGTGGTGGTGGGGGGAGTGGGGCCCATGCACTGGATGAGGGGCACAGAGGGCTGGAGGGTGCCTGGGGCTCTAAGCTGGACATTCTGTAATTCTGTGGATGGGAGGCACCCACCTGGTGGTGAGGGAGGGCTGCTCACTGCCCTGGATGTGGATCGTGCTGAGCTCTTGCATGCTGCGCAGGCGCGTGGCCGGCAGGTTGGAGTTGGGCAGGTGTGTGGTCTTCTTGCTGCGCCGGGAGCAGCAGGTGGTCGTGAGGCCCGGGTGGCTGGACAGCGAGGGGCTTCTCGTGGACGGGTAGTTCTGCACTGAGCTCTCCATGCAGTTCTGCTCGAACATCTGCTCATCTATGAACTCATGGTTCTGTGGGAGGCAGAAGGGGGAGACATAGGAGGGGACATAGGAAGGAGGGGGATGGGTCCCCAGACTCGGGATGGCTGCCTGTCTGTTCCGGGCCTGGAGAGAAGGGCTCCCAGGTGCCTGGGGCCTCTGGTAATGAAGGAAAGAGAGACCTATGGGTAGCCCCGGCCATCAGGTTGGGGGGTTGGGACCCTAGCTGTTAAATCCGATGGGATCTACATGCCCCCTCCAGTTTTGAGCTGAAGGGATGCAGGGGACATGGAGGGATTTAGTGGCATCGTCAGAGCTAGAAGCAAAGACAGCCTCCACCCCCCCGCCGCCCACCGGGGGTGGCAGGAAAGGAGTCACTGCTGTGGGCGGTGGGTGTGCTTAGGTTGTCTTTTCTGGACTGAGTGGGGGAGAGACTTAGGAATCTCAGGTAAGCGTGGGACTGCAGCTTTGAAAGGCACTGGATTATTCACAGACAGGGGACAACATTACTCTCAAAGGCCAATGGGGTCAAACTGGTTAAGGTGGTGATTTCTTTTAATTATTGGGGTTTTGTTTTCTTTTCACCTGATCATTGGATACGGGTGCCTGGAGGCACAGGGCCCCCAAAGTCAAGCGTAAGCACAGGAAGGGAACACTAACAGCTTCCTGACCAGAGGCCGTCAGGTTGGGGTGGAGCTGAACCCAAGAGAAATGAAAAAGCGATTGTTTGCCCAAGGGGACGAAAATTCTACGGCATTAATGGTCTGGCCATGGCTGCCAGAGTGCAGAGAAAGTCTGAAGAGAGGCAGCATGAGAACAGTTCAGAGACCAGCCCTGACGCCAATACCAGAGTCCCCATGGAGCTAGGGAGGTGGCCGAGCCGTGTCACTGGACACTCACAGGTGCCCGCTCTGGTGCCACGTTCATCTGCCCTCTCCAAGCCCCTGGGGACGTTAAGGAGGAGATCAGAAAGGCAGCCGGGCAGTTCACAAAGCACTGGCTGAGCTGGTGCCGCGAGCGACCACAGTGGGAGGAGAAGCCCCAGAAGAATCAACGGTACATGCAGACAAGCAGGCCGGGGGTGAATGGAGAGAATCCACAGACGCAGAAGAATCAGAGAGAAAAGCAGCAATTGAATGTTTAAAAAGTTATACCTTGACGGTGGACGTTCGTACAGACAACAGGGGATCATCCACAAGATAGGACAACCCCTACAGGACAACATGCCAACAGAAGATAAAAACACCATTGATTGTCATTCCAGCATTCCCAAGCTCAGTGTTGACAGTCAGTCTCTCAATCCCAGCATTCCACCCTTTGAGCCCGACATTCCAGCCCCTGCCCCCGGCATTCCCCTCCTCTGTCCCAACATCCCGTCCCCGGCTCCAGCATGACCCCGCTCCGACCCAGTGTTCATTCCTTCCATCTCGCCACTCTGCCTCTTATATCCCAACATTCCTCCCCTAAAACCCAGCATTCCGTCTCTTTAATTGCAAGATCCCATCCCCACAGTCCGACATTCTCTCCCTCAAATTCAGCATTCCGCCCCTTCGAGGCCAGCATTCCGTCCCTCGATCCCCAAATCTCATTTCTTCAATGCCAACATTCCAGCCCTTCAGACCCAAATCATTCCTGGCGCATGCAACCTGGAAAGGGCAGGCGGGCCGGGCCCGCCCCTTCGCCGAGCTCTGCGTCTCGGAGAGAGATTCTACGTACGCGGGTACAGTGCTTGACACTAAGACATTTGGCGAGTCTGGAAACTTGGGTTTTCAGAACACCTCCCCAATTTGGAAGTCCTCGTTGGGCTCAACTGCCACCCACAGTGTCATCTAACATCTGTCCCCTGCGTTGGGGCAGCCGGGACATGGGACATGAGAATTAGAAGGTCTTCCTTAGTGTGCTGAGCCCTGACTACAGGCTCTTTGGGCGGGGAGGTTCTAGAGAAGAGGAAAGGGTTTCACTTTGTCTCTTTGGTGTCTACCCTGACGTCTCCTGTCTCGGTACCTTTCCTGACGTGTTTTGCCAAGGGTCCAGGTGGGCCCACTGTCCTTCCTTCCGGCCTGTCGACGGGGCATGGGCAACGTCCCACATTCCCACAGGACACCCTAAGCCATTTTAACAATAAGCCTTTCGAGAATCTGAACCCCCTGGGATGGCAGGGTGACTAAGAAGGAAGTGGCAATAATAAAACCCCGGTTTGGGGAAGGAAGTATATGCGCTGCGTCCTTCACTGACTGCCTCCCATTCCAAGAGGAGTGAAGGGGCGAAGGGACCCACAGACTGCATCCATCTAGCCCCAGGGACAGGACAAAAACTGACATTTGCCTCTGCCTTCCGGTAGCAATCGGGCATTAATAAATCCAGCCCTAGTTCTGAAGAGCGATGCCTGAGAGGCAGGGCCCTTAGCCCTTGGTGACCAAGGACTGGGTGTGGGAGGGGGCGGGGGTGTGGGGAGGCTGGGGATGGCCTCCCTCTGCTGCTGCAGGACACAGGCGGCCCCACGTGGTGACTCCGCCCCTCTCCTTGGGGCTGGGAGAGACCTCACCACTGCTTTTTGGATCCGAAGGGGACAGACTCCGACTCCCGCAGCTGGCCCAGGACGAGGATACGAGTCACGTTCCCTGAGTTGGGACCCTGAGGAAAAGGCCAGGTTGGGGAGGGGGGAGGCGGCCGTGGGCGGGACTCACAGTGGTTTTCTCCAAGCAGTGCAGCAGGTGGTGGTGCTGGCTCTCCACGAGTGAGGTGGTCTTGCCCACGTGCTCCTCCTCCGGGGTGCCCTGGGCAGACAGGAAGAGAGCCTGAGGACAGAGCTGGTGACTCCTCCTCTCCCCAGCCCCTTGATTTCCCCACAGAAGGTAGGAGGGCACCAGAAAGATCTGGGTGAACCAAATTTTAGAACCGCCATACAACAGGCTCGCCTTCGGGCTGGGAGTCCTTGGTCTAAAGCTGGTCTAGAGGCGGGGTGACAACCCCATGGGAGAGGCGTGTAGAGGGGGCTGCGACCTGGGGAAAGTGTGGAAACATGTTCAAAATGGGGCTTTGGGGCAGGAGTTCTGGTGCCCCCAGAAGAGAGAACAAGTCCACCGTCTCCTTTGCCTCCCCGGCCCGGGTGCTCCGGGCACCTGCCGCCGGCTCCCCTCCCCGGCCCGGGTGCTCGGGGCACCTACCATCAGCTCCAGAGCCTCGTTGAGGAGCCCGTTGCGCTTGCTGTGCAGGTAGGCATTGGAGCTGCCTGTTTTGGCCACACGGATCCTGGCGAGGCGGGCCTTCTGTGGTTGGCAGAGATAATCAGAGAGTGAGGTCTAAGGACAGGAGCTGGGCAAGCCTCCGCGGGACGTCAGTGGGCTGTCCCGGGGAGGCTGGCTTCCCAGGTGATTTCAGATGCAGGGCTGGAGGCTGTTTCGCCCCAGCCTCACGGTTCTCTGCTCATTGACCCTGGGACTGGGTCTGAGACGCTGTGTCCCCACTTGGTGCTGCTCAGTCAGGGTCAGAGTTCCTAGGGGTTCCACTCATCTCTCCAACCTGAGTGTCATCCTGGCAGGAGCAACACCCATCAAAGTCCTCCCTCCTTCCAGGAGTTCCTGGCCGTTACTGACTCAGCATCCGTTGGCTATTTCTCATCTCTAACTGGGCTCCAAGATCTTTCAAGGAGCATATGTTTTAGCCCTCCTGTGATCCTCCCCCAGGGTCCAGTGCACTTCCCTGCACACAGCAGGTGCTCAAGTAGCTGTTAAATTATGAGAAAAGCAAAAGGTGTGCATATGGGCCCCTCAGCCCTTTTTAAGTTCTTCTCCACGCTGAGCAACTTCCCTAGCACTCATTATGAGGGTGGTATGCTTTTTATATACTTATCTTGTTACTGTCTCTCACCCCCGCCAAAATGTAAACTCCGTGAGGGCAGGAGTTTTTGTTCTGTTCAGTGATGCGTTCCCAGTGCCTTGGCTGCTGCCGCCACCGCCGCCTTCTTTTTTTTTTTTTTTTTTTAGGCTTTATTTATTTATTTTTAGAGAGATTGGGAGGGAGGGAGAGAGGGAGGAAAACATCAACATGTGGTTGCTTCTCGTGCAGCCCCTACTGGGGACCTGGCCTGCAACCCAGGCATGTGTCCTGACTGGGAATCCAACCCACGACCCTCTGGTTCACAGGATAGCGCTCAATCCACTGAGCCACACCAGCCAGGGCTGGTTGTTTTTAAATAAGTAAATGAATTTACAATCACATGTCTGTCTTTGGCAGTGGGCGTGTGCACGGATGTGTCAATATATGCATTTTTTTTGTCGTGCATGTCCGTGGGGATGTGTGGGAGCGTGTGTGTGACAGAGGGGACGATGGAACACATTTCCACGCGGCGCTTCGGCTTTAACTGGGACAACGAAACACCTCTCAGCTACGCGCTGGGAGGCCGGCTGCAGACCTCCCGCAGGGGGCGGCCTTGGCACTGCACCTGGAAGCTGATCTCCCCTGCCCACGGAGGCAGTGGGAGGGGCTGGACGCAGCACGCACATGCTGGCTGCTCCTCCCCTTCCTGCTGGTCACCACCAGGGTCCTGTCCGCAGCAGAGCCGCAGGCTGAGGCCAAAGAGGAAAGAGCTTCCCGGAGGAGGGGGAAGGGGCCATAGAGGGCCTCCTCGCCCACGGAACTTGCTGCAGGCCCTTGGCTCAGACGCATCCTGGGGCAGAGGGTCCCTCCTCCCACCTCTGGGGAAGTTCGCGTGGAACTTCTGCAAGAGCTCTGAGCAGGAGAGGAGTCCTTGGAAAGCGGTGGCCATTTCTACTTCTTGTCTCCCTGTCCCCAATACGAGCAACTATCCCCTCCAGCTGCCCAGCTGGGCTGGTTCATCTGCTAAAGGGAAGCCAGGGGCTCAGAATCAAGCTGTCCACAGAAGCACAAAGGACAATTTCTACCTCTTGTTTCCTGGGAAGTCACTCTGTGGCCAACGCGTCCCTGGTAGGGACAATTCAACTCTCTCCCCTGGCTTCTGAATACAGGGAAGAGGCCAGGAGTCGAACCTGGAAGGTCTGCCTGTAATTTCTGAGGAAGAGCGCTCCCTTAGATGGAGAGGAAGGACGGAAAATAAGACCTGTTACTCTTTCTCTCTGAATAAGGAGCATTCATGCAAATCCAGGATCATTCTCCGCCCTGGGGGTCTGCTTCCAGCCCCCACCCGCTCAGCTGAATGCCGACATTCAAGCAAGTGCCGTCATCGCTCTGGGTGAGGGCTGGGGGCTGAGAGTTGCGTACGTAAATCCAGTTGTGTCAAGCTCATTGTAGCTGTGTGTAACTTGATTACACCACTTAAAGCCCGACCTTTCTCAGGTCTGGGGTCTGTCTTCATTACTTTCTGAGATGAGTCTCCTGTTCTCTGTGGCGCTTCTTTTCGTCGTATCTTACCCCGGGCTCCATTAAAGCCACAGATTGTCATATCAAATGTACTGTATCTTTTAATCATTTCCCACGCAGGATCGAGGTTCGCAACGTGTTTACAGAACCAAACCCGGCACATGAAATGTGGTGAGGCTCCCTGGCTCGGCTTTGAGCTCCCGAAGGCTGGCGCCTGGAGCTCATGCGTGTGTTTCCTTCGCGTGTGCAGCACAGAGCTTCACCCTGAGCAGGTGCTCCAGCCGGGCGTGGGATGGCCCAGGAAGGAAGAGGCCATGCAGGGGGTCAGAAATGCGTGTTCATAAAGCCGTCGCAGTGGGCTCTGTCATGGGGTGGACCGGTCATCTTTACTTTCCTCCATGGCCGTAAGTACAACATGAGAGTTAGAAGAGAATTTGCGGTCATCTGGGCTCTTTCAAAGACAATAAATGGAGGACGCGCGGTGAAGTGCTGGCCCCAGGACAAGGTGGGGAACTAGCAAGACTTCGGCTCCGGTCTGCCCACGTCCCCGCCAGACGTGGCTTCTGTAACAGCCTCTCCTCCTCCCCTGAATTTCAGTTCCTGCCCACCACGTTTGTGCACTTGAAGCACCCAGCCTGGGAAGTTGTGTTTTCACAGGCGTGGAGACTCCAGGGTCGGAGGCGGGGTCTGGACGGAGGACGCTGCCACGCTGGGTGCAGTTCCAGAAATGGTCTCTGCTCAGGTACCTGGCAGTCCCCTGGAAGCCCATCCCCATCAAGCCCTTCCTAGCTGTCCGGCTGCAGGCGCCCTCTGGCCACGAGCGTCTTCGCACCTCCTGACTTGGGGGAGGCTGAGGGAGAAAACTGAGGAAGAAATGGAAGAGCCAGAAGGCAACAGGGGCACTAATTCCAGGGAAATGGGAACTGATGTTCACATGGGAACCTGGACGTGAATGCGCACAGTGGCTTTATGACAGCCCCAAAGCGGGGTCGGCCGGCTGTCCCTCCACAGGCGAATGGCTAAACGAACTGCGGCGCACGCGCCCTGGACGCCGCTCAGCCAGAGAGTGAACGACTGGACACACACACTCGGCAGGATCTCCGGGAACTGCACAGACTGCAGAAAGTGTCTCCGAGGGTTGCCGCCTTTAGAGTCCACTCGGGTGACATTTTTGAAATGAAAACGATTTATAAATGGAGGACACATACAGGGTTGTCTGGGTTAGAGAAAGGGTGGCGGTCAGGCGCAGGGTGTGGTTATGAAAGTGGTGGTGATGGAAGTGTTCTGAGACGCCACCGCGGTGGTGGATGCGTGAACCTGCAGAGGCAATAACATCGTGGAAAACCGCACACGCACACACCCCAGCGGAACCGAGTCGGGCGGCAGATTGCACACAGTCGGCTGACTGTTCTGATGGGGACCGAGTCTCTCATGCCACAGGCTCTCTGCGCTGTGTCCACTGTGTGGCCTCCTCATCTGACCTCCAGAGCACACGGCTCAGAGAACCGTCTCTGAAGCAAACAGTTGTGGAACCATGTTAGTGACTATCCCAAGCACAGCGGCCGGGAAGGGGGCGGGTGATGACCCTGAGCCTTCACGCCTGAGACGGGGTGCTGAGCCCAAGTTGTGGCCGTTTGGCTCCTGAGTATGTGGTCTGGGCTGAGAACTAGCATCGACTCCCCTGACCTCCACCCTGTCCGCTCTCTGCACACCCCACCGAGTCCCCTGGACACGCCTTCCTTGCCTCATGGCCACAGATTCTAGGAGCAGGCAGTATTCTTGTTTCTTTTTTTTCCCCCTCTGATGGGAAGCTCAAGGTGAAAGGTCAAAGAGACAGAGCTAAGCACCTTGAGGAGAGACAGCGTCCAGGAGAGTGAAAACACTGTAAATATTTACTCCGACTTCAGAGGGAGCGTCCTCTCTAGCTGAGGGAGGAAGGTGCCAAGCTGACTCCCGGGCTGCAATCACTCGGGAGGAGTCCCCAGGCGTCCCACGGGGAAACGGCCACTGTCCCACGGCATGCCTGGATGCGAGGCTCTGGGAAGCCTGAGGGGCTGCGGGTGTGGAGGGAAAGGGAGCTGCCATGGGCACAGCCTTGGCCCCCATGTGAGCGGAGGATGCCTTTGAACTTTACCTGCTGGGCCAGATACCTGAGCGAGCTCTGGCCCTGGCCCATGGCGGTGGGGGAGCTGCTGCGGGCCCCAGCCTTTCGGGCCTCTAGCTCCTGGATTTGGAAGGACATTCCAGTGTCTCCCTTCCCTGTCGCTCGGGAGGGCACAATGACTACAGAGCTTGCTCAGGACGGCACAACGAATGTGGAGCTTGCTCACGCTGGCCCTCTGGAGGGGACGGGGAAGAGATAAGACTTCTATTTCTGGGGTGGTTAGAAGGGGCAGGGGCCGGGGAGCCCTGACCTTGGGTGAGGACGTAGGAAATGGGTGCTGGCAGGTGGAGGGGACAGCATAGTGCAGACCTGGGCCCAGATGGGCCCAGACATATCTCAGCCCAGGCGGCAGAGGGAGACGGCAGGGCGAGGAGGGGGTGACCACGAGGTCACATGAAAGGGGCAACGCTGGGATTTAGTATATAATTATGTAATTCTACTACTAACTGTTCTCCTATGAAGTATTATTACATGTAAATGAGCACACATTTCGGAGCCAGCTTTTGTGTGTGTAGTGGTGTCAGTCCTGTCAGCACGCACAGATCCGTCCTGAAAGTCTGCGTTCCTCCAATAGGCTAGGGACCCTGCTGTGTGGGGGCCACCCTGGGAGTCGGAGGCCGGAGCAGGGACCATGTGGGGAGGACGCAGCCCGGCTGCGGGGCAGAGGGCCGGACACACAAGCGGGGCACGGCCAATGTTTGTGGGGTGAATCCATGAAAAAAGCCAGTAAGAACGCAAAACCTCAGACCTCTGGAAGTGACCCTCTCCATGAGGTTCCCCTGGCCGTTGGGCCTGGGAGAGCCCCCGGAAGGTGAGAGGACCCCTCCGTCCTCCCCTTTCCTCGTAGAAGTCACGCCCCTAGAACCTGCACCAGCCAGGCGCCCTACCAATGCAGAGAACGCCGCAGGCTGGTTGGTTCTGGACGGACGGTGGGGGGCAGGTCCGGAAAGGCACCCAAGCCTTCTGCCATTTCTCGTGGGCGAAGGAGGGCGCTCACCCTGCCCTGCCTTCATCAGCAGGGTGCACTGGAGACCCCCGAACTTCCCTGGGACCCATGGTTATGCTCCTGATCCTCAGTGGCAGCCCTGAGCCTCGAGCTGAGATGCGCTGACGTGACTAAAGGCTGCCACGCCGTCTGCTTTGAGCTCAATGGCCTCTGAATGTTCTCCTTTCAGAGGATTCATTTTTCTTTTCAGCAAATTTATTTTTGTCACTGTGCTTTGTATAGGCTATTGTAGAGTACTGAAAAGCGATGATGTCCCTCAGGAAGCTCCTGGCTGGGAGAGGGCGGCGTCTGGGGCCCTGCCGAGTGGCGGCGGCCGAGGTCTCGGAAGGGGAGCCAGGGCCCAAGGAGACTGCCCAGAAGAGCCAAAGTGGAGACCGCCAGCAGCTGGGTAATTGAGGGTCTGCTGCACTGTGCAGCTGCCTGGGGCTGGAATGCAGGCACTGGTAGGTAGGAAGGGACACAAAGCCACCTTTTGGGGCCAGAGGCCGTCTCTGCGGTGGTTCTCCCAGGCACTCCAGGCCTGGCCACCTGACGGACAGGTGCCAAGGCAAAGGGCCGGGCTCCTCTCTGGCCCGGCACCTGCCCCGCCCCGGGTCTCAGGCTTACCTTCTGGGCCCTGCGTTTATCGGCTCTCTGGTTCTGGTGGTAGATCCGGCTGAAGTTGGAAACAATCACAGGGACAGGCAGGGCGATGACCAGGACACCACTCAGGGAGCAGATGGACCCGAAGATCTTCCCAGCAATTGTCTTGGGCACCATGTCCCCATACCTGAGGGAGAGAGAGAGAGAGACAGATGTAAGGAAGGAGGGCCATTTGCGAAGCAAGTCAGACTCCCTACCAGTCATTCACTCATCCATCCATCCACCCATCCGTCTATCCATCCATCCATCCATCCATTCACTCGTCCATCTGTCCATCCACCCACGCAATAACTGTTTAGTGCGCCTGATATGCGGCAGGCACTGTGATAAGAACTGGGAATGAGCAAAACAGACAAAATCCCTATGTTCATGGAGCCCACGCCCTACAAGGGGAAGACTTGCGGTTACTTCTATGAAGGGAACAGACGTGGGTGCCATGCCAGGTAGGGGAGTGTGGTTAGGAAAGGCCGCTCTGAGAACATTTAACCTGAGATCTGACAGCGAAGGACCAGCTCGGCAGCGCCCTTGGGGAAGGGCATGCCAGGCAGAGGGAACAGGCAGCACGGAGGCCCTGAGGCAGAAGGAGCTTAGCCTGTTCCAGAAAAGGTCGAAGAGCCAGCAGGGCTGAAGGGAGGAGGGGGTGGATACGGCAGGCAGGGGCCACGCCACGCAGTGTCCGGTGGGCCACAATGAGGAGTGTGGATTTCATCCCAAGCGCAACCAGGAGCCATGGGCGAGTTTTAAACAGAAAAGCAACATGGCCTCATTTATGATAATAAAATAACCTATAATAAATCCACCTTCTACTGATGTGGAGGTTTACAATTTATGAAGCACTTCTACACTGACCCCCCAAAAGCTCCGCGACCCTGTCTCCGTTATACAGCAACTGAGGCCCAGAGGTGGTAAGTGGACCGGACGGTCCTCGTTCTGGTACACCTGAGACTAAGCCCCACTCCTCCTGCTTTCATCTCCTTCCCACAAACCACGCTGAGTGAGGGGAGCCATGCTCCGGAACTCAGTCCCTTGAGCCGCAGAACCACTTTGGGGCAGCACGGGCTCCTCTCAGCGCCCCGAGATGCCCTGTTAAGTACCTGACACCCTGGCAGCCGCCCCTGGGGCCGGCTTGGCCTGGGCACCCCTCAGCCCCGGGCAGGCCGGCCAGAGCCTTTCTCCTCCAATCAGTAAGCCTCTCCCCATAGCGGTTAAGTGTTTAGCCTCTTCTTTATCAAGATAATTTAAAGGCTGTATTGAGGAAAGAGCAAGTGTTGGCTCCTTTGGCCAAAGCCAGAGACTCCATCCCCCTGCCTCCATGGCCTCCCAGTGTCTAGAGCAGAAACAGCTTAGGATGACCAGGAATTGTCGCTGCTGAAATAGTGAGACTCAAAGGCATTTGTCTTGAGGGGACCCCAGTGTTCTGGGCTCTACCCAGGGATGATGTGGAAGGGGGTGGGGTGAGCCAGTGCAGAAGCATGAAGCCCTCGCCTCCTGAACCCCCGAGGGCTTTGGGAGGCAATGTATCTGGTGAGTGAACGAGCGATGGCATTTAAGCCTCGCACACCCTGGGAAGTAAGACTCTGTCTCAAGAGCGGTCCTCCTCCTTCAGTGTCCAGGCCCCTTGTCCTGGCTCGAGCTGTCTCAGTCACGCCGCCGACACTGAGGTCTGTGATAGCTCCTCCTGGGGTCTCTGACGCTAGGCTTGTCTTCTCTGCCACCAGGCTCAGGAGTGGCCGCCAGGGAAGTGGTTGAGAACTTGGCTTCTGGAGTTAGAGGACCTGGGTTCAAGACCCGCCCAGGTCCACCATCAGATAACTGCGTGCCTTTGAGGGAATGTTACTCCAGCCCTGTTTCCTGGTCTATAAAATGCAGAGAGTAAGAGTATCCTAGGTCCTAACCCCATTGTGATGTACACAGCTATATAAACGATGGGGACCATTGCTTTAACCCAGGCATTCTGGTAACCGTGGTCTCTGTTGCTGGGAAGCTCTAAGAACACAGCTGATCGTCCCAAGTTCAGGCACTTGCAATGAAGAAGAAAAGGGGGCTGCCCCACTGAGGTGAATCGCATCAGCTGGATTTTCAGACACTACCACTGAAAGGTGGCCACTGGGCACATGACCGTGGGAGAAAACAAGGCAGGCCGGGGTAAGAAAAGGTCAGGAAAGCTACATCTCAGAAGGCTTGAGGCTGGTGACAAATGCTACGGGTGACAGAACGCTTGTTTTGCCCAAGGGCAGAAAGGACGAGGAGGAAAGCTATGCCCAGTGCTGGGGCAGACGGTCTGCTGGCAACAGAAGACAGAGAACTAGAACAACTCAACTCCTATGCACTCTTTGCCTTCTCCTCAGAGAACGTGCGTTGGAAAGGCCAGGACAAATGTAGGTACAAAGGATCTGGGGCTGGAGGGAGGGCACAGGAGAGCAGGCAAGTGCCCAGCTTCCCCAGTGGATTCGGATCACAGGCCCACCTGGATCCCACCTCAGAGACCGGAGGGTGCAGACGGACTTAGGGTCCCACTGCCCGTGACTGCTGAGAAATCACAGGGCAGCAGAGAAATACCAAGAGACTAGAGATGGAAAACTGCTGTGCTGATGATATTTGGAAAGAAGAGAGGCGGTCTGAGGAATCACAGAACGGGGGACAGGTGGTCTGAGAAACCACAAACCAACAGGCTTGGTGTCCATCGAGCCTGCCATGTAATTGCTGGCAGAATCTGAGAGCGGATCATTAAGTGGACAGCTGGCGAGCACTGGGGAAATAAGCGGTTATTGGTGCACTACGCATGAATCTTGCCAAATGAACCTCATGTCTGGTTCTGAGAGGGTTAACTGGCTGGTGGATCAGGAGGCTGCTACAGGCCTACTGCGTCGTGATTTTTGCAAGCTGTGTTCTTGGCCCAGTTCTTTATGCCCTTGGCAAGCTGGAGGGAGGCGGTGGGGATGGCAGTGTGGCTGGTAGGGGCCGGACAGCCATCGCCAGTCTGCTGGGCCTTTTCAAAGATTACCAACAGCGGTCTACTGCCAGCGAAGAAAGTTCAAGGTTTTGGTGGTAGAAGGGTCTCCTTTACTGAAAGAATGAATGAGTAAATGAAAGAAAGAAGAGACCTAAAGTTTGGTCTCCAGTGGTGTGTTCCAGAAGTTTTCAACAGCTCATGTAAAGCCAGAGGGAGGCAGCACGGCCTAAAGATTGAGAGAAGAGACTGGTGTCCGATCCGGGTTGAGTCCTGGCCACACATTAGTTACTAAACAATTGAGTGACTTTGGCAAAGTTATTATTATTTTTTAAAATTTATTTTTTATCGGATTTTTCCCATGACCATTTATCCTCCTTATACCTCTTCCACCTCCACCCCCCACCCCACAATCACCACACTGTTGTCTGTGTCCACGAGTCCTTTTTCCTTTTTGTTTGATCTCTCCACCCTTCAGCAGAGTGATTTAACCCGAGCCTCTACCAATATAAAATTGGCTTTATATACTTAAACTAGAGAGTTGGGGTAATTTGGAGATAATTCAGGGGAAGCACTTGACGCTGGGTCAGGGAAAATGTAAATTCTCTACAAACAGCCAGTGTGGTGGGCAGCTACCCCATCTTGGAACAGTGCCCCTCCCCCACCACTGTGATGTCAGTTCTGTCCAGAGGAGCCACCATGTTCTTAAAAAACTTCCCCTCTGTTCCTGCCCTCATTGGTCACAGTAAGTTCAAGCTGGGTCAGTGAGTTCCTGTCGTGGATTTATTTTTTTAAAAAATTTTATTTATTGATTTTAGAGAGAGAAAGGAGGGAGGGAGAGAAAGAGAAGGAAACATTGACCTGTTGTCCCACGTATTGAGGCATTCATTGGCTGATTCTTGTATGTGCCCTGACCAGGGATTGAACCCACAACCTTGGTGTATTGGGATGATGCTCTAACCAACTGAGCTGCTTGGCCAGGGCCTCCTGGCTTCATTTTTTAACAGTTTTATTGAGACAAAATGTACCTACCCTAACATTCACCCATTTAAATCGCAGAAGTCAATGGTTTAGTTGGAGTGTCCAACCCATGGCCCGTGGGCTGCATGTGACCCAGGATGGCTATGAATACAGTCTAACACAAAATCGTAAATTTACTTAAAACTCTTTTTTTTTTGCTCATCCATTTTTGTTAGTGTTTGTGTATTTAATGTGTGGCCCAAGACAACTCTCCCTCTTCCAGTGTGGCCCAGAGACGCCGAAAGGCTGGATGCCCCTGGTAGTGTATTTATGGAGTTGTGCTACCATCACCACCGTCTAATTTTAGAACATTTTCATCGCCCAAAAAAGAAACCTCACACCCATTAGCAGTCAGGGACCTTTCCACACCCGGCTCTAGGCAACCACGAATCTACTTTCTGTCTCTGTGGGTTTCACTACTGTAGTCATTTCTAAAAGTGGAGTGCTAGAGAACGTGGTGTCTGCCTTCTCTCTCTCACACAATGCACCTGGGTTGCAGGGGCCACCGTGCGTGTGGTGGCATGTGGTAGCATGTACCAGACTCCCTCCCTTTGCAGGGATGAATAATACCCCATTGTATGGATGTGCCACATTTTCTCTTATTCGTCAGTCCGTGGACATTTGAGCCGTTAGCGCTTATTTGGCTATTGTCAATACTGCTACAAAAATTTGCGTATAAGCTTTTGTGCAGACGTTTGTAGTTCTCGAGGAGCCGTGCGGTTAGCCACATGTCTGACAGTGTGAGGGACCGTCAGACTGCCTTCTAAAGCGCCTGCGCCGTTTTACGATCACGCTGCCAATGCGTCGGGGTTCTGATGTCTCCGTATTTTCACGAGCACTTGTTGCCGTTTGCCTTCCGATCACAGCCATCCTACTGGGTGCGGGGCGGTATCTCACTGTGGTTTTGATCTGTGTTTCCCTTGTGAGTGAATGCCGTCAAGGCACCTTTTCCCCTTCCGTGGATTTTTTTATCCTTGAGACCAGATCGATCTCCTTCAAAGAAGCGGGAGCTGTGACAAATAAAGCTCTGGAGTTGTTGGCAGCTGCGCTGTCTGCTGTGGGGAGAAGCCCGGGTGTCATGAGAGAGGAAGCCGGCTGACACAGAGAGGACAGATGGAAGGAGGAGTCTGATGGAATTCGAGTTCCTGTCCTAATTCTTCCTGAGGAACAGCTTCGCTTTCGCCCTCCCTGTGGCTTAGCTGTTCGATCCTTCCTTTGCCTCTGCACACAAAGTATTATTTTTGTTTAACCTCCTTCCACTTGGACCCCAGGAAGACAGCGATGATGGCGATGGCGATAGGGTGGCGATGACCAGACCCCTGCTGATTGTTCTGAAGCGAGCTCTTCACAGTTTCTAAATGACAGAGCTGCTTCGAGTTGAGGTCTTTAGGAGTCAACAGGGTTTTAATAGGTTGTAATCGCGGGCGAAGCCAACCCGATTCATTTTAACAAAGATAAATGATACCCCCAGCATTTTGATTCACATAATCAACGACTTGGGTAGTCGTGGGAGAAACCAGCTTAAACGCCGCCTATGTTAAGCTGGGGGTTAAACTTCAACACAGCCTCCAGGGGGAGGGAGCCGCTGAAACCCAAGGCCGCCTTTGGCTGGGTGGACAAGAGGACGGTTTCCAGGAAAAGAAAGTGGGTGCTCATCCTCTGCCCCTTGAGGCAGATCCCTTCTGGGCTCTATGTGGGGCTCTGACCACTGTGCACTCTGAGGGGCTTCGAGGACTGGTCCACGCCCAGAGAAGGGAGGCTGGGGTGGTCGACTGTGTGGAAACCCTCTCGTAAGGGAAGCCCTCAAAGAAGCAGGAACATAAGCTCTGAAGAAGAGGGGAGAGTAAAGAAGGAAGGAGGAACAACGGACAAGACCTGTGCTAGAAACTTCACGTCCATCATGGGGTCTCCTAATGACCCTTCCCGGTAGGGCTGACCGTCCGTAGGGGTGCGGAGCCGAAGTCCGGGGAGGACGGGACTTATTCAGGACCCTCAAATAGGAAGAGGCAGGGTTGTCTGGGTTAAAAGCCAGGTCGGTCTGTTTCTATCGGCCTGCTCAGTCCTTCCCATCCTGCTCCACCGGGCTCGGGGGAGGGTGGGGTTGGAGAGGGCCTGTGGAGTCCGCTGGGGCTCGCCCCTTCTCGTCTCCCTCCTCAGTGGCAGAAGCACAATGTAGCAGTTCAGAGTGGGGACTCAGCCCTGGCAGGGTGGCTCGGTTGGTTGGCACATAGTTCCACACACCAAAAGGTTGCAGGTTCAATGCCCTTTCTCCTCCTCCCTCTCGCTCTAAAATCAAGAAATATATTCTTTGGTTAGGACAAAAAAAAAAGTGTGGACTGTGAGCGTCACACCGCCTGGAACAAATCCTGACCCTGCCACTTATTTGCTGGGTGACTCTGGGAATGCTGCTTAACTTCTTTGTCTTCAGTTCCCTGGGATTGATAGAATAATGGCACCCACGACACAGGGTTATTGTGAGGGGTTCAATGAGTTACGACTTGTGAAAGGCTCACTTCTGGCTCAGAGTTTTATATTGTAAGTGTTTATCATATAAATCCTGGGCTTAAACCAGCACTCTTTCCAGGCTGGGCTTCGGCAAAAGCCTCTTAACCAGACTTCTCTTTTCCACTTTTGCTCCCCTTTAATTTAGAAAGAAGCATCTCCCTAAAATGCCAATCCAAGCACGTCATTCCCCTGCTCAGTGAATGAAAGAACCTGCTTTGCAACGTTGTTGCAAAGACAACATGGCTGTTCTACAGCGAACACTTGCTACCCAGCAGCTAATTATGAGGGTCAGGGCTGCGATGGGCAGTGGCTCCCCAGGGTCCCTGCTGGACAATCCTGATGGCATCTATGACCTACTTTTTCCCATTAAACTTTCAGGAAAGAGAGGGCTGAGGAAAGGAAAAACAAAAACAAAAAAAATGTTCTGGCCTCAAAAAACTTTTTTGAAGCTGTACCCTTATTTCATTTTTTGTCTTCCTCTTCTCGTGCAAGTCAGGACCCTGTCCTCCCTTTTCCTGGCTCTGTGGCTAGAGGAAAGTAAGGGACACGAAAGCCCCCCCTGGAGGTGACATCCCAGGTCTAGGCGAGCTCCAGTGCTCACCCCAGACGGTGGGCTCACACCCAGACTTCACCTGGGGCCACGTGGCGGCAGCTGCCTGTCCCTGAGCAGGTGGGGCTCGGGGACGCGGGGCTTTGTTGCCCACCTCTCTCCCTAGCATCCTCGGCAATCCGCAGCGATGTCTGGGCTGTGGCAAGAGCCGGGAAGCTTACTCTCCTACTATGGAAGACTAATTAATTTGTATTAGGGCTTAGGGATAATTAAACTTTTTATCTGAACTTAAGCTGCACAAACCACCCGCCTTGTACAATTAATTGCTGCCTTCACTTCCTCCTCCAGGTGCCGAGAGATAAGTAGATGCCAAGCTCCCCATCTGATTCTACCTGCTGCTCCTGCAGGGGCAGGGCTGCCTGTCTGGTTCAGTGGGTCCCATCTGTCCTGGAGGCCAGGGTGTGGCCCCCCAGGGCTCAGCCGCTTTGAGCTCAGCCAAGAACACAGGGCCCAGTCTTGATAGGCACGCTCTTCTAGAAACCGGGCCTTCCTCAACCTGACTGGTGCGGCTCAGCGGGCTGGGTGTTGTCCTGCAAACCGAGGTTGCCAGTTCGATTCCTACTCAGGGCACCCGCCTGGGCTGCGGGCCAGGTCCCCAGTTGGGAGCGTGCGAGAGGCAACCAACCGATCGATGTTTCTCTCACACACATTGATGTTTCTCTCCCTCCCTTCCCTTTGCTCTAAAAAGAAATAAAATCTTTAAAAAAAAAAAAGAGACCAGGCCTTCCTCAGTCCATTCTCCCCAATGTCAGTCCCCAGGAGACTCGTCCCTGGGGATAAGCGGAGGTTGACAAGGAAGAGCTGTGAGGAACAGCACACGCAGCTGGTCAAACCCCGCGCTCCCTCAGAGACCTGGTCCCGCAGGCCTGCACCAGCTGCTTCTGTTTCCCCATATGTTCCTCACGACAGCCCTTCTCCTGGGGCGGCTTCGTGGCCTTCTGCTTTCCTGGGCCAGCGAGCGATTCTCGGCCGGGGCGGCCGCTTGCGCCTGCTGCCAGCGTGGGCTCCGACCGCAGCGGGGAGGGCTGGCTCCTGGGGGACAGTGGGAAGGGCCCCGACGTCTGTAGAGCAGAGGGGCATGTGACCAGGGCCAGGCCGAGGGCATTCCCGAAGGTCAAAGTCCTGAAGGGGACGGCGTGAGGGTGCAGAAGCTGGGGTGAGTATGTGTAACCAGACAAATTCTCGGGGACAGTGTCGGTTGGGGGCGCAGACCTTGTGTGAAGGTCCAACTCTGACTCCTCCAGTGCCCCAGGTTCTTCCGGGCCCCGCCGGGATGGCCTTGGAGACGGCGACAGGTGGAGAAGCGGCAAAGGCAGAGACAGAGGGCTGGGAGGAGTCAGCCCTCGGCCAGGGCGGGCTGCGGTGCGAGTGCTTTGGCCACTTGGCCCTGTACACAGCCACCAGGTGTCCCCACTCACCACAGCACTCTGCCCGCCACTGCCCACAGGGCAGATCCAGTCTGCACCAGCTGCCCTTTCTGGGTCTGACGGCGCCCTTCTCCCCTCCACCCTGTACTGTCCAATACCCCCTCATCTGGTGCCCCCCTTCCCCTCCTCCCCGCACCCCACTAAGGACCAGGAGACGGCCCCTCTCTTCCATTAAGCTTTATCCGAACTGCGCTTGAGTTTCTTTGTTTCAGAGTCTCAGACTCTGACAGGGTCTGGAAGGGGCTTGCCGGGTGCCAAGCCCAGCCCCACGGGGCACGGGAGGCCTCTCTCCTCAGTGGCCTTTCAGCCTCTGCTCACCCCCACCCCAAAGACTCCCCCACCCCCGCGTCACAGGCCTTGGAGTCAGACAGACCTGCGCTGAAGCCTCAGCGGAGAGCCGCTGGGCAGTCAGCAGCTCTCTGGGCCTCAGTTTATCCTTCTGAAAAATGGCAGCGTAATGACCCCCTGGTGGGGGTGTTATAAAAGGCATGTCTGTCAAAGTCTATAAACCGTGAGATAGGCTTAGTTCTATAACAACCAGTGTTCTAACTAGTTCTAAAAGGTAAAATACTTTATGTATGTGAGCTGTAGTTATCCATATATATATATAATTAGCTATAGTTATGTATAAAACCTGTTACAATTCTATAACTATATATAACTAGTTATAACCGGGGCCTGAGTTATTCTTCTGCACGGAACATCCTGGGCCACTGGCAGGCTACCCGCATTGTCGGTTTACCTGTAACGTGTGCCTTACCTCCCACCTTTGCCTCGGGAGCTTCGGCGTGTGTCTGTCCCTCTGTCAACACGACAGCCCTCCTGCAAGCTCCCGAGGCACACCCGGCTCCTCATGCCTTCGGCCCGCCCTGGTGGCCCTTGTGCCACACCTCCCTGTCCTCCCCTCCCTAGCCTGCAGCTAGCAAGCCTGCTTCTCTGTCTAGCCGCACAGCTTTGGGCCAGTGGCTTAGCTCTCTAGTCCTCGGCTATGAAAGGAGACTCCAGGAGTCAGGTCTCCTTACGGGGGACGGTTACCACGCCTCACCCCCCACCCCCTCCCCGCCCCGCAGCATAGCACTTGCCGTTGCTGGATGGGTGTCTTTCTGCCCACTAGCCAGGGAGCTCCGGGAGAGCAGGCCTGGCACAGTACCAGGCACAGAGTAGGGCCTCCTAGGTCTGTCATCATCGTCTTGAAGATGAGGGTTCTAATCTCAGCACTTCTGTCACTTGGGACACGCGATGGCACTTCTGGGGCACTGGAGCAAGTTCAGTCATTTCTAAGGCAGGATTCCCTGGGAGCCTGTAGCAGGACTAAATTCTCGGGTCCCCAAGACACTTAACTGTCACCTCTGACCTTACATCAGTCACTTCAAATCCTGCTCCAGGGCCTGAGGCCAATTTAATATTTTTGCTGAGCTGTGGAAAACCCAGAAGAATCCTTTGGCCTCTTATCCGCTGCCAGCCCCGAGCTCAGCACTTCTGGGTTTGGTCTGATTCAGCTCAGATGTCCTCTGAGTCTTGCTCACTCCCCCAAAGCAGTTTTTTTTGTTTTGTTTTGTTTTGTTTTTTTGCTTTGGAAGGTGGAAATGAGCTGTGGGCTGGACTCCGTGTTGCCCGACCCCCCTCGAGGCTGGCTGGGGGTCGGGGGCCGGCCCCTTTGGCCTCTACCTTTAGTCTCTGGGCCTTCGCGGTTTCTCTCTCAGCTCTCCACTTCTGGGAGACATGCCTCGGGGGTGTGACCCCTGAGGACACCACGCCCTCCCACCGTATGCACCAGGGTGTTTGCTCTCTGCCTCCACCCACCAGCCCCATCTGCCCATGTATGCTGGTGACAGCAGGGGCTTGGCCTGCCTGGGTCACTTCTACGCCATCAGTGCCAAGCATAGCGCCTGCCAGGTACTGGGGTTCGTTCCATATTTTATGAAGAAATGGACTGTTATCTGATTCTCTCCCAGACCCTTGTGTCCAGGCTGCTGCAGCCACCTTGCCTGGGGTGGGATTTGCTAGGTTCAGTGAGGATAGTTCTGGGGAGATTAGAGGTGGTTCTTGGAGCTGCTGGGGGTGTGTGTGTGTGTGTGTGTGTGTGTGTGTAACGGCATCCCCATGTATACCAAACACCAAGTGGACACGTCGCCTCCTTGTCACCCCGTCAGAGAAACATGTACCATCACACACATGTGCTCATACCAGCTCAGAGCTGGAAGAAGCCTTAAAAATTACTATTCCATGCACACTCAAGTATTTATGGGTTAAATGACACATATCTGGATTTGCTTTCAAATACTCCAGGAAAAAAAGCAGAGTGAGGAGAAACAAGATAAAACCAGGCAGGTGGTTTCATTCGCCACTCTCCACGTTTATATATGCTTGAAATTTTCCATAATCAAAAGTTTTTAGTCTTCTTCTGGTCAAGATGGCGGTGTAGGCAGACGTGGCTCACCTCGTAGCACAATCACATCAAAATTGCAACTAAAATATAGAAAAACCATCACTCAGAACTATCAGAAGTCAAGTTGAGTGGAAGTCTGACAACTACGGAATTAAAGAAACCACATCCATCCAGACTGGTAGGGGGGGCACAGGCATGGAATGAGCTGGTTCCACATCCACGTGTGGTGGATAAAAATTTGGGGTGGATATCTTGGGAGCGAGGAGTCCCAGCCCCATACTAGGCCCCCCAACCCAGGGTTCCAGGGCCAGGAAGATAAGTCCCCACAACTTCTGGCTGCAAAAACCAGCAGGGATTGAGTCGGTGGAAGAAACTTCTGGAGCCCCAAGCAGTTCCTCTTAAAGAATCCATACATAAAGTCACCTCCTCACACTCACTCCCTCTGAGCTCCAGCACCAGGGTAGGAGCTTGAAAGGCACCAGTGGGTATGCAGGGAGAGACTGAAGTGTCTGGCATCAAGGCAAGCAGAAGCCATCGCCCCTTTTCGAAACCTCTCCTTACAGAGCCAGCAAGCTGGTGGCATATCTGAGGCTCCATCAACTTCACTAACACTGCTTGACCTGCTTTAGAGATCCCCAGAGACTCCTCCCCACCCAACTTACAGGCCTACCTGTGCTGCTTTTCCATATGAATGGCTGGTCTTGGCTCATGCTTCATAACTTCCTAAATCCTATCAAACAAGCAACAGCTGGCCTCAGTGAGCCCCAGGCCTGACACTAGCAGCAGTCAGCCTAGATTCACAGCTTGGCTTTGCCCAGGAATCTCCAAGCCCAGTACAACTAGGAACCATCTCAGGTTGCATTATAGCTCAGGAAGAGTGGCCCAGACAAAACACAGGCGGGGGCTGACCTTGGCCTGCACCACCTGGGAAACCCCAGGGCAAGTGCACCCAGTGGACAGCTATAGACCACATCGGAGCACCACCACCCTGCCCCTGCACAGCTGATCCTCCACAGAGGGCAGAGTTTGGTGGTAAGTGGTCATAGCCAATCCTTGCAGCTGACTGGCCTGTGTAAATCCCTCCCATTGACCTGCCAACAGCGACCAAGGTTCAACTACAAGAGAAGGGTGTACTCAGCCCACATGAAGGGTGCACCTTGAGTACCCAGCTTGGGTGACAGGGGAGACTATGCCACTGGACCCTACAGGACACCTACTACACTAGGCCACACTACCAAGACACAGAGTCAAAGCAGCTCTATCTAACATGTAGAAACAAACGCGGGGGGCTGTCAAAATGAGGAGACAAAGAAACATGACCCAAATGAAAGAACAAAACAAAGCTCCAGAAAAAGAGCTAAATGAAATCGAGATAAGCAATCTATCGGATGCAGAGTTCAAAATACTGTTTATAAGGATGCTCAGGGAACTTAATGAGGACCTCAACAGCATAAAAAAATCCAGTCAGAAACAAAGGATACGTTATTTGAAATAAAAAAACAATTTATAAGGAAACAATAGGAGAGTGGATGAAGCCGGGAATCAAATCAATTATTTGGAACATAGGGAAGCAGAAAACAACCAATCAGAACAAGAAGAAAAAAGAATTTAAAAAAATGAGGATAGTATAAGCAGCCTCTGGGACAACTTAAAGAAGTCTAACATTTGCATCATAGGGGTGCGAGAAGGAGAGGAGAAAGAGCAAGAAATTGGAAGGCTATCTGAAAAAATAGTGAAAGAAAATTTCCCTAATTTGGTGAAGGAAATAGACATGCAAGTCCAGGAAGCACAGAGAGTCCCAAACAAGATGGATGCAAAGAGACCCACTCCAAGACCCATCGTAATTAAAAGGTCAAAGGTTAAAGATAAAGAGAGAATCTTGAAAGCAGCAAGAAAAAACAAATTAGTTACCTACAGGGGTGTTCTCATAAGACTGTCAGCTGATTTCTCAAAAGAAACTTTGCAGGTTAGAAGAGATTGGCAAGAAATATTCAAAGTCATGAAAAGCAGGGACCTACAGCCAAGATTGCTCTACCCAGCAAAGCCATCATTTAGAGCTGAAGGGCAGATAAAGAGCTTCCCGGACAAGAAAAAACGAAAGGAGTTCATCATCACCAAGTCATTACTATGTGAAATGTAATACAATTTATTTAAGAAAAAGATCAAAACTATGAACAATAAAGTAGCAATAAATATAAATCTATCGACAATTGAATCTGAAAAACAAACTAAGCCAACAAGAAGAACAGAGGCAGAATCACGGGTACAGAGAGGGTTTTGATGGTTACCAGATGGGAGGGGGGTGTGGGGGAATGGGTGAAGAGGTGAGGGGGTTAAGTTCAAATAGGTAGTTACAGAACAGCCATGGGGATGTAAGGTACAGTACAGGAAATGGAGTCGCCAAAGAACTTAATACGCATCGACCGACGGACATGAACTATATTGGGGGGACTGCCTGAGGGAGTGGGGGTGCTGGGTGGAGGGGGGCAGAGGGGGAAAACTCAGGACACCTGTAATAACATAATCAATAAAATATAATTTAAAAAAACAATGAAAAAACGTTTTTAATAACCCAATGAAGTGAAAAGAAGGACCACCTACTCCAAAGCCCTCACTTCAGAGCTGCCCAAAACCACTGCTCATTTCTGCAGCGACAGCCAGCCCTGCAACCCCTTACTGCTTATTCAGCGTTCCATCCGAGTGGGGCCCAGGCTGCCAACTGGGGCCTTGCTTCATTTATTTATTTAATCCTCACCTGCGAGCGTGTTTATTGATTTTCTACAGAGAGAGGAAAGGGTGGGGGCGAGAGAGAGAGAGAGAGAAACACCGATGTGAGAGAGAAACATTAGATCGGTTGGTTGCATTCCACATGCGCCCCAGCCAGGGATTGAACCCGTAACCTTTCTGGTGTATGGGACGACGTTCCAACCAACTGAGCCACCGGCCAGGGCTGGAGTCTTGCTTCTTGGGGGCAGGGCTGTGCCCTTTGCTATTCTATAGCCTCCTATAGAGTTTAAAATAGGGCCAGGCATCTTGGAAAGCGCCCGTAAACACCTGTTGGCGGGCACTGCCCGGACCTTGCCCCCGGACCTGGCATTTCGGCCCTTCTCCGCCCTCGCCCCACCCCAGTGCCTCTCTGGCTCTTGCCAAAGATGCTGCCCTGTTTCCTTCGTAATCAGAGCCTTTTTTCACCTGGCGGCGTGCTCGCTTTATCATCCATATTTAACTTAATTAGATCTGATCAGAGGCAGGCAGGTGTAGCACAGGGGTGGGGGTGCCCCAGGGCTGGCAGGGCCCGGTTCGCAGGCTCCCCGACACGTGTTACGCTGCAGGAGACTAAAGCTCAGAGAGGGTAAGTCACAATCCCCAAGTCGCACAAGCCACAGGCGGCAGAGCTGGAACTGGAGCCCAGCGGTCTGCCTCCAGAGCCTGTGCCCTTGACCACTACCGCTCGCAGTGAGGGAAGGACAGACAGAACAGGTAGACCAGGCTCTGAGAAGGTTCCAGAGTCTTCCTGGCCTCCTTGCACGGCACTTCCCCCTTGGCCCTCAAGGGCCGCGTGCATGGCTGATGGCGGTGGGCCGGCTGCAGGGTGGGCCACCACAGGAAGGACAGTGGGCTTCTCGGCTACAGAGCAGAACCCAGCAGCATGGGGAAAGGGTGGCTGGAAGTGACAGGTGTGGCTTATTCACGTCTTTCACTTCAGCAAAGGGCCCCTTTAAAAATGACTCAGTTGAATATTAATCTGATTTAAACATCAACCCCTATATGGAAAAAAAAGAGGTAGAAAATGTGCAAGAGCTGAACGCATGCATCTCAGCCTCCGTCCTCTGGAGAGGGGCCACATGGGGACGCTGTGGGGTGGAAATCTTCCAGAGCCTGCCACGCAGCCACGGTCACAACCTGGGCATGCACCCAGTGCCAGGCTGGGTGCCCTCATCCCTCCATCCCCTGGCTGGCTTGCCAGTACACCCTCTCTGTCTTCCAGCTGGTGGGGTCCCCACTGAGCCCCGTCACAGTCAGACCAACACGCACCCTGTGCTTGGTAATGAGACTCCTCCGTGGACGGTGTGAAAACTAATCTTAGAAACAGGGCGGAGCACAAAGGAAAGTCCTAGAGAGGCGCACACCCACCCCCTTGAAGGCGTGTGGCTCCGCAGAGACCTGGCGCTTTAAGGGGGAAGCAAACTGCTTGAGCGCAAGGTTCGGGTTGGGGGGCAGGGGCGTGGGGGGCTCGAGTCCACTTCTCACCTGGCTTGGAGGGAGAGCGGAGGGAACGCCCCACTCCTGGAGTCCAAAAGGCAGCAACTGGTTTGTGGGGGATAGGTATTATAGAATGTTTATATTTTTATAAATTCGGAAGTCTGGGACCACGGTGTCCCGGAGAGGCTGCTGGGTGACTGCTCGGTGGCAGGAAGTGGACAGGGAGGTCAGGAAGAGAGGAGAGAGGAATGACAGTTAGCCACGGGTCGGCCTTCCTCCTGGGTCCTCCCACCAAGCACCAATGTAACGTCCCCTCGGGGCGCCCTGCTCTGTGAAGCATGTCTGCCGCAGCCCGGTCCCAGCTCCAGGGGGCCACACCTGTCTCCCCAAGAACAGGGTCACTCAGGGGAGCACGTCTTTTTCAACAGCCCCCTCCCCGCTGGGAGAGCACCTGTTCGGCCTGGCCTGGAATCCCATCGAGGATTTTGCCTTGGACACAAAAGCTCTGCTCTGCGGTGCATCTGCTCACGGTGCTCACGGCCCAGGTCTCTCACGTTCCTCTGCACTTGGCACATGCCTGTCACGGCTGCTTTAAGTAGCTTCCCTGCTCCTCTCTGCCGTTGGCGAGCAAGGTATAGTGGGGAACCAGGGGCTGTACGCTCAGAATAGTCCTGATTCAACTCCTGGGTCCTCCACTTGGGCACCGCTGGACTTGCGCAATGTCTCTAACTCTCATTTTCTCATCTGTGAAATCTACTCATGTTGCCCAGTCATTGGAAGGAAACACGGGGCAGGGCACACCCTCTTCCAGTCATGGAAAGCTAAGCAATTTGAATGAAACCTTTCGTGGAGGACAAATACAAAGCTTGGAGGCACACAATCGACGTTTCCTTCAGATCATCGAAGGGGCGGTAAGGCATGAGGCTTCATTGGGCTGTAACCTGCAAGGACCTGAGAGCTCAGGGAGGAAAGTAGGCAACACTGCCTTTGCTTTTGAAAAACAAATTGGTCCGGAAGTAACAGTGACACAGGTGAGCTGTGGTTTTTGCAGCCCCTCCCACCCTGCCCCCTGCCTGAAGGTGGGAAGCCTGAATAAACATTCTCCACCTTTCTCCACCTCAGGACCCCGGAGGGCTTCACCTTCAGGGTAGAGATGAACGGGAGGCAGACCTTCCCTCTCACGGACAGGCAGCCTTGAATCCGGGTCAAGGAATTCAGATTAAGGTGGCCCCGGACGGGCAGCTCTCCCAGGTCTCTGGGGGAAGAGCACTCCCATCCGAAACCACGGGTTACTCCTTCCAGTAGTGTGCAAACACAGTGACCAGCACAGAGTCCAAGATAACCAGACACAGGGAAAGAAGACGCGATGAGGGATGACCTGAGTGGAAAATTGTACAACAGATGCCCAGAAACACGTGAAGTCTTGAAAGTGTCACCCACAGACAGCTATGTTTACGATTCAAAGGGCTAAAAGGCAATCTTCAAAATTTTGTCAGGGAATGAAAATTAAAAAGTGATCTAGCAATTTTGAAGACATCCAAACAGAAGTTCTAGAACTAAGGACACACAACCACCAAAACCAAGTACTTGGTGGATGGGTTTGGGTGCAGATTAAACACAGCCGTAGATTAAGTGCCTGCGCACTGCCACTGGCGGAGCTACCCAGAATGCAGCACACAGAAACAAATGGGAAATGCACCAGCTTTGCTCAGCGCCTGACATCCGGAAGTACAAACTCCATACGTATTAGTTTCGTTCCTTTCCCTCGTTGGGGTACTCAACGAGTATTTCTTCTTTCAGGGAACCTTTCCTGATTCATTTGGCCTGCCACCCATCACTCCATCCCTCTGAGTTTTCTCAGCGTCTTTGTCCTTGTTTATGCGTATTGACAGGAACTCCTTTATTTGTTGAGATCAACGAATGGAAGAACTAAAATCCCACCCCAAGTACGTCTGCCGGTCAAAAGTTTCCTTGCCCGCAAACGCCCTCCTCCTCTCTGCCATGCTGATGTATAAAGGCCAGGGTTCCTTACTGGAGATACTGCCCCAAGGAAAGGGAGCCGGTGAATTGCAGAACACGGTCCACTGCTTGACCCTGTTCCCCAGTCCATGCTGGGTCAAGGCTACTGCTGACCAAGAGCAGCTATAAACACTGCTGGATTCAGGGTCAACAGGGAAACTGCTCTCCGCTTCCCACATAGCCTCTGGTCTAAGCTCATTCTGGAAATTCTGATGAGCCACGTCAGTGAGAGGGTGTGGCTATAGGTGGCCATTAATGAGACAACAAAACCACCCGCCTCAAACAGGACACTGTCAACTCTGCGAGCAATCAGTCCTCTGTTCTGCAGCCCCCGCCGTTCAGGGACTTGGACGACCACGAGAGGGCGAGCACTGGAGCGAGAGGGACAGGGAGGCAGAACGACCCCGGACCCCAGCCCCACCCCCCAATCTGGGTCATCTTGGACCCCTGGCCCCGGGGACGCAACCAGACAGGACTGAGGCAGAACCAGGACGATAGCCTGCCTCCCCTTCCGAGGCCTGCAGCGTCGGCAGGGAGGTACGGTTTGGCTCTGGGAGTTTGGCTGCTGTGGAGTCTCAGGGCATTGGTGAGGAGCTGGGCGGGGCCTGGGGGTGGGTGCTGGGGGCCGGGGAGGCCCACGGTGCAGGCGACAGGGAGAAACCATCGTGTTTTGATTAGTAAGGGCCCCAGGGACTATAGAATCCAATGCCCTGGCCTCACCTGCTCCTTGTTTCAACGGCAGAAAATTATTTTTCTAGACTTAGAAAAAATCGTCGCACATCTCTTCCGTGTGTGCGCTCACGCACACGCACTGACCTACCCATCGGCTCGAGGGTCCTCCGAGAACAAGGGCCCATGTCTCCGTGAAAACACTACGGATTGGTGGCCTGGCTGAGTGCCAGGGACTCAACATGATCAAGCAGGGGCGCCACCCTGCTCTCGGGATGCTCCCGGGCTCCAGGGAGACGCAGGCATTCTCGATGGCGCCCACTGTTCCCAGCCTGCCACAGGGCCCTCTTCATCCGCTGATTGGTATCTGGTCCGGCCACAATGGATATGCGCAGCCCTGCCTGGGCTCCAAAGGCAGCTCCGGAAATTTCAAGCAAGAAGCCGCTTCCTGGTCCAGCCTCGCCCGGTGTGGACAGGATATTACTGAGATGGGGGCTGGATGAGCCGAGCGGTCTCTTGTCTGCCCGTTGTGCCCCTGATCAGGGAGCAGGGGACAGCCGAGCGGCCAGCATGGGAGAGGCTTCCCGAATCAACTTGTGGCTCCTTCTCGAATAGGCTGGGTGAGCCGTGTGTCTCTTGCTGCCCCTTTTAGCTTCTGTTTCCTTCCCCTGATCTGAGATTTGGTTGGGTGCCTGGACCCAGGGACCACGTAGTCTCTTCCAGATCTCGGTTCTATAGATGGGCCTTTAACTCGCTGGAGGACGGCAGGTCCCTCATGCCGGGACCGCGCACCTTGAGGGGAGCGGCTCCCGCGTGCGCTGACACTCTGTGGGGGGAGCGAGCACAGAGCGGGAGCGAGCACCGAGGAAAGAGCTCCATCCGCCCGCTTTGCCGCAAGGCTGCCCCCTGCAGTCTCGGCTGGGCACAGGCTGACGTGCCCTGAACTTCTCTCCACGCGTCCATCATGGCTGGAGGGATGGCAGGTGTCTGAGCACCGTCCCTTCTGTTCACAGTGACGATCTACAGCCAATTAGCTGAGCTGGGGAAGGTGGAGATGCCTGTCTCCAGCCCCGGCGCCAACAGCAAATCCAGTGTTTCTCACAGACATTTCTGTGAAGGGAAGGATGGCGTGACCTTCCAGGACCCGGGTGCTGGTTTGCGGCCGTCAGCCCAAGGCTTTCATAACAGAAAAGGCCAAGGAACATTCCACAGAGCAGCTTAAAATAAGAGTAAACCTTGGCCATCGCTTTTCCAGAGTGTGTCTGGGATTTTATGTGCAAGCGCCGGACTTTCCCTGGGGTCTCACAAATTGGGGTTTTTGTCGTGAAGGCTGTGGTAGCTGGAAAAGGGGGCCAGCTAATAACCAGGGGCTAAAATAATTGGTCTCCGCACGTACCCTGCCTCCAGCTCCCGCCTGTCGCTCCCTCTAGCCGCATGGGCCTCGGGAGGGCTGACTCACACAGCCGCCTGGGCTGCAACAGCCTCCCGACACCACAATGAATATTCAAGCTAAGCTGATTTTTTTCTGTATAAAACTGTTGAGTAAGGGGAGAGGGGAGTCTGGCCAGCGCGATCGTGGGGAGGTCCTGGTTCTATCACCACCTGCTGTGTGAATGTCAGCAAGTCCCCGTCCTCTCTGTGTTTTCCTGCCCTCATTTGCTCAGTAGGTTTAGTGACCCCTGAAGTACTTGTACTCCGGGAGAAAAGGTTCGAGCTTACGGAGCGGGGTGACAATGTCCCAGATCCAGTGGTTTATACACGTTGTTCCAGGATCAAATGCGATGAGAGAGGTCAGGGATTCTGACAAAACCATAAAGCACTGTACTAATATGGGAGCCGATCTATTTGTACTGCTTGCTGCCCAAGCCCAAGCAACCCTGACAGTGCCTGGCATATACCAGGTGCGCAAGAGGTACGCTGAATGAATGGGTGCTGGGTTACCTGCGAGGCGTCCAGCCTTGCCTTACCTGGTCCTGGGCCAGGTGGGGGTGGGGTGAAAGGCTGGGAGGCTGAGCTAATCCTTCGGTCCCTGGGTGAGGACCACCCTGACTCCCACGCCAAATGTCCTCCCAGGAGCATCCGCACAGGGGACCGACAGTCTGGGCCTCTACCTTCACCCGCGGCCCCCAGCAGTCGGCGTCGGCTGCAGAGGACTCAGGGGTGACGGTTTTTAGAAGTCGCTTGGCTCCATTAAGGTATGACTGGAGTTCTATTTTAAACCCCCTCCGGGGAGATGTTACGCACCAGGAATAGGTGCACGACACTGGCGTTTTCCTTTGAGAAATTTTTCTAGAGAATTTAGCCTCGGATGTCTCTTTTCCTCCCCCCGCCCGCCTCCTAACCTGCCTCTTGGGCTCGGAGCAGAGTGATTCCAAGGAACCCAGAGGGGTGAGACACAGCGCAGGGGTTCAGGACAGGCAGCGACAACCCCGGCTCTGTGACCCGCAGGGTCCTACAGGCCGGTCGCTCTGAGTTTCGGCGTCACGGGATCGGACCGTAGTAAGGGCCAGGCGGGGTGACGATCCTGTGGTGTGGGGCCCGGGAAATGCGCTGGGAGCAGCCACGGTGACGGCTGTCACCAACAGTGATAATACTTCGAGAAGAGGATGTTCCACGGCTAGGTGTGCTGAGCCAGTTTTCACACCCCGGGGCGGCTACTTGGGTGGTTTTGCCCCTAGGCCAAGTGGTCTCGCCGCCACACCCTGCACTGGTCATTCTGGGAAGTGCAGAAATGATGGTGGGGGCTGTGGGCGCCCACCATTGACCAGCATGGAGCCGTCGGAGGGCTTCCATGCACGGCGGCAGCGTTAAGGAGCAGCTGCAATGGGCCTTCTCTCCAAGGTGAGCGGGGGCAGGATCCCGGCACCAAGGAGGTGGTCGATGACAATAAGGGCAGCACACATTTATTGAGCGCTTACTGTATGCCAGGCACTGTGCTAGCACTTTCCTCACTTGGACCGTTTACATTTCAGTCCACGCAGGGCTTGGGGAGGTCGGTTCTTTCATCATCCCCATTTCACAGATGGTGCAACTCAGGCTCCTGTGTTTGATCACTTCCCCGAGGCCACCCGCTTTGCAAGCAGGAGATCCAGGCACAAACCCGGTCTGCTCCTCGCTGGTGTCTGAGCTGAAGTCCCAGCACACTGGTCGCTGGGCTAAGGATGGCGGGATCCCAGCCCGATCCCTGTCCCTGCTGCACACGTGCCTGCACTCCCGTCCCTTGTCCCTGGGTTCCTCTTGCTCAGCCCCTGCGGGCATCCAGAAAGGAGTTCTCCCAGCATCCTCTGCTCCTCACCTCCCCCCCGCCCCCTCCCAACACACACACAGGACAGGGTCTGCTACCTAGAACCAGGGAGACGAGAGCAGCGGCACAGGTTCCCAGGTGAAGGAGCAGGTAGGAATCCGTCCCCCCACCCCGACCCCCCATGTGGGTGAGGTAACCTCCTCCAGCTGGAGACCAGCAGCTGGGAGGTGGGGCGTGGGGAGCTCAGCTGCAAGCCCTTGGGTGCAGGAGGTGTGGGAAAGAGGTGACGCAGGGTGGCAGGGGGCCCCAGGTCACGCTCTGAACCCTAGCGAGGATCAGTAGCCAGAAACTGTGGTGCCGGCCCTATCAGACTACAGCCCTTCAAATTAATGCACAATCCAATTTCATTTCCCTTTAAGAAATTACGTATTTTTTAAAAATACATGAAGAGTTGGAAAGGAGCCATGGCAACGAGGAGCCTGCGCGGCGGAGCCGAGGCCAAGCCTCTTCTCCCTCCGCTGCGGCGTCTGGTTTTCCAGGTCAGGACCTCCCGACCTTCTTCCCACCAGCACATGTGTCAGTGGTACTATTTGTCCAGGACATGGGGCCAGCAGGGTGGCTTTCGGCAGCCAGGAGTGAGCGGCCCAAGGCTCTATTGTCCTAGGGGCGAGGGGCCCGGGACTTGCGCCCCTGGGCCAGGTGAGGAGGCTCTGCTCTGGGCGTCTCCCCCTGGGGTGCTGGCTCTCTGTCTGGCTCTAAGAGTTCTGGAGGGTTCAGCTGGTGCTACCTGGGACCTGCTGGGCGTCAGGCAGGCTTCACCACAAGAACCCTGTGGCAGCTGGGCTTCCTGTCCCACTGTAAAGATGAGGGAACTGAGGCTCTGAGGCACGTGTCGACCCACCTGCGCAAGGTAACAATAACGGTATTTGGTAAGTGCTTATTTTTGGTCAGGCGCTGTGCTGAGTGCTTTGTACGCTTCCTCTCCCTCTGATTAAAAAACTTCTTTTATCCTCACGCGAGGATGTTTGTTTTTCGTTGCTCCTCAAGAGAGAGAGGAAGGGAGAGAGGAGGGGAGAGAAAAACATCGATGTGAGAGAGAAGCACCGATTGGTTGCTCCCAGTACACGCCCGGACTGGGGATCGAACCCGAAACCTAGAGATATGTGCTCTGACCGGAAATCGAACCTGCGGCCTTGCGTTTACAGGATGACCCTCCAAGCAACTGACCTGCGAGGGACTCTCCCTGTTTCGAGGGGCCCTGTCCCGCCGATACGCTGCTGATCTGTCAGAGCTTTTACAGAATTCGCTTCACACACAAGTCACTCTCAAATGAAGAGGGCTTACACGTGCTGGGCCCTCGGGAGCCCACCGCCTGAGGCGGACAGTAGCCTGTGGACGGAATGGGCAGAGCTCACGCGTGCCGCGGGCCAGGAAATGCCCTGACAGGGGCCACAGGACGGCCTGGTGCCTAGCCCAGGAGGGTGCACACTGGTGGAGTCCAGCATCTAAGCTGATATCTACCGTGCACAGAGAGGGCCCCAATAGAGGTGGAAACAAACTGAAGTGCGGTGTGGGTGCAGCGATCCCCCCAGGTTCATTGCAAACACCTGGGAAAACCCTGTGGATTCTACACTGTGATAAAAGGGAATGACATTCATCGAACATCCATGACGACAAGATACGGCGTGTCTGGAGGACTCCATCTAGCGTGAGTTCTGCATGTGTGGGGGCCGAAGGAAGGATTAGCTGAGTGATGAGTAACTGAGGTCTCTCTGTCACCATCTTATGTTCTTATCGCTCAGATTAATCTGGTTCTAACAAATGCTGGAGTGGAGAACTTACTACTAGACAAACCCGTCGCTGGGATGAAGATCGTCTTCGGGGGCCTGGAGGTTACTGGTGGAGAATGGACATACACTAACTAACACACCATCCCCAGTTTCTTCAGGTGACCTGCTGCGGTAGGGGACACAGGCCTAGTGGCCAGGATGGTGACCGACTTTCCCCTCGCCCTGTCTCTGTCCTCTGCTGTCTGAGCCATGTGCTGCTTCATCTTCTCCGCCTGCGGCCCCAGGATGTGTCTGTGTAGCCGTCGTGGGAAGGCCCAGTGCCCTAATATTTCTATCAAATAGAGAAATATCTGGCTATATTTGTACCCTGACCCATGCGGTGCCTTTATTCCAAAGAACACAAAGCGGTGGGAGGACTTTGGACCCGTTTGGCTTCCTCCTGGCTCCGAGAGGAACAGCCAACTCTCTCTCTTTGGCAGAAGGGACAGCTAAGGCCCGGGGGTGTGTCTGAACCCTCAGGGCCTGGGTGGCAGCACCTGGACTAGAATCTAAGGGGGTGGCGCGTCCAGACTGCACTCGGGGAAACAGGCCTGCCCTCTGGGTGGCATCTCCAGCTGCCTGGGGGCCAAGTTGACTCCTGGGCAGATCCTTCAGCTCTTGGTGAATTTCATTCCTCAAGGAGTGCAGCAGTGTCCCCTCCCCTCCATTCTCCCTACTGTCCCTGCCTCTCCTTTTGGATCAGCCATTGCCCTGGATCCAAACTGGAACCAATAGTTCCAGTTCAGAAGCACCACTGCCCAGAGAGAGGAGGACAGAAGGTGGAAGGAATTTCTGGGCTCTCCTCCTGCCTGATCTCACACGGGAGAAGCTTTCTCCCCGGGATGCTGCCAGCCCCCATGTCTACCGCCAGCAGCCTCTCCCGGGACCCTGGGGAGGAAGGGAGGGAGGGCGAGGGCGGCAGGGGTTACCGTGGGAACGTCAGCTCATCCCACCGAGCGCTTGGACTGATCCCGTTCATGAGTGATCCCGTAATCGTCACAGCAGCGTGTGCATGAGGTGTTACCAACACTCCCATTCGACTGATGAGAAAACTGAGGTGCAGATTGTCTTAACCACTTGCACAGAGCTCCGAAGGCCGGGGCAGGGCGCGAGTGAGGCTGCAGGGCTCCGGAGCCTGCGGCCACTGACGCCTCGGGTGGGCGGGGCAGGTTGCAAGTCCCAGCGGTCCCGCCTCTCCGTGGGGACGTGGGCAGCAGCTTCCCACAGGCCGTCCTGCTGGCGACAGGTCTCTCCCTCTCTCTCAGGTACATGTGTCTTACTCATGGAAGAAACTGGATGCGTCAGGTTGCGGGGTCACCCTGACCCTCAAGCCCCCCCGCCCCCATTCTCCCAGAGGAGGCCACCTGCACTCAGAACGCTTCATTCCTTCATTCCACAAACGCTTACCAGGCTGAGGGGAGGCTAGGGAGGGACAACCTGACGTCTTCCCAGGGTGGGATGACCCCCTCTGCTTTTGTCCTACTGATTTATCAACTGTGCCATTGCTGGGCTTTCTCGTACCTATCGAGACTGGGCTAAGGCCCCAGGGGGACAGGTGTGAGTGAGGGGGCTGCAATGCTCTCCAAACTTCCTGAGTGCAGGCGAGACCGTGTATGGTCCCCCTAAGTTCGCCTTCTCATTCTAAGCCCTGGGCTGGCTCTTCCAGGGAGTGTCCTCGCTGTCTCCTTGGGGTCAGCAGGTCAGGTCTGGGCCTGGCTGGCTCTCTGCAGAGCCGTCCCAGGCTCACGCGGACAAGTGTGCCAGCCTCGGGCTCCGCGACAGGCCCCTGCGACACAAGGCCCGGAGGAGGCCCAGCCCCACACCACACGACTTGCAAAGAAGACCCCCTTATTTTTTCTCTCATCTTTGAGAGACACAACTCAAGACAAGAAGCAGCCTGAACCCAGAAAGGCCTTCGCTTTTGCAGGGGGACTGACACATCCCCAGTGTGGCCACACACGTGCACACAGCCTCTCACTTGCGCACGCTCACAGGCCCCTCTCTGCCTGTGCTCACTTAGCTTCTGTCTAGACGGTAGCAGTGCACAGGTCTCCCCGCCTCTGAGGACCAGCCTAGCTGGCGTTCAGATTAGAGATATGGAACAAGAAAAAAAAATAACCCCAAGCCCTCTGGGGCGGGGGTGGGGGGGAGCTCATTAATGTCTCTGTTCCCCTCCTCATTAAGCAAGAGCTCAGTTATAAATATTCATAGAATTCTAAAGTAAGAGTGAGGTGAAAGTTAAGTTAATGCGCAACAATTAAGACCATGCTCACAGCTTCTGAGCACCCTGCCCGGGCTCTCGTCTCCCCAGAGCAGAGATGTGGGGTGCTCCCGGTCCCCCAGAGGGCAGAGAGGGGAGCAGGTGTTGGGACAAAGCTTTCAGGAGAAGACGGACCCAGAAACCACCTCGTGCAAGCAGCTTACAGGCCTGCTGGTGTCTTAGGCTGAGAAGTACGAGGTAGGGGAGGGTCTTGAAGACCTGCCAGCGCCCATCGCTGGACGCGCCATCTTTTTTCTCTTTGACGTCGGCTCTACTGAGGTGTGATCGGCCAAGCCTAGAACACTTAAAGCGTACATCGTGGTGCTGTGATGTATGTACTCGCGGTGAAAGGACTGCCCGCATCTGGTTAATTAACACATCCATCGGATGACATGTTTATCTTTCCTCTCTTTTTGGTGAGGATACTTAAGTTCTATTCTCTTAGCCAATTCCCGTTATACAGCACAGCGCGACCAACCACGGTCGCCGTGCTTTACGTTAGATCCTCGGACTTTATTCGCCTTGTAGCTGGAGGTTTGTGCTCTTTTGCCGATTCCTCCTTATTCCACCCCCTGCCCCAGCACCTGGCGATCACTTTTCTAGTCTGTTTCTATGACTTCGACATTTAAAAGAATTTTATGCCCCACATATAAGCGATACAAGGCCCCTTTCGCACGGCCGCCTGTGTCACAATGAAGTAACTACAACCAGAGGGGGTACATGCTTGGCCAAGGTGGCAGTGCCAAGCCGCGAGTCCCGGGGTACTTCCTACCACCCGCCGCCAGCCTTTCGCCAGGACAGGACCGCGCCCACCTTCCCGGGGTCTCCTCCGGGGTCTGGCCCTGCTCCCTCCTTGCTCCTGGGCCTTTTGATCCAATGCACTGAGCCAGATTAATTTTCTTAAATGCAGTTTAATTGCATCACTCCTTGTAGAAAACATTCATTGGCTCCCCATTGACTATGAATTAAGTGCAAACGCCTCATGTTCTGTGGTCCAAATGCTCCTTTACAAACTTAATCACCATGACTCTTTATTCATTTCCCAGCGCTCCAGCCAAGTGGAACTCGGAGCTCCTCTCCAGACAAGCTCCGTCCTCTCCTGCCTCCCAGGTGGCTCCCCCTTCCCGGAATCCTGTCCCCTGCACAGCCGTCTACCTGTCAAAGCCCTATCCTTTCCCACGCCTGTTTCAAATGTCATCCCTTCCTTTAAAGGGATCCTGTTTCCCATAAGCTGATGTAATTTCCCTCCAGGGTATTTTGCCTGAACCTCTCCTATGCTACTCTGCTAGAACCTAGGCTATTATTATTATTATTATCCGAACGGCATACCTATTATTATTATATAGTATAATACTTAACGCCGTTACTATTAGCTAGGCTGTGCGGATCAGTAGCACACATCTGTGCAGTTCAGCTAATAATAATAATGAGAAGGAAATCGCTGGCAGTTAGACAGACACAAGCAGAGAAGGAATGAAAAGTGAGGTACAGCGTCACCAGGGCAGAAAGCTCTGGGGACCTAGCACAGGGCAAAACTGGGAAGACAAGTGTTGCAGGGTGGGGCCTCGCGCCCTGGGTGACCTTTCCTCCCCTAGCATATCAGGGGTCATGCGGTTTAGACCCTCCCCTGACCTTTCTTCCCCAGCTGTCACTTGGTAGAACCCCTTAGGAGAGGAACAAAGAGGCTGGAGAAATCCTCATAGGACTCCCATGTAAGCCCTTGCGAGCCCACTCCCTTAGGCATGAAGCCCTCAAGACAATGAGTCTCCGGCCTACATCAGATAATTTTAGGAACAAAGCCCCTGGACTGTTGACCACAGAGACAGTGTTTTGGTCAAAGTAGAGATAACATCTAGACTCAGGTCCAGGCGCCCCGAAAGCAGCAAAAGTAGACCAGAATCGAAGCCACGGCTGGTGTCAGGACCAGATGCAATGACTAATGACCCCCTGCCCTGGTGCCGACCAATCAGTAGAGACCACGACCCTGAAAGGACACACCTGGAAAGCTGATGAATACTCTATAGAGATCCTCCCCTGGAACCTCCCCACAAATCCCCACCTTTGGAAAACAGATAAAACCCCTCAAGTCGAAGGACCCCGTTCTCCGTCTCTCTCATGCCCATGCCTTTGCTTCCTCCTTTCTTCCCTGAAGACGCACACGTTGCTTTCACTCTCCCCATTTCCAAGGGCCCTTCTCTGTCTCTCTGACTTGTTTTACTGAGTCCGCGAAGTCCAGCTGGCTCACTTCTCCTACCTCCGTGACTTTCTAAATAAACTTCCTCTTGTAATTAGAGTTCCTGGCTCTGAATTCTTTCTCAGCTGAACTCAAGGACTGAAGTTTTAACTTTACTGGTTACGTCTGGTGCAGTGCGCCATTAACAAGAGTAATAGTCGTAACAATGTCAGTTGCTACCTGCTGAGCGCCTACTACGTGCCAGCTGCCTTGCATACACTATACTCCGCAAAGCAGAGTCTGCTATCCCTGTCACAGATGACCGCACTGCCGCCCGCAAGAGGAGACAGGCCGCCTCTAACTGGCCCTAAAGATTTTGCTTTTTTCTCCTTTGCTGCCTTGTCGCATGATGACCTTTGGAAGCTCCCTAAGTTGAACTGAATCCCCCCAAATATATGCAGGAGTCCTGACCCCCAGAACCTGTAAATGTGACCTTGTTTGGAAGAGTCTCGGTAGATGTGATCAGGTTGAGATGGGGACAGACATTATGGCGGTCTGCCGTGAGAAGAGGGAAGTGTGGGCACAGACACCTGGAGGGAAAGTGGCCAGGGGAGGACGGAGGTGGAGGGGGGAGCGGCACGCCTGCGAGTCAAAGACAGCCGGCCGGCCTCAGAAACCAGGGGAGTGGCAGGGGACGCTTTCTCTCCCAGAGCCTTGGGAAAGGGGCCTGTCCTGCTTGATTTCTGACTTCCAGCCCCCAGGACTGTGTGAGAATAAGTTCCCATTGTCCTAAGCCGCCCAGCGGGTGGCCCCAGGAAACGCCCCCCTTCTCATTGTCCCCCTCAAACTGGCACTGCCTTCATGGGGCAGGTGCCCGACAGCACCTATTGAGTGAAATGGAGATTTCCCCTCTTCCCCTGCAGGGGTCTCCCGTTTAGCGTCTTACAGATGGGTGTTAGACACCCAGAGAGGTCAGTCACCTTACAGCTGGCTGGCAGTGGAGTTGGCGCTGGCACAGGAGTCCCGGGTCTGGGCAGCTTGGCAACGTGGCACCTGGTGGGACCTGTCTCCACGTGCGAGTCACGCCCAGCCCAGGGCCATGGAAGTGCATGCAGGTATTTTGTGCTCTCAGTTGCAAACTATTTAACATGTCCTGGGTCCGCAGCGGTGCTGGAGGGAGGACTTGGGAATGTCTGGTATCCTGCATTGGGAAGGACGGCGCTGAATGGCCCTCGAAGATCCTGAGGGGTGTCCCAGGGGTGACCAGGCAGGGTGGGAGTGGGGTGTTGAGATGTGTTCCACGATTTGTGAGGTCCTTGGAGGAATCCCTGATCCTAAGCAGGCTGGGGTATGTGCGCCATCCCCCAGGTAGGTCTTCCTTATAAATATCTCAACTCCTTTCACTGGTTTCTCACATGTGACAATGGCCAAAGCCCCTGCTGTCCTCCACGGAAGCCACTCTGGTCTCCACACAATACAGTATGACGCATCCCAGCACAGTCCCGCAGACCAGCCTGCCGGTCCTACGGCACCTGGGGACTGAGCTCATTTAAAGACTGAACTGCTCCCTCTCTTTGCTCCTATTTTGAGCTCTGGTTCTCTTTTTAATGGCGCTGGGTTTACGCTTTCCAACCCGAAGAACGTTTTCCTTGATGGGAAAAGCAAAAGAAAAATGGGAGCGGAAAAACGCGACCCCTGGTGGGTGCGTTCTGTCCTGCCAAGCACTTTGTGACCGCTGGCACCTTCGGTCCTCTCTGCCACCCTGAGTGCTAAGTAGGGCAGTGTCCTTTGCCGCCCGCCGAGGTTCCGTGACTTGCACAAGGTCCCTCAGCTAGTTAGCAGCCCGGGCAAGACCTGAGGTACGAGCCCTGGGCTGGGGACTCTGCAGGGAAATTCTGACTGCACAAGCACAAATAACCCCAATCAAGGAGGCAGCTAAAGATGCTAACGTAGCCTCACTGGGGACTCGCTGACAAGCTCACATTTGAAAACAAAACCAGGAACAAAAGACAACGCTGCTTTAGTTGTGAATAGACGAAACTTGGCACGGGGACCGGTACGGCCCCTCGAGGAGCATGTGGAAGACGCTGGTTTTTTAGAAAAAGTGCCGAGGCAAACAAACGTTTCTACTTGTGCCGATAGCCTGACCCCATGCCCTCCCCATCTCAAAAAAAAAAAAAAAAGAAAAAAAAAGAAAAAAAGCAAGCCCAAGCAAACAAGAAATTACAATTGTGTCAAAGGACAAGGCAGGAATAAGTCTAGGCCAAAACAGCTGTCTACTTGTTTGAATTTCATTTTGATTATGAATAAGAGTGAAGAGTTTCCATCTTTTGAAAAGTTGGCTTTGTTTCTTCTTTAGTGAGTTGCTTACCACACCCTTGGCTCGCTTTCCCATTGTGCCCTAGGGGGTTTAGTATTGATTTGCGTGAGCTCTTTATATGTTAAAGATATGAACCATTTATCCAGTATTTGCTGAAAGTATATTTTTGCCAGCTGGACTTTAAAAATCTAGGTTCATTAGTAATTTCCCATGTAGCCACGTTGGGTTTTTTAGCTGTCCTGTTTTCTTCTTTGTTGGGATTCTATGTGATTTTTATCATTATAATTTCATTTTTAGAGTCTCTTATTTGTGGTGAGCTATGTATTCTTCTGGAGTTGGCAGTCATGGGACCATAATAATTTCATTTCTAACTTTAAAGTCTAAGATACACGTCTGCTGTCGTCTGCCTGTTCTTCCACGTACACAGCGTCCCCATTCCATGGGGACACAGAGGCATCCAGGCCCCAGCCCTCAGGTGTGCTTCAGGTTCTGTACTCTCTCTATTATTATTATTATTTTTAATCCTCACCCGAGGATATGTTTATTGATTCTACAGAGAAAGGAAGGGAGGGGAGGGGGATGGATAGAGCAAGTGAGAGAGAGAGAGAGAGAGAGAGAGAAAGACATTGATCGGTTGCTTCCCATACATGCTTCAACTAGACATCAAACCCACAACCTAGGCATGTGCCCTGACTGGGAATCGAACCTGCAACCTTTGGTGCATGGGGCAATGCTCCAACCAACCGAGCACCTGGCCAGGGCTACTCTATTGTTAATGCTTATTTGAGTCGAACCACCTTCACAGGTGGCTTATTAAGTTAATGAATTCATAGGTTCTGAAACAGTTGGAGGCTGAAGATTCATTCAGTGTTTTCTCAGGACGGTGGCCCCTCAGCAAAATCCCTCCTCCTAGGAGACAAGGACTTCCCCCAACAGTAACAGTAACAGCTAATGCTGAATGATCACTTAAAAATAGGCCCCATCATTGCTCTAAGTGCTTCACCCAAATTACCCGGTTTAATCGCCAATGACCCTAGGAGGCTGGCACCATTCTTCCCAGTGTTCCGATAGGAAACAAAGGCACAGAGTGGTTAAGTAATTTGCCCAGGTGTGTAGCTGAGCTGGGAGACATGCTGGGCTGTGAAGGGAACAGATGTGCACGTGGATGACACAGGGACTCCTGGGGTGAGTGACAACTGAGGCAGGACAGGAGAGTGGGTGCCAGGAAGACAGGGAAGACAGAGGGTGTTGGCGCAGTGCTGGGGAGACCCAGTGAGCACATCCTGGGACCCCGCTTGGCTCCCTGACCCCCAGGGGTTCATACTGCAGGCGTCCATCTTGCACAGTAATCGGGGTTTGCCTGGGGACCCCAGGACACCGAGCAGACAGGATTTCCATCCCTGCCTCCATTGCAAGCTCAGTACCAGGGCTCATAAGCCCAGTGAGGGCAGGGCGCAGATAATCACAGTGGCAACGTGAACCGGCAGTGAGCGCTTAGCCCCTGTAACGCCCTGGGCTGGCGGCCCTACAGGCAGAACATTCCAACGAGACTGGTACTATTATTATACTCATGGTATAGATGAGGAAACTGAGGCTCAGAGAGGTCACACAACTCTGTCGGAGCCCGCGTGACTCCAAAATCTACATATTGTCTCCACTTCCCTCTGCAGCCCCCGTCCTTCAGCATTGGTAAACCTAGCTTTTCTCCCCCTCCTGCCCTGGGACACCCCGATGCTCAGTCAGGGCTGAGCAGAGGAAGAGAAATGGGGCTCCAAGGGGCCCAGAGGCGGTGGGGGGGGGGCTTGCCATTATTTCTCTAGAGCCCTGAGATAAAGAATAAATAAGAAAAAAGATTTGCCATTTCCAGGCCGTTCTGTTATTTCTTCTTCCCACTAATGGGAATTGGTACCTGCTAAGGGTTCCAGGAAGGGGGGCACCTGCTTTCAGCTCAGGGGCACCTGGCAGCAGCTTCTGGGGGGGGGCCATGAGGGTGCGGAGCAGCGCCCACGGAGCCCCCATGGATCAGGCTCCAGTCTGGTCTCTGGGCTCAGGGCTGTGCCTGGCACTGGCCGCAAGACCTGACAAAGGATTTTTCCTTCTCTCCCAGAGCTTGGCATTCACGTAATTTCCTGTGGCTTTGTGAACAAAGATGGGACCTAGCCTCTACTGCTGTCTACCCATCGCTGTCTGTTAATAATTGTCTTGCTTTACAGGTTTCTGTCTTGGCTTTGAGCTTGTTACCGCTCCCGTTTGAATAGACAGAGAGTGTGTTTATGCAGTTCAGCTCCATCTCCCCTATGTCCCAGAGAGAACCCTGTCCTGGCCGGGCCAGCTCCCTCACTGTCTCCCCAGCAACAAAGGCCACCTGGGGGCCTCAGGGGCTGTCAGCGGCTGCCTCGACAAGCCCTCCAGTTGGAAGGCTCTGAGGTCTTCATTTTCCATCGCTCAAGGGGGTTTGGTAAATGCCAGTTCCCAGGCGCATCCCGAGGGGACCCATCTTCCCCATCACCTCGGTGGGCTCTGGGCCCCGTCACGCGCCTCGGCCTGGCACGCTGGGTGCGGAGACAGCCTGCCCACAAATCCGCTCAGCTTTCTGTCCCTGGCCTGGATACTCGGCTTTGCTCACACCACGCCCCTTGGCCACACCAGCCACTGCTGGGGTCGTTCTCTGAACAAATGAGGCACCTGCCGTGACTCTGAGCTTTGTGACGCTTACGGGCCTCTGCAGCCTTGCTCATGCCCCAGGCAGAGCCACCTTGGTCTGGGGGCTGGGTCCCTACCGGTAGAGCCACTTCCCTACCCTGGTGCTTGGCTTCCTCCCTTCCCCGTTAGGTCGAGACCTCGGCATTCATTCAGAAAGCGCCCCAGAAACCGGGGCTTCAAAGGCAATTCAACCCAGTGCCTGTTGTCACGTGGCTCCCACCTTAGGCAGGAGAAAGCCCTGCGGGCACGTTGTTGTCGAGTTCCAGGCGTTACGGGTGCCAGAACAGAGTCATGGTGGCTGGTGCGATAGATGTATTATTTTAAAATGAATTAATACATACAGATTTTTAAGTACTTAAAAAATTCCACAGTTTTCATTCCCAATGCCATATACATATTCCACATAAAGAAAAGCTCTTTGGGGGTCTTCGATAATTTTTCTGCGACCAGAAAGATTGAGTCCTGCTCTGTTCAACTAGAAGATGTGGGAAAACAGCGTTTTTAAAAAAAATATATCAAAATAAGCATGATTTGCATGAATTTTAGAATTAAATTAGACTTCAGAGAAAGTGCGGTGGATGGGTTCGGGCAGCACCCTGCTGACCTCAAAGGTTTGCAACACTCACTGTTCTTTAACGTTGGCCCCGTTATTCTCCCTTTCACCCTCAAAGAGAGAGGAAAGCGATGGAGATGAGTTTCTCCTCCCTGCAGGCTCAAATCTCCTGTCCCGAGGGCCTGGACACTGCTCCCGGCCTCTGTCTGCCCCGACTTCCTCATTTTTGCACGTCCTGTACTTTGCCTGCCCATGAATTCTATTTTTTTTTTTCTTCAAGGTACAACTCAGATCTCACTGCTTTAGGAAGCCACTGACCGCTCTAGTCCCAATGTCTCAAACGTGGGGCCGCGATCCATGCTGGGCTGGCCCTGTGAGAATCTCCTGGGGGGCAATGAAACGTACATGCCTCTGAGCCTAGCTCCCCCTCCAGGACCCTGACTTGCAGGCTTCAAGTACATATCTATTTGTCTGTCTGTCTATCTATCTATCCATCTCACTCCTGCAGCCAGAAGTGAGAACTGCTGAGTGTGGATGTGGCACTAGCTCAAAGTTTTTCCTTCAGCGAGGCTGTCATCTCCTTCCTTTATATCCCCAGGACAAGGAGCTGTGCACGGGGCTCAAGGTGCCGTCACGGAATCCACCCCACGGGGACTGGCCACACACCGAGTACTCCTCTCCCCTTGGCTCCTGTCCTGATACCCACACTGCGGGCACCCCCTCACTCAGAAAGTGTCGGGCGACCGAAGGCACAGACCCGGAGAGCCCCACCTTCACTCACACTGGTCTGTACCTCCAGCTCATGGTCAGGGGGCTAATGACATGGCCTCTTTCCCAGGCACGTGTCTGTGCAAAGCCCCTAATGAGGCAGAGCCCACGGCTTCGAACTCCGGGACTGGCCCGCGGTGCCGAGCGACGTGGGTCAGGTCGGGTGGTTCATTTTTCCTTTTTCTTCTGGAGACTTTCTAAGTTCCAGAAACCCTTCCAAAAAGAGGGTTTTGTCAATCAAAGTAATCTTTAATAAACACGAACACAGTTCTCCAGTGATCTCTTCCAGAATTTTATATTTCTGCATCCTCTGAACCCCTTTTCTTTTTCCTGAAAATATCTCTGACCTCACCCCCTTTTCTTAAAGGGTAGGGCAGCCAGAATTACTTCTAAGACCGGGGAAAAAGTGAAAGGTGACCGGCGGCAGGGAGGGGGCGGGTCTCGGGTCCTGCATTTTACTTAGACCCACAATTGCTCCATCTAAATACTTGGAGCTTCGATTCACAGAGAATGTCCCCCTCTGCCCCCCAGAATGCAGTGGCAGAGGACAAATGTGGAGATAACGAGGCTGAGGGGACACATAGTTCTAACGGGGTAAATACATCTTTGGTAAATCTTCCCACCAAGATGTGTTTATAACAGAAACAGCCACTCTGTCCCCCGTGGTTGCTGTGACAGCCGCTGGCCTTTTGTATGTCTATGGAGCCACCTCTCCCCCCTCCTCCAGCTCGCAGGCACGCAGGCATCATTTGCCATCGGGCGGTGATCAAAGTTTCAGGGGTAGGTGGGAGGCGAGAGGGGAGGAAGTCAGGAAAGCGGCAGGACCACACACTGGCAGCGATGCCAAACTGGCCTCGGTCCCTGGTTCCTGGTGACACAGTCACTCGTTTTTATGGAGACTGGGAAGAAATGGAGGTTTTGCTTTTTGCCAGTTTTGACACCTCTCTGCGTTGCACATTAACAGGCTCGCTGCTTGACACCGCGTCGGATCCATCCACTGCTCCGTGGAGGTTTCAAGCAAACTTGCTAGAGATACCGGAGCCCAATTACAGCGGCCAGTTCACACTTGGATCTTGACAGAAGCTGGAAACCTTTTAGACTCTGGCATGATTAGAGCGGGTCTTTTGCTTGCTTGCAAGCAGCCTGGAACCCTTGTACTTGTTTTGTCGGCATCCGATGTATCTTTAATGAGTGGCCTTTCCCACTGTGGCCCCGAGGGGCAGTCAAAGGCTCCGTGACAAGGAGCCTGAGGCCCAGAAAGGGGAGGTGACTTGCCTGAAAATATACTTCAAGCCTGTAGCAAGTTCTCCGCTCCTTAGGAATCACGCTCCAAAGAAGAAATTCAGACAGGTCAAGGCAACGGCAGCCAGCCAACCGGCCAGCATTTGTTGGATGAAGAAACTAACAAATTAAGGGGAGTGCTGTCCAACTGTTGGTGGAGCTGGTTTCTGGCACAATCCCTCTGCCTTCTGCCGCTCACACAGGAAGGCCCGGGAGTCAGAAACAAAGTCCCTTCAACATCACTTTGGGTATCAGTTCCTTAATCGGGGGCGGGGCATCGCTCCAAATACACAGCTGATAAACCGTGTGAAGGCAGGTGTTCAGGGAAGAGGGTGGAGGGCAGTGGTGGCCGAAAACCTTTAAAAAGAACAGACTAATCTGACTAAAGAAGCTGAGAAAGAAAAAAAAAGATGGAGAAAATCCAACAAGAAGCTGCCCCCTGAAATCAGGGTTGATTGCAGGGCGGAGTTGTCCGGGGGTGGGCCGAAGGGGAGCACGCGAGCTGGGAGCAGGTGGGAGGCGGTCACCCTCAGGTCTGAATGCATCCCTGGCAAGGGGAGGAGTGGGGCTCTGAGTCATCGGACGTGGCCGCCTGGGTGGGCTTACTTCTTATCTACCGTGCCATCTCCCATGGGACCAGCTCAAGGACGTGACCCATAGAGGGCGTTAGGCATCTTCATTCAGCTCTCTCCCTGTTCCTGGGACCACATTTCAAAGTTGGAAAAGTGGACCCGTTCTGGGGAATGAAAGCAGGCACGCGTGCCCAGTGGAATTTGGAGAGAGCTTTCTTGTGCGGGGCAGGCGATCTTTAAACAGCCCAACAGAAGCCAGGTCCGGCCCTGGGGCGCGGTCTCAGCTTCGCTGCCCCTTCTGTTCGAAGGAGCTTGAACGACAAAACTTCAGAGCTTAAACTCAGGACTCAAGACTTGCTAAGCTGCAGGGCTTCCTCCCAGTGCTAGTGCACATCTCGGCTCTCCTGGCTAAGCTCCGGCCCGCGGCTTCTGCTCTCCCCACTTCCTGAGAGCACGCGAACCCGTGGCCTGCGGCTTGGAAAGGAACACAGAGACCTCATCCAATCTTTCACCCCGAGTGGGACCCCTCAGCAGCGCCCTTGACAGAAGGCTGCCCAGTCTTCGAGCACTCGCCATAACGAAGAGCTAACGGCTTTTCCACGCAATCGGACTGGCTGTGAGAGAGTCTTCCTCGGGATCAAGCCGTGCCTGCTGCCCGCTAACTGGTGAGCCTGGGCCCGAACTCTGCCTTCTGAGGCTACACGGAGGAAGCTCATTGCATCTTTTACGGCACAGCTCTGCAGGCATTTGAAGACGGCCGACAGGCCCCTCGGAGTCTTCCTTCCATGTTCCCGGGGGGATATGGTCCAGCCCCCCACCAGCCAGGTTGCTCAACTGTAGACATGCTTCAGCCTGTCGATATCTTTCTCAAAGGGTGGGGCCCTGCTCTTAGGACAGATAAGCCGACACATCTGCTCCCAGTGGCTTCAAACCAACCTGGAGAGACAGGCAGCGACCTGAGTCCCAGGGGCCTGGGGGGCGCTCAGTCCTCCTCAGAGTTAAGCTGAGGACCATTTCTTGGAGAAACTCTAGGCCGATCACCCTCCAAAACAAGCTGTGGAGACAGAGGCGGCGCCGGCGGAGACCTGGAGGGGATCAGCCAAACCTGACAAGGGTTTCGCTCCTGACCTTCGGGCACCTGCGTCTTAAGCAGCGGGTGCTGCCGGGAGCTCTGCTCCTTGGTAGAGGTTGTGTGTGTGTGATCCCGTTTAACTGTTGCTGACTTTATCAAAAAATATTCAGAAAACCACGGTTGGTGTCATTTGATGTAAAACCGGATCCATCTGTCACTGTCTATTGTATCTCCAGGCTCTGCAAAATTTTTTGAATACATCGCTGTTGTTCTTCTCCAAAGGCACGTGGTGACATCTTTGGAAATCTCTGGTGTAAGGAGACACCGGCACAACACATGGCTTCATGCCCCGAATGATGTCGAACTTCACATGGGTGGATGGTTTTGGTCGTCTCAGGCACACAGCAAGTCAGTGTGAACCCCGAGGGACCAAGTCACTCACGCTCCCTCTGCTGTGTCCCTGTCACCGTGCTGCCTCTGGGACTGGCACTGTCAGCTTGGCCCAGGTTTCTTTCTAAACCACAGTTGCCACTGGGTGGTTTTGCAATGACTTCCCATCTCCCTCACCGATCCATCCCCCTCTTCCCGGGAACTTGATTCCCTCTGGCCTCCGGTTTTACCCAGAACCTCGGTTGTTCAGAGCTCCATAAAAAGTGGTTTAAGGCGTCTGGGATGGATCACTGTCCTCGGTCTGCTCTCCCCGAGCAGTGGGCTCCGCGTGCCGCTCCCCAGGCTGCGTCCCCGGGCCTTCTAGTTTGCCTCCCGTGACAGTGGGCCTTTCCCCACAGGTTGCCTGGAGCCTCCAAAGGGAGCAACAAAGGCGTTTCGCTGACAGGCCCTAGGATTGGGGTGCTCAGATCACCACCGTGTCTCCAAGGCTGCTGGAGGAGCCGATTATAGGAACAGCCACCACTGACCAAAGCACTTACTGTGTGTGTACAGCGATCTCCTTTTTACAGACGAGCCCCCCACGGGCCAGGGAAGTTGGGTAGATCTCCAAGGCTTGTGCGTTCTCCCCAGTCCGGCCCCAGTTCTCTCCGCAAGCTCGGGTCACCAGACTCCATGCCTGCAGAGAGGTCTGTGTCCTTGGCTTGCCCTTGGACGGCTTGGCGGTTAATAAAAAGCGAGCATTTCAAAAAGCATTTTCCTGTCCTCTTCCTCACCTCTTGTGAACCGGCTCAATGGGAAATCCACTTTTAAGGGAGTTTAACAACAGCACAGGCTGATTAACCACAGATCCTTTGCATTCAGTGCGCCTCCCTATTTTATCCTCTGGGTCACTCTGCGAAGTTGACCAACAGGTGTTCTTATCTGTACTTTGATGATAAAGAAGCCAAGATCAAAACAGGCTTAGGGACATACCAAATGTTTCGGGAAATGAATTTCCAAGACCATCACTTTCACCTGCCAGCCCTCACTCCGCCGGGAAGCAAGGGGTCCCCTGCTCCAGTCTCCCGTCCAAGGTAGACGCCGTGAGTTCGCCACCCCTCCCTCTTCTAATGCTATCCTCCGAGGTGCTCCACACCCATTTGAAATGGGGCATACTCTAAAATGTAAGGTGCAGGGGCTGCAGCTCTGCTCTGCCCAGTCCCAGTGAGAGATCCAGGCACTTTGGAATTATTATGGGCCAGGGCCTTTGCTCTGCCCACTGGTTCCATGAAGAGGTTCCCATTATGTGCCCACTTTGCAGATGAGGAAACTGAGGACCGGGAATGTGAAGTGGCTTGGTTACATTCCTACAGCTAGCATGTGGGAGGGCCTGGGCTTTGAGCCAGGAAGTGTGGGCTGCTGGGTAAGACTCCTCATGTGGTCTGAATAGCAGAGTCCTACCCTGCTGCCTGATCAGGGATCTGAGGTCGTGTCGGAGCATCGCAGGCCGACACTTCCTTTCAGAACCACGCAGCCCAGAGCCACGTACTGAGACTGTGGTCCACGAAAGCCCTAGAAGTCTTTCCCTTAAGCTGTATTTAACTTGGGTGTGCTCCAGGACACCGATGATAATAAATTATTTTTTTGTGTGCTGAGTGCAAGAGTTCACACTTACATCCATCACATTTTAAAATAAACTTATATTTTAGAGTAGTTTTAGATTTACAGAACAATTGCGAGTTATCGTAGAGATGATTCCATACTCAGTTTCCCCCATGATCAACACTTTATATTAGTGGGGTGCAGTTTCCCACAAGTAATCAATGAACCATTATTGATCTATCACCTGAAGTCCACACTGTATTAATACGTCCTTAGTTTCTACCTAGGATCCCGTCTAGGATATCATACTACATTTCATTTTCATGTCTCCTTCGGCTCCTCTGGCCCATGAAAAGTTTCTTCAAGTTTCTTGGTTTTGGAGGATCTTGACAGTTTTGAAGAGCACTGGCCATGTATTTTGTTGTATGTCCCCCCGTTGGGATTTGACTAATAAGTTTCTCCTAATGACACTGGGGTTATAAGTTCGGGGAGGAAGACCAAAGAAGTAAGTGCCGTTCTCATCACGTGCTATCAAGGTATCACGGTGCTGTCACGGGACTTCTCGCCGTTGATGTCGACCTTGGTCACTTGGGTGAGGCCATGCTTGTCAGACTTCTCCGCTGCAAAGTTGCAGCTATTCTCCCTGGTCCTTCCCACGCATGGCCTGCCCTGTGAGGAGTGGGTGGGTAAGTCCACCTCCTTGAGGGCAGGTTATCTACAGAGATCACCGGCAATTCTCCTGCGTGTCTCTGCACCATCCTGCTTGGTGTAAGCCCACCACGTTCAGATGGTGGAGCCCTGTTTGGCTCCTGATGCTGTGGCCATCTGGTCACCCACCTTTCTGGGGAAGTGGCATCTATGCGTGTATTCGCATGACTTCCGTGTTGCTTTTACACATATTGAACGGACCACCTTTGGAGAGATCCTCTTGACACACTGGCATGCTGGGAGGGCATGACTGAAGTCACGTCACTGAACTGTTGTCCAGGTCACACTTCTCCATTTCCTCCACAGTGGGATACGGAGCCGCCTCAGGAGATGTCTTTCCAGAATCAAACTGCATGCCAGTGCTATTCCCCTGGTGCTCTGGAAAAAAATACCTACAAAAATCATTTTAATCTGCATGATTTTGTTTTAATCATGTGACCCCCATGCTGGCTCCAGGGAATCCGTTTTTTTCTAAGTGCACGCGAACAACCTATTTCCCACTCTATCTTTCTAGAACTTCATCAATGTGACATCAGGCCAATCAATGCAGAACTTCCAGAATCGTGCTTTTTGAAAAGTGAGATGTTTCTGGTCCTTGAGTGTCTCCTTGGTTCCATGTGGCTTCCCAACAATTACCAGCAAGGTCCTCACTATTGTATTGGGACATCGAGTGTCTGAGGCTGCAGACTTGACCGCATTTAAGGATGACAAATAGGCCCTTCCTGGTATGTCAGATCAAAACCCGTTCCTTTTGGTGACAAAGATGGAAACAAAACAAGAGGCAGATGGCTGTTTTTCTCGCTCCTCCCGGGAGCAGGGCTCGCCACGCAGGCGCTGGGCCATGTTCCGCCCTGCCCTTCGGGGCTACCGCGTGGCTCTTTTGTTGGGCACTTCTTTCGAACGAAGTTAATATCACATCATACTCCCCAAGGAGCAGTCCTTCATCTTACTCACTTTCCTGCTGCAGGTGTTACTTAAGAGTAACAAAAATCACCACAAGCTGACCTTTGGTGAAGGGTTTGGTAGTCCGGACGGGAAAGTAAGGGCGTTAGGAGCAGAGAATCGCCCTGATGACGGAGAATGTGAACTCGCCCGAATGGGCAAGGTGCCAGGCTGAGCACTTACTAGGCTTTGTTGAATTTATTATTTACAATCACCCTTTGCGAATAGATATCAGCCCCAGTTTACGGACAGGGAAGCTGAGGCTTGGCGAGGTCACAACGCTAAGGTTCGGGCCAGATGGGCTTGATTCCCCGCACCTTGCTCTGAGAGATAGAAACTACAGAAATACCAGAAGTGTTTGGTCATTGTCTGGATTTTTTTAAAAAAATGATTAATTTGGGGCTTAGATTTCCAGACATAGTTCTCACAGGTCGTGGTGCCCTGCGGGAGCCCCATCCTGGTCACAGAGCCCCCCATCTTCTGACATATCCTACACCCTTTCCAAGCGGGAAGTCCTTCAAGTGTGGTCCGCACCTCCACAGGTTTCTTTATGTTAGATCTTCTTTCCACAAGGTCTCCGACCCCTCCTAAAACGATACCCCAAGTGTTGTACAGATGTGCATTTTTTTCTGGGAGAAACTGTCTATAGTTTTCATCAGAGTCTCAGAGTGATTTATTATCTGCCGTCTCATTCAAAAAACGTGTAAGTCATCACTTTTGGTGTGTCTCTTCTTTCTTCGACAGGGATGGTCTGTGGCCGTGATGCAGACGTGTCAGTTTTATAATCACACGACCTTCCTAAGCTGTATCCCCGTTTTGGCCCCTCCAGCCCTAGGACTGAACTTACTGCTCCATCGCACCCTCTAGACTCGTCCTCCATTGCCTCCCAGGCCCATGTTGAAACACGCCAGCGTCCCTTCCCTGGCTCTTGGCTGTGCTATGATGATGTGCCTATCTCCTCCAGGTGTGTCCACCCCTGTCCTTTCTTTTGCCGAACACATCATTCCACAACTACAATGTGCCAGGCACCGTCCTGGGCAGAGAGGACACTGCCATGAACGGCACAGACAGGACCCTTGCCCTGGGGGACCAGCACACGTCACCGCAACAGGGAGTTCTTTTCTGAGGACCACAGTTCAGTCTAGACTCAGTTCCCCCGTTTGCCCGTTCTACCTTTTAAGGGAGAAGATGATTAGCGGGTCGAGTAAAAAATTTATCAGCTCCTCTGCTTTTAGCAGAAGGATATTTGCAGCCGTCTAATTAGTCAGAGGCCCCATCATTATTCCTTTCTGTCCTGCGGGCAGTTGGGGGCATATTCCCGCACCAGCCCTCACCTGGGCCGCCCCTCTGGCTCCCAGGCTCCAGGCGCACAGACAGCTTCCCGGCTTGTGGTGTTTCTCTGGCCCGTGCAGGTAGAACGTGCCCCGCTGTGCAGCCCCGGCAGGAGTTCCGTCCCACAGACAAGAGGACCAGCGATGTGACAAGTCGCCTTGGTAGCAGGTGGAGCTTGGAGAACCTGCTTGCTCCCAGCTCTTCAGCTGTTCCTCCAGAGGCTTCGTGGGCGCCTCTTCCAGAAGCGTCCTCTCTCTGGGATCAGTGTGCTCGGTGCAGCCTCCGTGTGCTGTGGGGCAAGTTTGAATCTCCGAGGTTCCTTCATTTCTACGTCAGGGACCATCATGCAGTGGCTGCAGTGTCAGCTGTGGCCTGAGTCCCCACAGGAGAGCATGGCCCCTGTCCGTCCCCTGTCTTTCCTGCTCCATCATGCCCGTCTTCCTGCAGGGTACTTGGCCTTTTCTGGGCATTTTATCCTCTCTGCTTTCCTTTTTTTATGTTAAATGAATTGGGGTGACATGGGTTAATAAAATTATATAATTTTATGTACAATTCTATGATGCATCATCTGTATATTGCATTGTGTGGTTACCACCCAAAATCTTGGTTCAGTATCTGATTGTTTGGGGCTCCTCAGCAGGGAAGAATATACTGAGAAGTCCGCCCTAACATGGTCGGGTGGTGGGCAGGGGCTCCGCCAAGGTGCCCTGGGAGGACGGGCCTTGGGGGCCAGGGGACAGCTCTCTGCCCAGATATCCCATTTCCCCCAGTTGCGGATTCTCGGTGCCTGCCCCTGGGCTGGTGCGCCCTGGGGCTCTGCAACATGGAAACGCATCTGGGAGGCGGAGGGAAGCTGGGGCGCAAGCCACCTGAGAGGCCATATGAGCATCTGTGTGGGTCCCAAAGGCCAGCCAGGAAGGGGCCCAGGTGTCCCGGACTCAGGGCTGCTCCTGCTAAGCAGGGTGTTCACAAGGGCACGGGGCTGGCCGGCTCCTGGCGGAAGTGCCCTGGGGAGGGTGAGCCAGTGCTGAGCTGCCAGCAGGCCTCCGCTGTCCAGACCGTCCACCAGCCCCGGTGGCCCTCCCGGGCCAGGTGACTGCTTGCCTTTCAGTTCCGATGCCCCATTCCAGCGTCCCTCTGAGGAGCAGCCAGGGGGCAGAGGGACCCTCTCCGGGTGCCAAGGCCCAAGAGTGGGAAACGGTGTAACTGTTACAGCCAGGCTCTGACCAGGGAGTAAATGCCGTTGACAGGTGTCCAAGCTGCAACGCGACCAGCCGAGCATGGAAGGTCTGGGTGACTGGAGAGCGGAGGCAGAAAATGATCCAAGGAGGGTCTTCACTCTGGGCAGTGACCCTCAGGGGCTCCATGGCGCAGCCACATGACGCTGGGGATCTCTGTCCGAGTGATGCCCCCTCCCGTCTGTAGGACTGTGTCTCCCAGTTCTGTCATGTGTAGGAGCTGAGAGTGTGTGGCAGGCGGGATGAACCAGGGGCATTGCCACCGAAGAGAAAAAGCAGGGAGGAGCCACAAACCCAGGTGTTCAGCTCGGGAAGAAGAAATGCCAGCTCTTCCGGCCCCGCCCCACCCCCCTGCGCTGGGCCCTTGGATGCCACGGTCCCTGTGACCAATTATGGAACGGAGAGCAACAGAAGAACACCTTGAGGGCAAAGAAGACACTGTGTTCGCTTCTAGCATCCTCAGCATCTTTGCAGGCCTGTGGCCCACCCTTGGCTAGTGAATGAATAAATGATGCTCTTTATTACTGTCTGGGTTGAGCTCAACTGGGAGTCTCTTTATTGCTTTCATTGCCCTTTGCCCTACGAGTTAGATATGTGTTCCCAGTCCTACAGGAAACTCAAGCTGAGCTCAAAAAACACTTGCTAGGGTCTGGGGTGGGTTGGCAGAGTCAGAACGGCCCCTGGAGTTTGGGGCTCCCATAGCAAGGCCCTCGGAGACCTGGTGAGAGCCACGGCCCCAGACACAGGACGACCGACCACTATGGTTCCTGCAGACCCCAGGTCCTCGGAGGCCCCACCACGTGGATTTCCTGGCCTGGAAAACGGGGATGTGGACGTGGAGCAGGACGCATCCCCCTGCCGTTTCACTGTGAGTGGTGGGAGAAGGCAAGGCCCGCCCAGTCCCTCTGCACGGCCAGATGGTGTAGGCCCCGAGCTCTGTGTTTTCAGAAAGTGGGCCAGGGCTCAGGGGCCGACTGGGGAGCTAAAAATAAAGCCAGCCCATTCCTACTCCCTTGGTAGGTGTCTGCGTGGCCGCTGGGGGTAGATGAGAGGTGGTCCTTGCCTGGGTGACATCTCGTTTTATTTTGCACCCCCCTGGAGACAAATACGGCGCCTTCTGTCCTGCATTTCTGGGGTCTCTGATCAATCCGGGGGTGCCGGGTTGGGAAGCAAGGGAGAAGAAAGGGGCAAGATAAGTCCAATCAAGAAATGAGAACTGTGGTTGCAGGAAGCTGAGGTACCTCCAATCTGAGCCCATGTTTCCCTTCACCATGTCACCGTGGCTCCTTGGGTGGCCTGTCATCGTGTCAGAGTCACTGCCAAGCCATGTGCGGGCCGACCAGACATCAGCCCCTCTGCGCTGGCATCAGTGGGGGTGTGGCTGCCTATGGGTAGGTCTCACGCTCGCTGGGACGGCGGCTCCCTCTGAGAGTGACAGTAAACACTCCTTCCCTTGTCTCCACCATTCAGCCCCCCATGTGGCCCCCAGAGGAGAGTGGCCGCAGTCACAGAGGCTCAGCAGGTGCATGTCAGGGACAGGAAGAGGCAAGGTCCGGGCCAAGAAACACGGGTACAGGTGGCAGTATCTCTCAAGATGGGAGCAAGGCATTCATTCACTCACTCACTCACTCGCTCGCTCTCAGCCAATCAACATTTTAGAACAACTTCTTAAATAGGCCTGATGGGTAGGAAAATGAGGCCCAGGCAAACGGGGCACAGATCCAGCCTTCCAGCCCACCGTGTCCCCGCGGGCCTGTCTGGGAGGGGGCGCTCATTTTCCAGGAGGTAGGGAGGCCCTCCTTGAGAGCTGACGCCACTTCAGAGTGAATCCTGTTGTCAGGGTTGGAAAAGCATCCTGCCCCTTTGATGCCAGACGTCCACCTCTTCCATCCTTTTGTTGGTATCTGTCACTTAACTTCCTGTTCACTGCAAACCACAGCACTTAAGCTCATGGCAGCCCCGGCCCTGCCATCCTCCTGGGTGACCTCAGGGTCTAGGTGGGCCACCCTAACAGCAGCGTTCCTCCCATCCCCAACTGCCCTCCACCTGCCCCGGGGACACACTGTTTTCATTCGCTATATGTTCACCCTTTCCCTGAACCTCCTTCCCCTACCCCCTTCCTTCACTGGGGCCACGATGCAAGTGTCCCAGAGCAAAGGGTGCCAGCCTGCTCCCCACAAAGTCACGTGTCCTCTCTCGTCCCCATCTCCCCTCCATCTCGCCAGAGCAGGGAGCCTTCTCCCCGTCGGAGCTGATCCTGCCCCTACGCCCAGTTCCTCATGCCCTCCTGCTCCCTCAAGGCCGCGGCTCCACCATTATGCCTTCATCTGACATCTCCCCCAGCCTCTCCACCTCTCCTGTCCTGTCCCGAGCTCAGGGCTGTGTCCCTCAAGGATGACTACACTTCTCCTGACCCAGCACCAGCTGCGGCCATTGGCCCTTTCCTTTGCAGACAAGCTTCTTAAACTCAGTCCACATGCGTTCCATCCACTTCCTTGTCTTCCATTCACCTGAGTCCCTACCTCTACAGTGACATGCGCCCACTGAGGCCACCAAAAAGGATGGCACTCCCAGGGTTCTCTAGACATGTCCGCTCCTGGCTCCACGCGGACGAGGCCAAGGTTGCCCGGGCCTTCCTTGCACGCCAGATTGGCATGTCCGGCTACCCGCCCAGCTTCTGCCCTCACCTCCACCACCTCCAAACCAGCATATTTCGAACGGGCCTTACCACCCTGTGCCCTCCCTCCCTGCATCTCCTCTTGTCCTCAAGCAAGGCTGCCCTCCCAGTGGCCGAGCCATCCCTGCCCTGTCACTGCTCACGACGGCCTCTTAGATCAACCCTACGTAATGCACACAGGATGCAGAAGGACGAAATCATGCGCCCAAGCTCACACGGCTAATAAGTGACCGACCGGGGCTTTGAACCCAAAGAGCCTCGCACCAGAGTCCATGCCCTTACCCGTGAACCCACGGCCTCTCTGTTATGAAAGCCTGTGGCTTGTACTTCCTTAATAATTCAGCATCACCGGCACCTGGACCCCTGCCTCTGAACGGCCTGGTTAGCCTCAGCCTCGGTCGCTGTAAGGCATCCCTCGGTGGGTCTCCATGACCTGCAGGCTCTCAGCAGGGTGCCCGGCTAGGTTAGCAAGCCTGTTTTCCCTCCTCCAGCTCCAGCACACTAGAATTACGGCGGCCGGATAATTTATCGCCCTGACTGGGATCGTCTGGGAGCGGGGAAGGGCCTATTTATAATGAAGCCGGGCCAATAGGTGTAAACCAGGACGGCCCCAGGTACACTGGGATATATGGCCACCCTCACTGTCATCCCCCTGGGCTGAAATATTTGCTGTTCTCTGAACACACTGTGTTCTTCCACCTCTGGGCCTCTGGACACTCAGTTCCCTCCACCAGAAGAAGGCCATTTGTCTTCTTTTGGGGGTTCTCCTCTGATGTCACCTCCCCCAGGTTATGTAAGGCAGCTTCCTTCCGTGCCTCCTCCAGGATGTTCTCTGCAGAATGGCAGCCGATGCCAGCCGCGCGGCCAGGCGCAGGGGTGAGGGAACCAGGCCGCTGGGGCTGAATCTCGGCGGAGCTCTGCCTCCCCCACACCCCCTCAACTCAGCCCCGTCCATGCCTCTGCGTCATCCCCAGATGGGCCCGTCTACACGAGACCTGCCTGGGGTGCAGTAAACGTTCATTGAGCATGGTAACTGTTGTTGACGGAGCGTCTGTTCCATGCTGGGTATGGCGGGGCCCGTCGCACACGCCATCTCATGTGCTGCCTCTCACAGCGGCTCCGTGAAGTGCCGGCATCGCCTTAGTTTTACGACTGGGGAAACTGAGGCTTAAAGAGGTCCCTTGCCCTCGGCGATAAAGCAGCTCCGGGGACCCCAGATTTGAGGCCAGGTGTGTGTGGGGGCTGCAGTTTTCCCTTCAGTCTCCCTCAGTAGCCTGGGAGCCACCTGAGGGCGGAGGCGGCACCTTCCGCCCCGTACCCTCAGCCTGGGCCCATGACTGGACTGGCCCGTTTGCCGAATGAAGGAAGGCACGCACACCCTGGCGACGGGGGGGTGGGGGTGGGGGGCTTGCTACTGCTCACGCTGAAATGAAACGCCAAGAGCCAGTGAGGAGTGTTGGCAGGGAGGCAGGGCCGAGGGGCCGCAGGTAGGAAGAGGCCTCCCCCAGGTGACGGAGGGGTGCAGGGCCTCTTCTCACAGGATCTGGGTTTTTATGTCAGAGAGAGAGAGACACAGAGAGAGAGCGAGAGGGCGGGAGGAGACACCTCTGTACCCCTTCCTCCTCGAAGCCAGGCTCTAAACGTATAAGCACCAGGGAGGAGGAAGGAAAAGAATACACGAGTGTGTCTGTGTGTTTGTGTTCTGCTGCGCTTTGGGACACTTTAATGCCTCTCATCCAAAGATAAAAATAGCCAAAGAATATAAACCTCCTTCAACGACTTCCATGGTTTGTTGTTTTTTTTTTTTCTTCTCCTGGAATAAAAGCTTCAGGAAGGACAGCCCACAATGCCATGGTCCCTAGACAAGCATTTACAGTAATTCGGCAACAGTGAGGACGTGCATGTGTGTGTGCGTGTGTGTGTGAGATCCAGTTGGTGGTTGGCATATCAGTCCCCATTCCTGAGGCTAAGCAGCAGCAAATTAACAAAAAAATATTCCTACCAGGCCTCACGCGGCTACAGAGTAAATATAATTATCCTTAATCAATACAGGCCCTTCAGTGCGAGCTAACGGCTGTCCTGGGCTTAATTGTGCACAGCAGGTGGGGAGGGAGGACAGAGGGAACAGAGGCCTCCAGCTTCCCTCTGCAGGGCAGGGTGTCCTGGAGCTTCCAGCAGGATCCCCAGAACGTGTGAAGGGGCCAACGGGAGGCCAAGTTAGACAAGGAGAGGCTCACGTGGTTTGTCCCAGATGGACGGAGCCACGGCCTGGCACGCTGGCCACACAGCCCCCACCGTGCCGTTGAGAGCACCCTTGCTCGGCCCCAGTCCCGTCCGTGACCCCGGCTGCACCCTGCTCAACCTAGCATCTGTCTATCTGCTGGTTCTCCTCAGAACGTGGTGGTCCGGCCCCCCATGCCTGGACCCCTTTCCTCTGTGACAAGGCTCCGTCTTTGGGCCCTCTGCCCCTTCCTTCAGGGACCAGGTTTCCCATCTGCTGCCCAGTCCCCTTGTGACGGGACTCCCGATCCAAGCCCCAGTGTCCTCGTCCTGGGCCCTCCATCCCTCCCTCCCCCATCAGATCTACGTTGGAGCTGCCACTGGATCCTCCTGCCCGATCCAGCTCTTGTCTTTCTCAAGCAAAGGAGAGACCCCCTCTCTTCTAGGGAACCTGCCAGAGAGCCCGTAACAGGTCTGCCCCCCAGCACGCCCCTCCCTGCTGAAGCCTAGCAGCTTTCCTCTTGTCCTCTTCTCGGCCGGGCTGGCAAACATCTGATTATCCTCCAACCAACCCTGCCCAAGAATGTCCCCTCTCCAGGTCCAGCCCGAACAGGCTCTGCAGAATTTCAAATCCCCTGGCACCTCGGCTGCCCTGTCCCCTGATTACAGAAGCCCGAATGGCCTGATGCTAAAAACAGCATCTGCCTCAGTGACTAAACCGCCTGACAGACAGCAACCCCATACCCCTGCCCAGTGTGCTTGGGGGCACATGTCCCGAGCTTCTGCTCCCTGGGACGGTAGCACCCTCTGGGGACCCTCCCAGCTGGCCTGCAGGCCTTACTTCCCCTTGGAGCATGTCCCCCTCCTCGTGGAAGGAAGGATGACCAAGGTAGAAACATACTAATCGGTCTCATCGCAATCACTCTGGGACCTTCCAATGCACAGACGCTGAGTCACCACCTGGGTACACCGAACGGGAGCGCCAGGGGGATGGCGAGGAGCCGAGTGCTCGTAGGGACCTCAGGCAATTCGACGCAGCTGGTTCGGCCACTGGCCGCAGACGCCCACCACACCAGGTGACTTCCCCACGGTTGCCTTCAACTAAGAGGAAGCCTAGGGACTAGGAAAGTGACTGTGACCTCACTGTGGACAAAAGAAGCCTGGCTCCGTGTTCACTTGCCCTGGTGACACCTCTATATTGGGCTCTGGCCGCAGTCGCTGAGACAGAACTGGGCATGGTTCTCTCATGCAGAGAAACTGCATCGGGCTTGTTCTCCGCGACAGTCATCGGGCACTAGGTCTCTCTTCAATGCTGGGATCCCTGTGTATCTCTCATTTGTGTTGCTGTCGGCCTCCTGCATCGCCTGTCTGTTTATGTCCTTACACACATCCGCCCCACCGACTTGGTCACTGGTTACTTTTGACCTGGAAACTCCTAATCATCCTTCAAAACCCTGTTTGGACAGAATAACCCCAAGGAAGTCTTCCCGGACCTGCTCTTCTCCCCCCACTCTCCATATGTAACAGTTCCTTCCTCTCTGTACCTCAAAGAGCCTCTTCTTTTGAAAGACAGGTTCCACTGACAGTGTACTTTGTCTCTGTCCCCTCTAGACCAGGGTAGTGAGGGTATCTAATCACCTTGGGACCTTCCAAGTCCAGGGCAGCCTCTGCTGTGTGGTAGGTGCTCAGGAAACGCTGCTGGGTAAATGAATACAATGGGAGTCTTCCCACCTGGAGCACAGGCGCCTGAGTCTGGGAATCACACGTCTTCTACGAACCCCATGATGCTTAGCATAGATGTGCACACAGGCCTCTGGGGAACAAAGGAAATGCTAGTGCTCTGGTTCTGCCCCCAAACTCATCTGTACACAGTGGACGTCTGTGACACTCTCACCACTGACTCTTGGCAAATTTCACCAGTGTTCAATCCTCCGTAAACACGCCTGCATTACGGTATTTATCCTGCTGTATTGCAACCACTTGCTTATGGATCTGTCTTCCCCACTAGACACGAGCTCCTCCGGGACGGAGCGCGTTTCTCATTCTTCGTATTCCCCATCCCAGCACCTAGCAGGGCATCTGGCTCAGTGCTGGCGTATGAATCAGCACTGTGAGGGCGGCTGTGGCTACGGGGCCGGGGGGCGCCCACCGCTCAGCAGAGACCCAGGACAGAGCCTGATGCGGCTGGAAGGTCCTCAAAGAACATCGTTGCAGAGAGCCACCGCCCACTTACCGAGGGCAGTGGAAATGGCCAGCTCCGTGGGTTGGCTCCCCATAGCCACCTCTTGTCCCTGAGTCCCTGAGAGTACCTGAACCATCCATCTTTAGCGCTGCCACCACCCGGCTAAGTGACTATTTGTGGAGGTCAGGGAACATGTGGGTCACAGGCTTGGGTTTCTGTCCCGGAGGGTTAATGGAGCATCCCTTCATCTTCCTGTCATCCGAACCGTCTCTTGCTCAATATTAATCAGGTGCCCGCTATGTCAAAGCCCCTGTTCCAGGTGCCAAAAGCACTTTACTGGAAAGGGAGTCCGAGTGGTTAGTGGCTGGAGGAAAGTTGGCAGAGAGAAGAGGGGGGTCGGGGCTGGACCCGCAAAGCAAATCCAGGAACAGTAAATTACTGATGCCGGGAAAACAGCTTCAATACCTTCAGGGCAGCCGAAGGTTCTGCTGCGCCTGCTCCCGGCGGATGGCGTGCCTGGGGTGCCCGTCCGGGAGCCCGTGAGGGTCAGCCAGGCACGCCCGCAGCACCGAGTATCGGCGGTCTGTCCCCAGCACCCTGCTTAGGGGCAATCATCTTAATAAATCTGAATCGTGGGACTCTTGCCTGCGAGTGAAGCTGAAATCGAATCCATAAGCCAGATCGAGGGGCCTGCAGCTGCACCGCGGCAATTACGCACACGCCAGGCATATGGCCGCGCACCTCCGGACCAGCAGGCGGAGAGCGCGCTCTGGGCCGCAATTAGCGCCCGCGCATGCATAAAAGATGGGCAGGCGCCTCCACGAGAAGGAGGAAATTGCTGAAGTCACAACCTCAAACCCGTGTAATTACAGTCACGGAGTCGCGCCACTTCGGTTTAAGCAACGTTTACTCCTCCACTCACGCAGGTGGGCTTGCCTGCGGAGGTATCTTTCCGCCACCGGCCTCTGCTCTCCCAGCGCATCCATTCCTTCCTCAGCCTGGGCCACACAGTCACCCTGGTCCCCCAGGGGGATTGGATGAGCGGCCCATTATTCTTAGAATAACGGAAGCAGCATGAACGACGTACTGAAGCATTAACCCTGCCTTTGAGGCAGGGAAGTCGAGGCCTGGGGAGCAGCCTCAGTTGTGCAAAGACACCTGACAGTCTGACCCGCGTCCTTCCCATTGTACTCCGGAGGACTGGAAATGGAGAAACTAGGCTCGAGTGCCAGCATCGGCACTTGGGCGTTTCATTGCTTTGAGTCATTTCATTTTTCCTCTCTGAAGAAGTGTGATAATAAAACTTATATTCAGGTTCTGATGTGGGGATGAAATGAAATCATGGCTCTGAAAGGGGCAGGCGGCAAACAAACCTCAGTCCAGGTGCAGAGGGCAGAAACGCACACACTAGTGATTCGGCCGCGGCACCTGGAATCGGAGCCCCTCATGCCCCCCATCTAGGAATCTCATCCAGGCAAGCCCGCCTGTCTCTCTTCTGAGTGGAACGTTTCTGGTGCCCATTAGCCAAGAGCTAACTAGTCTCGTTCGCCCTCCCCAGGTCAGAGAGGCATGTTCCAGCAAGTGAGACCCAGGGGCAACTAGTCACCAGCACGTAATTACTTTCCGCACCGCAGCTGCATCTCAAGGGGCCTCTCGGAGCAAAGAGTCTGTGTCTTATGCTAACGACCACGTGCGAGGTGGGTGTGGGAGGGCCGTGGAGGGACCCACGAGAGCAAGCAGGCTGTCAGGGGAGCTTGGAGGCGCACTTCCTGGTGGGACGGCCCGAGTCAGAGCCAGTGTCCTTCTCTCCCTCTGGGTCTGGGAGGCCCATGCATCTCACCTCAGAGTATTTCTACGACCTCCTTCTTCCCCCACCGCTGAGCGAGGGTGCACTCACAGCAAGGTAACTGGGAAGACTGATGAAGGAGGGACAGCACAGTCCCCAGAAAAGAAAAACAGGACTGTCACCAACCCTGGGCCCAAGGGATGAATGAGGGGAGCGGCCCCAGAGCACGGGGGGGGAGGGGAGAGACTCAGGTTGGCAGGGCCCCCTGGAGCGGAGCTCTGGCCTTCAGTGTGGGACAGATCCAGTCCGAGGCGACTCGCAGGCGTGGCTGAGGGGAACACCTCCACGTTTCTCTCCCCTCTCCCTCCTAGCCGTTGCCAGGACCCCTTATGGGCAACCTCGGCGGGAAGCAGAGAGTAGGGAGTTGAGGAAGGCGAGGGGAGCTGGCGGGAGCCCTGCGGCCCCCACTCTAGACACTCTCCCCGAGGAATAGCGATGGGGCTCGGTCTTTCACCACCCCACCACCCCACTCAGGGTGAGAACTAAGAGGTCAGCAGAGAAAGGAACCCACAATGTGGTCTCGGAAGCCCCAGGAGCTAGCACTGTGTGTGTGACCTTGGTGAAGTCACCTACCCTCCCCGAGCCTGTGTTCTTATCTGGGGAGTGTAATACTGACCTCCCAGGTCCGCTGCGAGGAGCACTAGGATTACGCGGGTGAAAACTCTCGGCACAGGGCGGGCACACAGTAGGTGTGCAACAAGCAGGGCCAGAATCTACGGGTCAGCGGAACGTTGTTCGGTGACCTGCGCTTCCTCTCCATATCCCAGGCCTCCCTTCCGCCTGCTGCGTCTCCCAGCCACCGCCCCCGGGGCAGAGCCGCCTCACAGGCACGCACGCCTGTGTGGATCATGAGCCTCTGCCCAGCCTGGGGTCGGCTCCAGGAAGCGGCTGCCAGCCCTACCTGCTGATTTCCATGGCAACACCGTGGGTCGCTGATGAGTACTGACTCCATGCCCCGAAGGGGCTGCGCCAAGCAGCTGGTAGTGAGCAGGAGGGGCTGGGGGACAGATGGGGACAGATGGGGGCAGAGGAGGGAGGGAGCCCCTCCCTGCAGGGCACCGTCCTGTGCACACCCTGGGTGAGCAGTTCAGTGGGGCAGGGAGAGAGGGAAGGGTCCTTCCTGCCTGGGAGAAGCAGCAGCTGCCCATCTACCTCATGAAGGCAGTTAGGAGTCTCATGTTTATTCATGTACCTTTCACGCAGTCTTTCTGTGCTTGTCAGTGTCCCTGGGCCTTGATGGCCTCTCCCCCTTCTTTAACTTTCTCTGCCCCACCCAGTTTCTGGGCGCCCACCCTGTGCCTTCTCACAGACTCGTTTACAAGTGGTAAATGAACATCTGTATAAGGTCTTACAGTTTACCAAGCACTCGCCCCATCCATTACCGCATGTGAGCCTCTCAGCTGCCGGGCTGGCATCCTGTGATTACCTTCGTCCCCCGTTACAGGTGCCCTTCGCCCCCAGGGGAAAGGGGAGGCTGGTGTAGCCCTGGGCTAAGCGGAGTCTCTGTGGGCGGCTGCCGGGTCTCTGTCTGCTCCCTGGGTGCCTGGGCCCCCGGGGCTGGGGGCCAGAGACCAAGGGTTCCCATGGGGGATGGGGGTAACTTCACAGGTGAGCTGCTGTCACCCTGCTCGTCTGGGACTCCTCTGTCTGCAGTGCAGCAGGGGAAAGTGAATACCCATCACTATTGGGGGGGGGGGGTGCGGTGCAGACGACAGTTGGTCACTGTTGCTGCCTGAGCAAACCTATGCCTGGTTCAGAGCCCCAGGGGACTCCAGCTGCCTTAGAGAGGGGTCCCTCCAGGGGTGCCGATAGCCTGCCAGGCATGGCCTCTTTCTCAGTGGAAGGGCTGTCCCAGTCAGAGGGGACCTCACGTGTCCGCACGTGCCTTCTCTGGGAGCTCCCTCTGACCACCTATGTGAAGACCCCCCTCCCTGATGCTCCACCTTCTTACAGGGTTTTTCTTAATTGTGCACATTCACCCCAACAATTTATGATCATTTCTTTGCTGTCGGTCCCTCCCGCTGGGAAGAATTTCCGTAAGGGAAGGGTATTCAGCTAACCACTTGGTGACAATGTATAAATGAATGAAGGAAATGAACTTGACCTCTGCAAAGGTTCAATTCATATTTACGTGCACCAGGCATTTTTATTAGGGACATTTTTTTTAAAAAAGTTTTGATTCTTAAAATAATCCTGGTGGATAGCTTTTAGGACCCCCGTGTTGGAGATGAGGAAACTGATGCTCAGATGGGTTACATGACCTGCTCAAGCTACACACCAGCTGCCCTGTTCCTCACCCACCGCCACGAAAGGCACCACCAAACGTGCGACTGCCGAGGGTTGGAGAGCCGAGCATCACACCCTGCTCTTCTCACCGCTCCCTGCCCTGCAGCACACAGAGAGACTGTCACCAGGTCTCGTCATTGCCACCACTTGACTTTCCTGACGCTATCATACCCCCCTCCCCTGCCCTTGGCTGAGGCCCAGCCACCACATCTCTCTGGGCTGCCTTACCATCGCCCTTCAGGGTCACAGTTTTCTTCTCCGTAAAATGGTTCAACAGCCCTGAGCCACAGTCACTCCAGAGGCCTACCACTAGTGTGGGGTGACTAGCTGGTGGGGTTGGCAGGGCTGCCTTATGACTTTTATGGGTCCTTTGCTTTCACAGTCTCCTTCTTCCATAAAAATATTAATAATTATACTTTATGACCACACTGGTATAAAGACAAATATAAAATCCAGGCTGGATTGATTATTATATATTCATTATTATCATCACTTTTGCCTTCTGATAAAAACATTAAAATCAAAACATTTTCATGGGCCCCTAAAAGCCCTGCGGGCCCCACGTGCTGTTCTGTTGCGCCAGCGGGATTGCTTAGTTCTGCGGGCTTTAGCACGAAAGTCCTGCCTCCCAGGGAACCTGCTGGTCCCAGGCAAACGGACGGCTATTCCCTCTCCTACAAGGCCTCGCTTGATTCCGGCCACCACTGCCTCTCTGAGCTCAGCGTCTGCTCCCTCCCCTGGGCCAGTGCCCACCCAGACACGTGGGCTCCCCTGCTGGCCCTTGATCGAACTGGGCACGTCCTGCCTCAGGGCCTTTGCACCAACACCTCCCTCTGCCTGGCACACACACTTGGCCAACTTTGTTCCACTCTTCGCTGAAATGCCACCTTGTCAGTGCAGCTTTCTGTGACCACCAGTGCAGTGGCCCTCCATGTCCACTTCTTTCTCCAGCTGCCAGAGTGACCTTTCCAAAAAGCAAGTCCGTCATGTCTGCCTCCTGGTTAAAAGTGTTTCTTGGTTCTTATCGCTGTTAGAAGATCTAACCTCCCTGGCAGGACCGAGGAGGCCCCTAACTGCCGATGCTACACTCCAGGCTCCTGCCGGGAGGCATTCCAGGTGAGAGCTGCAGGGCTGGCCCCTTCTGGAGCTCCTGTGCTCCCAAGCTGCACCCCGCACCGCGCACCCCCCTGCCCCGCCCCGCCCCAGCCAGTGCACAGCCTGTCCCCTGTCGCGCTGCGAGAAGCTCTCCAGGGCCCCTCGGCCTCAGCACTACCTCCTCTAAGAAGAGAAGAGTCCTCAGGGTGCCAAGGGAAGGCTTGGAATTGGTGCTGATGGGAAGGAAATGGATGGATGGGAGGACCCCGGGAGCCCCTATAAGTTTGGGGGTTTACTCCCTCCCTGAGCTGTGCAGGAACCTCTCAGAGGCCCTGAGGGACACTGGGCCCGCCCGACAAGGGAAGAGTGCCAGGGTTTTCCTTGGAAATACCTGCTTTCCCTTACTTCTGGGCATTGCTGGAGGCTGGATAGTGCTGTCCGGAAGCCACAGAATAGGGAATTTACAGGATCTAGGATGTACTTCCTTGTGTCTGCCCTGCATCTTGCATGCTGCAAGTTCATTCCCCAGTGCAAGTGGAGAGCCAGGAGACCCTTTGTTGCTGTGAGAGCTGGGCCCCACCGAAACAATACAAGGGAAGGTTTATCAAGGCTTTATCATCTGTCAACGCTGTCCTTAGCATCTGACCGGCATAAGTCACCCATTCCTCATGACAGCCCTGGGAGGTGGGCCCTATCAGGACAGTTTGGAGCTCCCACCTCTCGGGAGGTGTGGGCAAGCCTTTCCCTGCCTCCAGCCCCTTTGGGAAGGAAGCCTCTGTCTTTTCCGGGAAAGCTGACTGACCCCAAAGACAATCGGGACAGTCTGAGGAGACCCCCTCATTGGTGCTGTCCTGCTCCAGCCGCACCTGGACTTGACACGGTCCCACAATCTTAGGTCCTCCCAGCAGTCGCCATCAGGACGGTGCCTGGAACATGGCGGGCGTTTAAAACACATCTGATGAATACGTGAATTTATCGGGCACCTGCTTAGGGCCAGGGCCCTGAAAGACCATGTGCACTCGTCATCTCATTGAAGACACACGGTACCCCAGGAAGAACTGTTGTGAATGTCGTTTAACAGGTGAGGAAACAGCAGCTCAGAGGAAAAACGTCGCTCGATCGAGGCCACGTGACAAATAAAGGCTGAAGCTGGGGTCTGCCCGCAGGGCTGTCTGACCCGGCTTTCGTGCCTTAGGTGCCTGCCTAATGCTTGTGAGGTGGCTAATAAAACGGGGCACTGACCGCTCTACCTGAGATAAAAACAACGTCCTGCCCGGCCCCTTGGGGAAGAGGCGTTCGAGCCTGGGAGAAGAGGTTAGGTCTTTCCCACCCCCACCTCCCTGGCTTGGAATTCGGCCCCATCCATGCTGCTAATGGATGACCCATGCTCCCAAGTTCCCTCCTAGCCCTGCCCATCCTTGAGCCGCAGCTGTGAAATCAGAGTGACAGATCCAGTTTAGTGCCCAGGATGAGGCTGTGACTACACCTGCCTCAGCAGGGAGGTGACCCCTTCTCCATCCTTGCCCTGTGAAGAACAAGTTCTCCTCTCATTCAGGTAGCTCTGAAATACCGCCCCCTCCATGAAGCCTTCCTGGATTGACTAGATGTCAGCTGTCAGTGGACAGAGGTCCTTGCATCCACCAGAGAAAGCTTGGGGCCCAGAGCTCAGCCAGCGTCTGTCCTTGTCTTCTTGGATTATGGATGGGACATCTCCCTGAAGCTTTTGGTCCCAGCAAGGAAGTCTCCCTGTTGTGCTGGAGGGACACTCTCTTTCAGACAGGAGCTGCTGGTAGAGCCTGTCTCACGAGCTTCCATTTCCAAAGGGCCTCACCGGGTAAGCACACTAGTCAAGGGATCCTTGTGAAAAGCAAAGGGACAGAGGGGTGGGTGGAGAGGGGAAAAGTGGAGAGTACAGATAACAATTTTGGGTTCCCTTTAAAAAGAGAAAGGAAGCGTTTCCCAGGGGAGGTCCTGCTGAGGGTCCCTGGACCACCCTAACAACCTGAGTCTGCACCCTGGGTTCCAATGAAGATGTGCCCTCACCCCAGGCTCCAAGATTCCAGCACATGGAGGCACTTATGTTTAGATGTTGGGGTTCTTCCAGATTTCATGCAAATCCCTTTCCTTTCCCTCCCTCAGCCAGTCTCAGGAACTTGGAATAAGATGGTTTACAAGATCTCTTTAAGAGCCTTCTTTTACAGACAAGAAAACTGAGGTGCTAAGACTTACTGTAGGCCCACAGCACAACCTCCTTGCAGGAGGCTCGCTCTTCTGCGTGTTGATGGAAGGAGGCCAGAGGCAGGAAGGGGCGGCTGGGCACTGGGCAGAGCACGCCTCTCATCCCGCCCCTGCCCGCTCTGTCCCCACGGCCTGAGGCAGCATTTCCAGGCCGGCAGGGCAGGGCTGGGGTGCAGGAGGGCTCTGCAGGGAACGGGGGCCTGCGGGGCCAGGACAGACACCAGTGACAGGAGCAATTTATTTCTCGGGCATAGATTAGACGGCAACTGAGAGTTTCTCCCTCTGCCATCCATCAGCGGGGCCGCCTCCGGCAGCCTCCGTGGGGTCAGGAGATTTGTCTTGACTGCACTGCTCTGCCACTGTATTTGGGCTCCTGGGGCTCGAGTCATGCCGGAGATCCCAAACTAGCAGAAGGAATCCGACTCAAAGATTATTCACGGAGTGGGTAGCTCACTGTCAGCACCGGTCTGCGGTGCCCAGGGCTGCAGAGGCAGGAGGCGTTTCCTCGGGGCCCTCGGGGAGCAAGGCTGCCCCCGTCAGGGCCCTGCCCTGGCCAGGAAGGGTGCGGCCCCTAGAGACTGCCTCAGGCCATGGGGATCTTCCCAGCCTTTGTGTTGACGAGAGGCTGTTACTAGCCAAAGGGCTTGGCAAACCTTTTCTATAAAAGGCCAGAGAGTAAATATTTTAGGCTTCCAGGCTGTCACAACCACTCTGCCCCTGTGATGCAGTGGCCGCCGTAGACAGTACGTAAGTATACAGAACAGCCATGTTCCAATCAAACTGTATTTACAAAACACAGGTGACTGGCCCATGGGCCAAAGGCTAATGGTCCCCAACCCTGGGGAATTTGGAGAGACTGCATCTTCTTAACAGGATTTATCAATTTAAAATAAAGATAATGTTTACAATGAAAAAGTGTAAAGCAAGTGGCGGGGCTATTGGAGTTTACCCTAAACCTAATATGGCGAGTCTGCCCACTGTCCCACCAAGTGTCGGAGACCGTGAGATCTGCCCTGCGCTGGACTTGGGGCTATTATCTCTGGACACAGCCTCCATCAGCACTGCACAGCAGTGGGCAGGCGTCCTGAGAACAGGCTCTGGAGTCTCCGGTCCTCACTCCGCTACTTACTAGTTGTATGACCTTAGCCCCCACTTGCCTCAGTTTCCTCATCTGTAAAATGGGGATGTTAGCAGTCGACCCACACAGGGCCATTGTGAAGCTGAAAGCATTACTACATAGAAAGACCCTGGGAGAGTTCCTGGTTTGCAGTCAGTCCTCACGTGCAACTGTTACCAGCCCCTGGTTAAGCGTCACAAAACACTGACCAGAAGCCGGCCGGCCTCGGGTGACATGAGAGGTGGAGGTGTGAGGACACCATTCTTGCCAGATGGGCAATAGGTGACTGTCGTCATCCAGACACCTTGGCCTTGGGCACTTGGGGTTTCTTTTTTTTGCCTTTGCCTATTTTGATTAGTGAAATACAAATTCCAATATTATCCTAGGGCCCAGTTATCTGGCTTTTTAAGGGCTCAACGGGGATGAACAAATGGAGACCTTCCTTGCAGCTGGCCTTCTTTTCGTGTAGCTTGAAAATAACTGCCTGACTCTGCCCCTCCCCCCGGCCCCAATCAATCCCGGCAGCTGCTGCTCTGCCTCCACTAGGACGATTCCTGGACTGTGGAAGGCATCTCAGGGAGGACTCCTGTCTCGGCAAGGCCATGCAGTTTCCCAAAGGATGCCCTTCGGAAGGGCTCACTGTAGTCCTCAGCCCTGACCTCAGGGAAGGACACATCAGGAGGAAGGGCCAGTTTTCCAAGGAGAAACGGAACAGTCTGAACATCTGTCTATGTGTTTGTGCATGTGAGGGGGAGGAGGGAGGGAAGGGAAGGCCAAGAAAGACACAGCAGACGGCGTGGTCGGAGGGCACGCTCACACACAGAACAGGCACAGCGTGAGACTGTAGCCAGATGTGAGGTGGTGGAAAGAGGAGAACACGAGTCAGGAAGATGGAGAAACAGGAAGCAGGCATGGGGTGGTGGCAGAGCATCAGGGACAGGCAGAAATTCGAGGATTCGCCTGGGTCTTAAGTGTCCCTGGCCGTGGTGCTGAACTCGAAGGCCCTAGCAGGTACAGGCCTGAGCCGTGCTGCGACTTGCAGCTGTTCGATGCACCAGGTTCCTTATCGTGGCTACCGAGTCCCCAGGGTATGTCAGGTACTCGGCCACTTGCTTTTGCTTTCACATGTGTTTTCTCATTTAATCACGCAATAACTTCCTAACACAACAATTCAAAGAACTGCCAATGTCTTGCCTTCAGGTACTCACACCAAACCACAGTTGGGGGTGGGTATCTGACTAAAAAGTATCTCGTTTTGTTACAAGGACCTTCCAAATAGGCAAAGGAGGCAAAGGAGGCAAAGGAGAAACACGGCCTCTTGTTACGTTTCAGTGACAACCAAAGGGGTCAAGGCTACACGGGCAGTGAGCCAGGCTGGACTTGGTAGGGCATGCCTCCCACTGGAATACGGGGGCAGGCTCTGGGGAATTTTTGGTGTTACTGTAAAGTAGTACCTTTAAAAGAACATGGAAATGATGTATCCAAAAGAGAACCAGCCTTTCACAGTAGAGATTCTAGCAGTTAGAACCCATTCCAATTATATTGCTATGACTCAAAACAGTTTTGGACTCTTTTTTTTTTTTTTTTGAGTTCCTATAAAGACATTTAGTTAATCTTTTCAGCTATAAACAATCCTTCAATTTGTGGGTGAAAAGTATTTTGGAAATGGAATATGCTGACCATTTTATTTTTATGTAAAAACACTTAATAGATTTTATTCTTTAGAGCAGTTTTAGGTCCACAGCAAAATTGAGAGAATACCATTTAATTTTTCTGTGTTGCTTCTCCCATTCGTTTGTTTCTTTAAATATACACACAGTGGCCGAGAAGCCGAGCAGTGATGTTTTGGGTCAAAAACAAGGTGTGACTGTAATGTATGAAGGCCTTTCCTATTTAATTCCTGAATCAGCTCTAACAGCCATTTCCAGAGAGTATCCGCCAATCGACAAGGGATGCCGGCGCCACTGAATCAAGGATGCAGCCTCCCAAGGAAGCTCTTCGAAGGGCGCTGCAAACTTTTAAATGAACTTCATGGAGAGATTCCTCTGTGTGCTAACTTCTAACAATAATCTTATTGCTTTAAAGTCCTGGCTCTGCCCCCTACTCATCTGTGTGACCTTGGATAAGGTACCTAACTTCTCTGGGCCCGTTCTTTCATCTGCAGACAGGGGAACAGAAATAGTATTTGCCAACGAGTTGATACCAGCAACATGTGCTTACATCGATGCCTGGCCCGGAGTAAGCACGCAGCCCCTGGTCGCTTTTAACCATCCTACTGTGCACCCTCTTGCTCTCCAATTTCTGGGCACATCCCCAGGTAGAAAGGCCAGTGAGTGAAGGTTCGTTAGCTAACTGGTCCAGAGTCCGGCGTCAGGAAGGCACTTGATACACGTCTGTTGATTAACTAGAACTAAACGAGGCCACTTAGGAGCCAGAAGGTTTGCCTTAGGATTCACTGAGACACAACATTCTCTTGGGGAGATTTCTACGATCACCATGTTTTGGGTATTTTCTGGATGTGCAGGCTGTCCCAATCCCGGGTCATAACTGGGTGCGGCTATGCCGGTGGAGGGAAAGCAGGCCTTGGGGTCCTCTCAGAGCATCCTTTCCCTGTGGGGACCCCTCTCACTGCCATTTACATGTGGGGAGGGATGGGCTCGTCTTGTCACCAGAAGGCAGAATTTGCCAAAGTCTTAGTTTTTGAGACTTAATCCCCACTCTCCTAGGGTCATGTGCATGTCTAAGAGGGAAAAAGCTTTAAACACTCAGTGAACAGATTTGCCAGGAAAAGAGCCTTGCAGGCACCTCAATAAAGGGGAAAGGGGGGTGGGGTCTGGGATATTTTGTAAGGAGCTTTGTAAAGCCCTCTGAGCACAGTGAAAGTCCCAGCATTGGGTTAGACCGTCATGGGCACGAGCAGAGGCCATGGGCCAGACAGACCTCGGCTCCGGCTCCGGCTCCGGCACACACGCACGGTGGGACCTTGCAGAAGCTTCTCTGGCTCCACGCCACGACGCTCACCTGTCCACCAGGGAGGATCCTGGCATCGACCTCACCAAACTGCTACAAGGCCTCAGGGGAGGAGGCCATGGAGCGCCCCGCAGAGTGCCTGGCGCAGGGCGCTTTCTTTAAAGGGTTCGCCGTTATTATTTTAACTGGCTGACAGTAGCTTCTATTTACTGAGCACCCACGATGTGCCATACAGTCTGCTTCGGTGCTTTATTCACACGATTTCACTTGAACTCTGCAATAATCCTTTGGGGTGCTACTCCCGTTTTACAGTTGAGGAGGCTGAGGCAGGGAGTTTAGGTGGGTGCACCGCAGAGTCACACAAATAGGAAGTGGGGAGCCAGGATTTAAACCCAGGGGCCTTGACCCCGAAGCCCGTGCTCCTTAGCCCCATGCCGGCCCCCTTGCGTAAGCCACCCATCTTCCCCGCCGGCCCCCGCACGGCAGGCCACCGGCAGCCCCTGACCAAAACCGGAACCATCTTCCCCCCCTTTCCTTTTCCTTATTATAATATTTCTTTTCAAAGAAAGTCTGCTAACATTCACAGACTACAGACCTTTTCCAGTGAGCTCATGCGACACACAGCTGTACAAGCTGTTAGCAGAGCAGGCAGGGACAGAGCCCCCCGCACTGCTGCCCCCGCCCGCGGGGCCCCGGGCGTCCTGGGTGTGGGCCCCTCCCCGCCTTCACTCCAAACTGGTCCACAGCCTGAACTCTCTCCTTCGTCACAGCATCACCTCACCCTCTCCATCCTCAGGGTCACCGCGGGATCTTGAATGAGCCGGGGTTGGGGCCATGTTACATATACTAGCCCACATATTCTTCTAGGGATCTCGGAGACCCTACTTACAGACTGGAGACAGAGAAAGAGGAGCTAAGACAGGCGGCCAACAAGGATCACTGAGGGGTCAAGAGGCAGAGGCGGGACCAGAGCTCAAAGGCCACTCTCATCCAACTCTGCACGGAAGCTTGTGCCCATTTGCACACACACGGCATGGGCCGAGCTGGTCAATGAACTTGAAGCTCAAGGTTCCGAGCAACGCATGGCCCTAAGCGTTCAGTCGGGAAGGAAGAGAGGCGAGAACCAACACAGCGAACACCCGCCGGGCCCTGGGCCCTGGGCCAGGCGGCGTCATGTGCATCGACTCATGTGAGAATCCTGCACGGAGGTCGTGTTAGCCTGTTTTTACAGATGGGAAGTTGGGATTCATAGAGATTAACATGCAGCCAGCAAGCCATGGCCTAGGTCTGGAATTCATATCTGATAAAATATGCACTTTTCCTCCCTCTGAAACTACCTCCCAAAAGAATGAAGACACCTACACACACCCAGCCAGGCACTGAAATAAAGCGCTGGTATCAAATCAACACCAAGGATCGCTGCACTGTGTCTGTTACTGGGGCAAGTGAGATGGGAAGCAGACCAACCGAGACGCATATCGGCAGAACAACAGGTAAACGTTTTTGAGCACTCGCTATGTACCAAGCACTGTTCCAAGTGCTTTCTGCGTGTCGGCTCATTTAAACTTTTCAAAGATCCTAGGAAGGAGGTGTGACTGTCTCTCTCATTCTGAAGATGAGAAAGAGAAGCACAGACAGTGAGGCACTTGCCCAAGGCTGCAGGCCCGGCGAACAGTTGTGCCAACGATTAACCTGCTGCCCCAGCTCCAGTCCCTGTCCTCTCCCTACTCGGAGCCAGACCCAGTGCTGCCCCTGGTAACTGGCTTTCTCTCGGGCTGTGCCCATTGCAGGCATTAGGAGGAGACTGGGAAGCAGGAGGAAGGATGGAGGGGGGACTTGTTGCTGATTTTTTCCTGGTCCCGCCCTTGTTGCTCCAGCGGTGGCTCTTGGCGCCGGCTGCCAATTCTCCTGGCATTTCAGAACCTGCGTCCGGGCTCCCTCAAGGGCAGTAGCAGCCAGGTGGCACCCCCTGCTCAGGGGTCTGAGCGCCAGCTCCTCTGAGCTCCAGGTTCTAGGGAAGCCCTCCCTCTTGCCCTCCCAGCTCTAAGAGGACCTCTGTGTCCTGCACGTGTTTGCCCTGGTTACTTCAGTGTCCCCTTTGGCCCCTCCGGCTGCCCAGAGCTTGTGCGACGAACCCCCTGTATGAAATGCCCTCTGTCTGAAATACCCAGGGTGGCTTCTTTTCTCCTGACCGGGCCCTGGCTACGATAGGACTTGGCCCCAGCAGCTCGTTTCCGGGGCACAGGCTCTTGGCCACTAGTGCCTTGATCACCTCTTGGGAGCTGTGGCAATTGCACACCCCAGCCAGCAGGACCCCCGAAGTCCCTTCTATCATTTATCTCCTATTTCCCTCCAGACACCGGATTCAGTTTTCTCCCATAAGCACTTACGATTCCCTAGTGGACCACGGGCACAGGCTTCACACGGAGGCTTTCGGCTACGGAATCCCCAGGGGAGGGGCCCTGGGCCCGGTGTGCACTGAGAGCTGCCAGTCTGACTCTGACTCCCTCATTCTGACGCTGGACACCGGAGTCACTCTGCCACGGGCTCAGACCGAGTGAGCCCAAATGAAGGGGACAGATGGTCACTTTGACACTGAAGGAAAGTACTGGGGAAAATAAAGGTTTACGGCTTTAATTAGAGGGCCGGCTGGTGGCGGTACCATTTCGAAGACGTGCGCATCATGAGGATACGGGTGTCCAAAGCGGGGACACTCCCTGGACGGCTTTCAGAGAGGGTGCCTTGTTAAGAGAACTTTGGTCAGGGGAGGGGAGCACACACCCAAGATTTAGAGTGGCAGCTGTGTGGGCCAAGGAGGATGACACTGCAGGGCCCCTTGTCTAAGATGGTGTAGAGGATCGCATTTAGTGAAAGAAAAAGAAGACATGCAAAAAGAAAGAGGTGGCATCCATCCAGCCATCAATATACCAGTTTATTCCTTTAACAAACGTCGATTGAGTTCCTATCCTCTGCAAAAGGTATGGGGGATGGGAAACAGATGAGTCAGAGAGATAGAGCCTGCACTGAAGGGGAAGGAGTGACCTCTAGCAGGAGTGACTGTGACTTGACGAAGGGAGCAGCAGTTGAGATGGGGAGGAGAGGGCGGGCAGACGTGAGGCACACTGAGAACTCAGTGGGGACCAGTGAAGGCTTTGTGAAGAGAGGCCATGGTGGTGACACTGGAGAGCTGAAACCGGACCGTGAAAGGCCTTGGGTCTGAATTTTATTCTAGTAGGGAGTAACCGAATGTGTTCAAATGGGTTATGAGGTAGTGCTTTTTAGAAGTGTATTCCAGAAGCACAATGAGAACACACTGTGGTCGGGATGTCAGTTAAGAAGTTGTTAGGGTGTCGAGGCAAGGGAGGCGTGGCGGAGGCACGAGTCATGAAAGAGGTCGAGCCGATGCAGGCGACGAAGTTAGGCCAGGGCAAGATGGCAACACGAATGGTATGCCCTGGCGAGGGGCAGGGAGGAGCCACGCGTGGGTGGTAAAGAGGACGGCTGTGTCACCAGGAGAAAGGTGGAATGTGAAAGAGAGAAGTGTACTAAAGGGCTCAGGCTGTGAGATCAGCTCTGGACACGCTGACTTTGAGGGGCTGTAGGGATTCAGCATATGACTGGAAAAGGTGGACAGCATGGAGTCCAGGAGAGAAGTTGGGAGCGGGAAATTGATCGGGTACCATCCGCCTTCACCAAGGTTAGCACACGTAGCTCGGAAGTTAGGTACGATTTCCTAAGGAAAGAGTATTGAGAAAGAGCAAAAAAGAGCCCAGGAATGAGGCTCGGGGGAAAACCTACGCGGGTAGAGTGGCGGAAAGGAGGGGCCGGAGGAGCAGAGGGACTGCGGGACGGAGCAACCGACCAGAGACAACCAAGCAGAGAGGGTGAAGCGTTAGGAATGGGAGAACGGGCCGCCACAGGCTGCCGGAGGCCAAGGAGAGGGACGGCAAGAAGAGGCCACTCACTGGATCTGGGGGCTGAGAAGGGACCAGGAAATGTCAAGGGAGCAAGTCTGGCAGAGTGGTAGAGGCCAGAGCTCGATTAAAAAGAGCCGGAAATAATCACAAAGACAATAATAAAAACAATAAAACCTTTGTTGATGCTTCCTAAGTAGCAAGCACGTTCTAAACATTTTACATGTATTAACGCATTTACTCTTCACAACGAATCTCTGGGGTGAGTACTATTATTATCCCTGCTCTACAGATAAGGGACCCAGGGCACTGAAGAAACGAAGAAGAAGGGAAAAGACTGCCGATTTCCCAAGTGTGCTCGGCAGAACCCTAGTCCGTAAGAAGGGCCACGTACAGGGGCTCTGGGGTGAAGCAGCTGGCCTTTCCCGTTATAGAAAGCAGGCTATCGGCACACTGAAGACCGATGGACTCCACGCCGAAGAACCTGCTTTCAGTGTGTTAAGTCCAGCATTTGCTGAACTTATTTGATCTGCAAGCCTTTCTGCTGTGCCCATTCAATGCACAACGCCCCGCAGGGCACACTTTGGGAAATGCTGGGTCGGGCTCTTCCACGAAGTCAGGAAGAGAAATATGAGGGAGCTGGGAGAGTCCCACTCTTGTTTTTCACGGGGAAAGGGTTTTCTTACGACAAGGAAGCAACAATTTAGGGTGAGCTAAAGGAAGTGAGGGTGAGAGACAATGGGAAAGAAGGACTCTTACTGCCAGCCAGTAAATCAACAACGTATTGATGGAGCTTCAAGCTGGGCTCCTTGGAAAAGAGGCCGCAAGAGAGCAAATTCTTACCAACTGCACTTCGGGCTCTTGAAGTTGGCCTGGCCACGCCTACGTACCCACTGAGCATGCTCGCTAGTTTCATCAGGACAGGTGCCCGCAGAATTTCAGGGAGCAGTCAGATCGCTCCGGATCATCTCTCCCATTCATTCAACAGACACAAACCGAGCAGAGTCTGGGCCAGGTACAGTGCCGGGCATTGGTCTTACGCTGCTGCCGCCTTTTCTCAGCTCCCAGCTCTTGGCTCCTGGGTGTTGCTTCCGCCTCTGATCTTGCACCTGAGGCTGTGCCTGGTTCTCCCAGGGTCTGAAGACCAGTCTTTCTGCTAGTTTCTGGCTTATGCCTCTGTGGCTCCCAGCGCCCCGTGAATGTTGAAGTCGTAATGCTGAGCCAGTCCTGGGCCATCGACCCCTGACACTGCCCGCTGGGGCAGTGTCCCAGCCTGGCCTGCCTTCAACTGTCCCTGCCTTTTGCTAGAACATGTGTGCATTAGCGGGTGGGGTGGATGAAGGCCCTCAGACAAGAACAGGCACAAACAGAGCCAGGGCACAGGTGGGGCAGGCTCTCCTCGGGACTGTTCGCCTCGCAGCATATGAAGTAGGTGTGTAATGGTATGGCGTGGGGCACAAGGCACACGTGGTGTGACAGATGGCAGGAGTTACTGGATGAAGACTTTTGAAGAAAAGAGTCTTAAACCAGTAGTCCCACTTGACTGTAGGCAGAAGGAAGTCTGGCTTGGAAACGCTGCTTTCCGAATGATAGACTGCCTGTTTGGGCCAGACTCATTCCCGGGGGAAAGAGATGCTGCTCCCTCCACCTGGGAAGACAGGCAAAGTGTATTTAAATGTGCAGCTGCAGCTCCAGCTCAGTGCCTCAGTCAGGCCCAGGGCATCTGGCTGGAGGGTCTCTTTTAAGCAGACGCTCACTGTAGACTTGTTCTGAGCGCTTAACATGCCTTCTCTTTCCCAGCTGCTGAAGGCCCATTTCCAAGTTACTGAAATTCACCGGGAAGCATAGTTTATATGCGAACACAGATTAGCCCCCTTGCAACTGATGCAAAGCTGCCTGCCTGGCAGCCGCCGGTACTCAAGATTCATGAGCTATTTGGCACAAGCCAGCAGAACAGAAAATGAACTGGACGGGGCTGAGGGCGGGGGCAGGTTTAATTCTTGGGCTCCTAACGATTTCCGATTGCGGGCGACACTCGGTTACACCCAGGTGGATTACACATGGGGCCAGTTGTCTGTACAAAACGTTAAGTCCCCTGAGATGTTCCCCATTGTTCCACATTCCCAGAAAGCTTCCAAGCAGCCTGACCCAGTCATTAATGGGCGTGTGCTCGCTGCCGGCCAGCTCATTTCCATATTGGTTGAAGCAAAATGTAGTTAGGAAGGCAAACATGCCATGAGATATGTACAGCATCTATGAATCACGCCACACACGGGAAGTCAAACAACAGTGAGCTTTTTGGTTCTCGGCCGTTTTGAATGAATCACCACCCCGCCCCCCACCCCCCTCAGCAGGAACTAATTTGAGGAGCTGCAGGCCAGTAGGCTGTTTTAACAAAATCCGAAAACATACACATTCAAGTGTGTTGTTCTTTCGAAACGGTTACCTTGGGACTAGCTACTGCCTAGTTAAGACACTCCCGGAAGTTCTTCGTTGGGGGTGGGGGCTGCCTTTGCCGCTTCTGGCCCATTCTTCAATGTGCTCGTCTGCTACTGAGGGCCAGATCTCCATCTTGGGAGGACAGAATTGATTTTTAGTGACGGCGGCAAGCACTGTGGAGTCAGGTGCAGTGAGTCAAGTGCGATCTTACGGTTCTTACTCATAAAGGTTTGTTTTCCCTATTCTCTCTCTTTCTTTTCCCCCAAGAAAGTAGTTGAAGATGAACTTTGCATCTGTGAGCGTTGCCCGAGTGAGGGGTGAGCTCATCAGTGCGCCCCTGAACAAAATGAGCAAGAGAAAACCACCCCCGCCCCAACCATGACACAAATCTTTTCTTCTTCTGAGCGCTCAGCTCTCAGCCTGGCCTCCACGGACAGCCACGTGGGCACAGCGCCATCTAACTAGCCCCCAGGGCCTCGCCTTTGTGAGCTGCTAGAACACTGCCTCCAACATCTAGCTCCGGGCCAGGTCCCCTCGCCACCCAACCAACTCCTCACCCACCTCCCAGCGCCACGCATCGGCCTGTGACAGGAAAGACAAACACACGTGAATGTCAATGTCCAAGGTAATCAGGAGGATGCAACCATGGCAACGGCCTCCAGAGAATGAACCAAATGTCCTGGGGAGACAGTCTGGTTCCAGAGAAGCAATGTGGGCTCGCAGTGACCTGGACTAGACACTTTTCCAAAGCAAGGCATCACAGCTGCTCCCGGAGAGGTGGCTACAGTGTGTGGAGCCCCAAGAGGACCACCCAGGGGAGACCAAGCCTCCGAGTTGGGTTCTGCTGTTGCTGTCTGTAGTCAGAGGGAGTGCGGGCTCAGGTGAGAGAAGGTGGGCTGTGTTGCCGTGGCTGTATGCTCAGTGAGTCTGCTTCAAATTTATCAAGTGAGAGACTCCACTGATCCATGATCAGGTCTCCAGGGAAAGCAGGGGAGCTGTTCCAAAACCCTGCTCAATTTCACTGAATCGATCCCTTCCCCTTTCAAGCGTCTAGGCTGCAGGCCTTCCTCTGGGGACTGGCCATTCTGGGCCAGTGAAAGGATGCGATTTCTAAGAATGAAAATTTGGAAAGCCACGCTCCAAGGGAGGGTCCGGCAGATTGGGGGGAGCTCTCCACAAAAGCAACGTCTCCTGTTCTGCTCCTTCCAGGGGCCCACCGCCTCTGTTGGCACGGGTCCTTGGAGATGTTCCCTGACACCAGGGAGAAGCGAATTCGGGGGCTGCCCCTAGTCGCTCCTGCCCCGGGGTGCTCTCTGTCCAGCTCCACCAATTTCTGTGTCCTCATTTCCCTGGACACGGGGCCTCCAGATTCAGGGAAACTAGACTCCCATTCTTTCCTTTAAGGAAAACCATTCGACCTGCACTTAGCAACCACCGGGAGGGTATTTTTAGCTCTGGCAGAAGTATAATGTACCAAATGTAATAATCTCGGCCTTGAAGTTGCTCCCAGCCCCATTCAACATGCAGTTGTGGCTGATGGATATTCACGGAAAGGGCAGAAAAACAGAGCTCGCACGCCTGTCTGCCGTTGCCTTCGCCGCTCAGGATCGGCGCTAAAGCTCAGAAAGACAGACTGGGAAGCTGACTACTCAACCGGCAGAAAAACTAGCCCCCACGTGTCTTGTTTCTTCCTCCATAGGTCAAGTCAATAGCCCAGGGACTAAATCCACCCATCTGCCGTTTCTGAGTGCGCCAGGGGCCCTGACGCCCTCTCCCGACTTGTGCTGTGCCCCTGGGCAAGCTCCTTCACCTGTCTGGGCCTCAGCTTCCACGCCTTGTAAAATGACTCTTCGCCAGGGACATTCTCTAATTCCAGGGCGACCGCATGGAATTGACTCCAGACAAACCTCATGAGTGGGCAGAGCCCAGGGCAACCAAACCGTGCACGTGCCATGTACCAGATTCTCCATGCTGCCACGTGGCTGCCCCAGACCTGGCCCCGGGTGTACCCTACCCACTTCCTAGGCCCTCTGTAGACAAATGCTGATTCCCAGGGTGCAGCCCACACCGTCTGTCACCTCTGCTTCCAGGCTGCCTGTCCCGACTTCAGCAGGTGCGACCCCAGGATGTGTGTGTGTATCTGAACCCCAGCCCAAGTGGAACAAGACCAGGCAGGTTCAGTCTACTCCAAGGCACTCACAGGACTTCGTCTGAGGGCAAAGAAAGGTGATTTATGGATTAGCGACTATTTTCAGATAATCTAGGGGTAGAAAAAGAGACAGATTTAGCTCTCCCTCTTCTGGCCACGCCCTTCCCAAGGCAGAGGAGGCAAGAAAAAGGGAGGAAGCAGAGCAAAGGGGAATTTTTCTGGAGAAGCTGGAAGGGGAAAGTAGGGGAGGAGGTACAGGTAATGGCAGCTGTCTCTGGTCCTGACTCCCCATCAAGCCTGGCTCCTGGGGTCCTTGCCATCTTCCTGTTTCCAGGCAGGATGGCTCCACATCTACATGGACTGTCTGGGAGCCTGTCTCAGGGCTCCATCATTCACTCACTCACTCACTCACTCGTTCACGCAAATGCATTGAGAGAGTTCCTACCATGCGGTGGGCACTGGGCTAGCATCACAAGTTGCCTTTGTCCAGAGAACCACTGATCTTTAGTGGAGCTGGGACAAGGTTTCTCTGTGTCTTGAATTCACCTCTATCCCAAAATGCTTGAAACTCCATCAAACCAGTGTCCCTGACGCTTACAGTTCTTGAGCATCTTTGTGCGTGCTCCATGGGGCCTGGGAAAGGGGAGAAGACACTTGAGTCGCCTGTGGAAGGGGAGCTGATCATTCCCTTTGGATCTGGTCATGGCCAGTGAGGAAGTTCCAAGGATGACCGTGCAGGGGCTTCGCGGCTGGGAGGGGCGTGGAGGGAGAGGGGAATTATGAGGGAGGAACAGATGCGGCTCTGTGTATCAAGGATCCCCAGCCATTCTTCTTTTAGCCACGCCAGGAGAAAGGCATGATAACGGATGACCTTATGTATTCTTCCCAACCCCGCCAAGACTACGCTGTCGTCCCTCAGCCTCAGGACATGCAGCGGGAGCAGTGGAAAGAGCCCTTGACCTTCCTCTTGGAGTAAGTTCGTTACCCCACTGGTAGAAACCTGAACCTCCAAACCCCGGGAAGCGAAAGAAGGCTGATGGGATTCAATAATAGCTAACATTTATTGGGGCCTTACCATGTGCTGGGCATTTTAAAGTCAATGTGTGTGTATATAATGCATGGATATGTATACATATATGAACTTATCTGATCCTCACAAAAAACGGTCCTATGGTGTTGTTATTATTCACCCTCGTTCTTTTCAAATGGGGAAGCTGAGGCACGAACAGGCAACGCGACTTGCCCAAGGGGTCACAGAGCTGGTTGATGGAGGACCAGGCACATGTGCGGCAGAACCGCAGTGACAGCTCCCCCTGGGTTGCTGAGAAGGGAAGTCTGTACTTCTCTCCTCTGGCTTATTGCCACCTCCAGCCTCCCGACTAACAGGCAGAGAGGCATGTACGTGAAACCTCTCCCTGTCTCTTTGCCGAATCCCATTCCCCAGGCTGTGAAATGAGCTTCCCGCCTGCCGGCCACAATGTGGCCCTATTATGCCTAATAAGACACGGGGTTTCTAGTCAGCAGGACTGCAGATGTTGAGCAAAGGGGAGATGCGGGACACTGCTTCCACCCAGCATCCTTCCATCCGGGGCACCCAGGGCAGAGGCCAAGGCCACAGGCAAGGCAGGCTCCAAGTGTGGACCCTTCTCCCTGTCCCTGACTTCTCTGCTCCATTTCTCCGCTAATGTGGGGTCTGGGAGGAAAAGCAGCGGGTGAGGGGTGGAGAGAGGCACTCCCACCATCATGTTGTAGATGCTTGAACCCGCACAGCTGGCTGCCAAAGATGACAGATGTAGGAGGCCATCAGAAAGGGCAGCCTCATTAGAGGAGCTAATGGGGTGCTCTAAGCACTCTCTCCACATTCCTGCCTCTAGAACAACAGTTGGAGGGCAAGGGGTAGACGATGCGCCCAAGCAGGGGCCCTGTGAGGGTTAATTTTATGTGCCAACTTGACTGGGACGCAGGCTGCTCAGACAGTAGGCCACATGTCATTCTTGGTGTGTTTCTGAGGGTGTTTTTGGATGAGGCTGGCAGTTGAATGGCAGAATGAGTAAAGCAGATTGCTCTCCCTAATGTGGGTGGGCCTCGTCTAATCAGTGGAAGGCCTAACTAGAACAAAATGATAGCTTGAACTGCCGCACGGGTCTTTTGTGGTCTTCGGGCTCATACTGAAACACCAGCTCTTCTTGAACTTATACCCTTAGTGCTCCTGGTTCTCAGGCCTTTGGACTCGGACTGATACTACACATTGGCTCTCCTGCACCTCCAGCTTGCCAGCTGCAGACCTAGGGACCCCTCAGCCTCCATCACCGTGTGGGCCAATTCCTCATAAGAAATACACACATCTCTCCTGTTGGTTCTGTTTCTCTGGAGAACCCTGACTAACACAAGCACCATAAATATTCATTGGTGGGGACTTGGCTTGGAGCTTGCTGGGCTGGGTTTCTGCATGCAAGGGAAGGTTCAGAGTCAATACATTTACATTCTGGCCTCTCAGCTTCCAGGGATTACTCTAATGGTCCCTGAAATGCAACCTTGAGCAGGAAACTCTGCGTGAAGTCACTTCCCTGGCCAAATATTCCTAGACATGGCCTATTTTTCAAAGCTTGCAATTAGAGTCCACGCGCAGAGCTATTCACTCTTTCCCAGCTCTGTATGTGCGACAGGGCTGAAGAGAACCATATGGCGTGAAAGTTTGAGCATGCTCGATCTCAGCCTTTGAGAGAGAAGCTTGCTTGCGTGTCCAGGCGCAAGGATAGTGTGAGGAAGACGATGTTGAATTTGGGGTTGGGAGGGGGCTGTCTTTACCAATGTCTTGTCTCCAAGAGAAAGGGCTCTCCCCCGGGCATGTGTCTCAAGGTCTCTGAGGAAGGTACCACCACAAGCTTTCCTCATTTATTTCCAGTGTTGGTTCATCCAGAAGATTTCAAACACTTTAATTGTAAGGCAAGTCGGTGTTTCTGCAATGCAGCCTTGCGTAGGTGAATCCAGGGTCAGCCTGCAAGCTACACTGTCAGGGTTGATCCCACCTCTGAGATCTCGGACAAGTTACTTAAGCTCCTTGTATCTCGGTTTCCTCATCTGAAAAATGGGATAATTATAGTGGTAACCAGTCTTAAGGGTGTTGTGAGGATTAAATGAACTAATATGTGTGTGTACGTGTATATATATCTATATCTATATCTATATATATTAATGGTCTGCCCAGAAGATATCCAGCCATGTTCTATGGAAAATAGAGACATTTATTGAAGAAGGTACGAGGTACGAGAAACACTGTACACAGGACGATGACACCTCAGTCCCCTTCAAAGTCGGCACCTTGGGACCTCACACAGCTCTCCCAGTGTCTCTTCCATTGTACCAAACACTCTGCAAAATCCTCTGTTGGAATCGCCATCAGCTGCCCCAGCATCTTCTCCTGAGTCTCACTGACGGTCTGAAATCTCTTCCCTTTCAAAGGCGATTTTAGTTTTGGGAAAAGCCAGAAGTCACAGGGCACCAAATCTGGGCGGTAGAGGGGCCGAGTCACCGGGGTGACTTGATGTTTCCCCAAAAAACTCTGCACGAGACGTGATGCACGAGCGGGTGCATTATTGTGATGAAGCTGCCGATCACCAGTTACTCACAGCCGTGGCTGTTTTCAGTGCATTGCATCTCTCAAGTGACGAAGGACACTGGGGTATTATCCTCATTAACTGTTTGGCCTGGAGGGGTGCATTTGTGGTGGGCACCACCTTCCCAGTCAAAAAACACAGCGTGGTCTTGATCTTGCTGAGAATTTTCTGCGCCTTCTTCTCGACCATCTTTGAAGCATTTGTGCCACACTTTTATTTGCACCGCACTCATTGCATTGTCCCAGAAGCCTTCTGAATCATCCACATAGTTTCCATGGAGGAACGTTCAAGCTTAACGCCAAACTTGATGCAGATTTGTTGCTCTCCTTGTTCAGTTATTTTGAATGCGACAGCCACACAGTACACGTGCTCACTCCATGGCGTCTACTGCCCCCACTGACTAGTACAGTGAAGTCATCATTGTTCACGCATGTACATTCCAGTTCACTCTCCTTGGCTGCCAGGTTACATCCATGTCACTCACACAAACCATGCTCTTTATGTTGACAATGGCTGGACTTTTTCCAGATGGACCTTATATATGTATATATCTTAGTAAGCGGCTGGCCTATAGGAGCATTACATACATTTTAGCTATTATTAGATATTTATCGTTGGCAGAATAGCTTCATTGAATTCTCCTCTGAGCCTAGAATTTGCCTGCTATTCAAAAAATTATACATAGGAAGCTAATATAGGGAGATGGGAGATTTCAGACATTACCTACTGCCAGCACCCCAATCCAAGCTGGACTCGGCACTAGGATACTTGAGACATGGCCTTGATTGTCAAAGGACTGATCGATCAATGGGGTTAGAGAAGCTCAGCTACTCTCACTGGGATCTAAATTGGCAACTGCTGCTGCAGAAGGAACGGGGGCAGAGGTCAGTGGGCCTGGGCGGATCGACCCAGGGCACCTCTGGGATCTGAGGCGCGAGCCATGGCCTCAGGCTACCGCAGCTGGACATCTGTGGGGGGCGCACCTGGATCCTCTGGGGCACGGATTAGGAGAGAGGCCCTCCGAATGGTAACACACAAAGTTTTGAAGTTTCCTGCTGGGACTTCTTTGCTGGTGCCAGATAAGTGCAGTGGCAGGAGCACAGTGTCTTAAGTAATAAAGGAGAAGGAGGAAAAATAATCCAGGGAGAAATCAACTTATGGTTTATTTAAACCTTATTGAAATTTCGACTGTGGAAACATTTAAATATCGTAGTTACTGCCGGGTATCTCTGCTCCCGCTATTCCCGGGTGGATGTTTTCTTGCACATTTGGTTCGGGAGCAGAACAATAAAGCTGTTCAGAAATTGCCTTCCCACTGCTAGGTAATTACAACAGGTTTTTATCCCAAATGTAAAGAATGAACCGCTCTATTTTTAATAAAGGGAGCATTCGGTGGGCCCCGGCCTCCTCTGCCCCCCGGGCTCGGGCTGCACTGGTGCTTTGCCCCCACACCCTCTGCTCCGTTCCCTCGGTCCCTTTCTGTCCCCTCCCAGGCAGCTGGAGGGCAGCTCTGAGGGCTCGGCTGCCGGCTCCTCTCTCTCCCGGCCGGGGAGCCTGTGTGTCACTGTTTTGAAAAAGGGGCAGCCCCCTCCAGGTCTCTGTCAAGAACGTTACATATTTAGCCTGGCTCCATCCAGGCCATCACACACACTCCTGTCTCCCTTTCCTACCCGAAGTGACGTGTTTGCCACCTCCATCTTTTTTTCTAATCCCAGGCAAGCGCGCGTGGATTAACTCACATTTGTCAGCCCTGTCTGAGCGCAGGCGTGAGCTCATCGGCTCTCTCCCCCCAGACAGAGCAGAGCAAGTGCCTTTTGTCTTCTCAGATGCACGGTTCA